>JAKTUZ010000007.1:0-397769 GCA_030556945.1 Hyphopichia buzzinii | reverse complement strand
CCCATACACCTCGCCTCAATACCCCAGGAAACCCATACACCTCGCCTCAATACCCCGAGTGGTTTGCTCAGGAAGCCGAATCTCTTCCCTTCGAACTTTAGAAACTAAATCCTTGCGTAGCTCGAGTAGCGATCATGGAATTAATGCATCCAACATTTTTCAAGTATTCGATTGGCGTTCCAATATCTTGTTTATTTTTGATTTCATAATGCTTATGGCTTTGAAAAAAATAAGAGACAAACGAAAAGTCAAACAGGGGTGCCGGTTTTGGTGAAACCATTATAATTTTACACGGAAGAATCCTTTATTCATTGTGGGGCTTCAAGTGCAGAGTCACCAATCTAGATAGAGAAGAGAGCAACACATCCCGTGATTTGTAAGACGTGTTGAATTTCCCAATTGCGAGAACCACAGCTACAAAATCAAGATGTACGCAGTTCAAATCCAGATAAGGGTGAAACGATCATTCAATTCTTAGTCAAGAGACCAATATCAAGTTTCAGGTATTTTCACTTTCTATCTCCGAAAAATTATCAAATTGGGTAGTTTCGACTTTTTTCGTTTTTTAACGTATCAATAAAAAATCTCACAAAAGTAGCTGCAAAAATAAATACTTTTTGTCTATGAGAACAACTTCTTCATTTTTTGTATTTTTCTTGAATAGGCATTTATTTTCAAGAATTACTACCGTTTGGCCTCAACTGGTCCTTCTGATATCTTACTTTGTCACAAAGAAAGATTTTCTCGACAATCTGAGAAAACGTTCGAAAGAGAGACCAAAAGAAACGTAGCAGCCGTATTAAAAATAAAAGCAACAGATCACCTCTTGCCAATTACTGATTTATAATTAATTGGATTCAAAGCTAGTTTCTTCTTAAGACCAAAGGGCGTTTCCAGGTTCTCATAGTGATTTTTTTGCCCACGAAAGCCATATATTTGCAGCCCGATAATCATTACGACACTATCTTTCGCTCTCTTTTCACATATTTTCCTTTGCCGAAACAACAGATTTCAGTGTAACTATTGATTGTAAGTTACGCGATTTTTTTAAGGCTCCTCTCATACTTCGTGACAAGAAATATGAATCAATTGTATTTGCATTATTTCCTTTGTTTTCACGGGAACCAGGAGTTCGTTCCCAAGTCACTGAATTTTTGGTGCTTAGTATGGCACCTGCATAAAATGGAGATAAGATATGCACCACTCGGAGAATTTTTTTGCAGTCGCGGACTTAGCTTATTAATATTGAGGAACTAGCCTCAGTCTAGCGGACTTAGCTACTTGACCATACGGTGATCAAGAGATTGGTAGTTTCATATCGGACGACTAATACAATTATCAGATTTGCATTAGTAATCCTTTTCCATTTGGTGGGGTATAATCAGACTATAAATACACTCAGTTTGACCCACAAATAAGTTTAAAATATTAAGCATAAAATTCGAATACACGATGGCTTTGACTTACTTTATCACCGGCGCTAATAGAGGAATTGGTTTCTCCTTAGTGGAAAATCTTAACCAAGATCCTAGCAATATTATCATTGCAAGTGCTCGTAATCCTGATGGTGCTGCTGATTTGAAAAAATTGGCTAGCAAGAACAAAAACATTTTTATTGTCGCACTTGATATTGAAAGTGAAAAATCCGTTGCTTCTCTTGATGATCAGCTTTCCAAGATTACTGATGGAATCGATGTGTTCATCTCAAACGCAGGTTTATTTCTCAAGTTCGAAAATGTTTTGACTGTTCCAAGACAAACTTGGTCTAAATTGCACAACATCAATGTTGTTGGCTCAATTGAAGTTACCAAAGTAGTCTATGGGTACATGGTTAAGAGAGATACAAAGAAAATCATCTTTGTTTCTTCTGTCGCTGGTAGCATCAGTCAACCTAAGATGGTTCCCAATGCTGCTTATGGATCTTCAAAAGCTGCTTTGAATTACGTTGCTTGCTCATTGGCAGAAGAATTGAAAGATGAAGGATTTATCGTGTTCCCTATTCATCCAGGGGAAGTAAGCACTGAATCTGGCTCCAAAGCATTTGACTCCTTGATAGAAATGATCCCCCAATTAGCCGGAATGGCAAAGGATTTGATTATCACCCCTGACCAAAGTGCAAAGAATGTGTTGAAGCTTATTTCAAACGCTAACAAGGAATACAATGGGATCTTTTATAAGCACGATGGATCTAAGATTGAATACTAGTTAGTTAAGTATACAATAACACATAAACCCAAGTAGGTAACGATCAAGAATTTCTGCTGGATCGCAGAAAGAATCGGCAAAGCCGATTCAGTGAACTGATATTTCTCATCCACAGCTGGTCTAAACATAGAGAAAAACAAGCATATGTACTCTTCGTTGGATGAATTTCACAGGAGCAGCACTTCCGGTGGGGGTTATAACCTTCACAGCTGAATAACCAAGCACCATTCCAAACCTTATTATATGATCCCTCTAAAAATGTTTGGCCCATTTTTACAAAAGCCAATAGAGTTGACCAAGTAAAGTCATAGTTAAATGGGGAACTCTCTTTTCCCAATTTGAAATTTTCGTATTGCTGAATATGCAGCAGCCGGAAAATGTGGGATGGGTAAAACCTCGATGTTCCTCGTCACTTGTGGCTCGACAAGACTTCAAATGAGAGAGCTACTCAGTTGAACTTCGATCGTAAAGAGTGTCAGATATCAACATGGTTATAAAAAGAACATTTCTCTTTCCAGATATTTAGAGACATTAGGAAATTTGATACTTTGGTACCAGGGCCTTCCGTTTGCGGCATAAGTTACGGAAGCCTTGTGTTCTATTTTTGACATTTCCGTTTCCGAAAGACACAGCTGAGGTACGTTTTATAAATTAGGCCGTTATACATATACAGCATGCCTATTGTTTGTCAAAACAATTCCTCGTATTGGCCAGTTTAAGGAAAAGAGGCGCGTGTAATGACAGCTCGCCTATTGCAATTGAGAAGTACTAGTTGCTGGTAGTTGCTTAATATGAGTTCATGCAGCGAATTATTGCAGTTATGCTTTCTTCAATAGGGATATACCTGGATTGGAGGAACTGTGCGCCCGCCGATCTCTATGTGAGTTAGCTTTTGTACACCGGGGAAAGCCGGTGATTGGATGAAGGGTGCAAGCAACAAACCTAACAAAGGGTTGTTGTATTTCCGGAAAAGGGTCACATTTTCACTGATGTCTTCGAATATGATGAAGCCAAAAATTATCTGATATGATCGCGATCGAATCATTTCGACCCTATAATACCAGGGTGGAAATCAATAGCAATTGCTGCGCACCTTTAAGAAGAGAACACGCTTAGTTCGAGGAATGTCTTACGATGATTAGTGGTATGATGAACCTCCGAATGAAACCAAGACAAATCATTCATGTGGCTGAGTTGAAAGTGGTGGAATACCGCGAGCTACTCGGGAATTGTTGCTAAATAGTGATTTTCGAGAATGCCCAGGGTTCCTTTGTTTGAGGTTCAAGGCAAATGACCTTTTACCGTCATTGTCGGGGACAAGCTATTGACAAGACCAATGCAGCAGATCGCTTATTTGCAAATATCTCAATCTATGGATTATTATGGTGCGCATTGTCCCAATCACCAGAACATTAGACGAGAGATAATTGTTAAATTCAATATGTGAAAATGTGTCATCCGCTGCTTACCAGCTCGCAAGAGTCCAGCGGGCTTGTTACAATATGGTAAGGCTCAGTTCCCCAGAAGATTGTCAAACTCTGGTCTGTTTCATTTGAATATCAGAAAATCTTGTAGGGAAGCACAAACAATGTGTGGCCCTGGGTAATCAAGACTAAACCTTTTTATGCGCAGATTTCAGCTATTGATATTGATATTGTCAATCAATTATGCGAAAATTTTGATTCTTTATTGGTCCTTACCAATGCTCATACTGAACAAAGCAATTATTGAAATCTTGTTGAAGTGAAATTCAGAATTGTGTAAATGCTTTCAATTAAACCCGTTATGCATGGAAGCATTACACTCGATATGAGCACTGGGCACAACCACTACAGATTCTTGATTCAAGCAGCGTTCGCAACCAGAGCTTAGTAGCTATATACAGGTACAACATAGATTTTCAAATAAAGAGCTAGTTTTGTATTATTGAGTATTGTAAATTGTCCACTACAATCGGGTATTAATCGGATATTTTTGCAACCCAGGTTGATGATGTTCTATCTTCGAAGACAAGAGCTTGCTTGTGCATGGTCGCAAGAGGTGCTGTTTGCCCAAAACTGTTGAATTATTCGCTGTGTTTGTTGCATCTCCTTTTCGATGGGGCCAGACTACACAAATGACCTTCTCGTAAGCAAAATCCATTCCAGAAAGAATGATTATGCAGGGAAGACGTGCCATACGTTGGATAGGATTGCATCCTTTTGTCCAGGGTTTGGAGGGCGGTCATCGTGCCGAAACTCGAAGAAAGACCTTCCATAGGTGGACACACAAATTTCCATTTGGTTCATATGACTGCTATTAGTCGGGATAACAATGGATTTTTATTGTTGCAATACACATTTCAGATAATCATCTGATTTGTAACACTTGCACTATCGAATGCAGCACTTTTCAGTGCATCTCTATTATTTGTCTTGCATCGGTTGCGCCCGACAGTGGAAAGTACATACATATTGATGTACAATATGTTCTGCTCTTGGTCGCTTAACCACCGGTTTTGTCTTTCCATCTATTTTTGGCACTCACCACATTAATGCTACGAGAGCTTCGTCCGCATCTCTATAATCTTTGATTAACGTCTTGAAGGGTGCTTGATTTTGTCTATACATAGTTCTCGGATGATTGGAAAAAAGTGCTTTGGTTCCGATCAAAAGGTTCACCAGAAGCAAGATCACCAGTCACGATCTTTTCGAGGCTCTGTTCTAAGTATTTAGGCACTAGAAGCCATAATAACTTTGAGCAAATTCCCAATAATCTTAATTGGAGTTTCTCTGTAATTACGAGAAAGGGTTTCCTTTTCTATAACATGCAGAGGAGTTTATGTCGATACCTTATCCGGTACCCTTTCTGACCAAAAGAGAATTTTTGTTTGCATTACAATAAAAATGCGTTCTTTCATCAACTTTGCCGATGCAAGTTTAGGATCATTATGCCGTTTGCATAATTGTGCATCTTCGACGAATTCAAGAACATTTGCATCAATCGTGAGAAACAAACTTCAAGCTTTTCATGGTTTCAGACCTAAGCTTTCCGGTTTGGGATAAAAGATGTACGAAATAGAAGTCTCTTGGACGGTTTTGGAAATTTGAACACATTCTTTTCGTTTTTAAATTGTTCTATTATAGACCGGGACCATTGAGAATGTCTATATAAACAGCTTAATTCCCCATTTCAAATTTTCCGAAACACTAAGGATCAAAATGAAAGCTTTCTACGTTGCTTCCTTGCTTCTCCCCTTAGCTTCTGCACTTACTGGGTGCAACCCAGTGAACACTGGCGAAGGTCTTACAGTTGACTTCTTTGATGGCTATGGCCTGGATATTACATCCGGAGGTTATCCTAACGAGCTTGCTGCTATGGATAAGTCAACTCCGAACGCTACAGTCAATGGTGTCAGCGACATCAACTTCTACATCAAAAATCCAAATGCTGGACCCTATAACTCCCTGGTTTACGGCCATGATTTAGACATGTTCTATTTTGGTATGAGGTTAACTGGTTTTTTCAAAGCCGATAAGACTGGTACTTATAAAGTGAAATTGATGGCAGATAATGCAGCCCAATTATCTCTTGGACAGTTGCCATGTTGCAGTAACCGTGACGCTGCTCTTTCAGATCCCAATGTCGTGATTTACCATTATCAAAAAACAACAACTGAGAGTTTATCATTAACTGCCGGCGAGTATTATTCTTTCAAGATTCTTTATATCAATAGACAGGGCTCTGCTGGTTTGGGATTGAACGTCACCGACCCTAGTGGTACTCTTCTTGACACCTTCCCATTTTACAACGTGGATAATGACGACAAAGAGGGTTTCTGTGTGTCCACTACCGCTACTACAACTAAGCCATGGACTGGAAGCTATACCAGCACTTATACTGTGACTCCAAGTGATCCTGGTCAAACAGAATCGATTGTTATTGAAACTCCATCTCCTCCTCCATCCGACATTTCCACCACTACTACCCCATGGACCGGCTCTACCACCTCCACTTACACCACCACACCACCAACTGGTCCACCAACCGTGGTTGTTGAAGTTCCTCCATCTTCATCTTCCGAACCAGGTACCTCTACCACCACCACCCCATGGACCGGCTCTACCACCAAGACCTACACCACCACTCCACCAGATGGCCCACCGACTGTGGTTGTTGAAGTTCCTCCATCTTCGTCTTCCGAACCAGGTACCTCTACCACCACCACCCCATGGACCGGCTCTACCACCAAGACCTACACCACCACTCCACCAGATGGCCCACCGACTGTGGTTGTTGAAGTTCCTCCATCTTCGTCTTCCGAACCAGGTACCTCTACCACCACCACCCCATGGACCGGCTCTACCACCAAGACCTACACCACCACTCCACCAGATGGCCCACCAACCGTGGTTGTTGAAACCCCATCTCCATCTCCTTCTCCATCTTCGGAACCAGGTATCTCTACCATCACCACCCCATGGACCGAAACCTACACCACCACTGAAACTGTTTCCGGTCCAAAGGAATGCGGATGCAGCTCAGTCGTTGTAAAGACTCCAGGTGGCTCTCCTCCAACTGTTGTGACCGTCACCACTACCTCAGTTTACACCCCACCAGGTTCCACTGAACCATGCACCACCGTTATCACTACTGAAGTGCCACCTGCAGCCCCATCCGGAAACACCGTTACTTCAACTGATGTCGTTCCTACTCCAGGGCCAAGTAACCCAGGTACTTCTGGTAGCCCAAGTGACAGTTCCAGCTCTTCTGCTGGTCCTTCACAATCAGTCTCTGCTTACGAGGGTAAAGCACCAACTAATGCCGCTGCTTTGGTCAGCGCCTTTATTCCACTCTTAGTCGGTGCTTTGATTTAAGACAGTTAATAAACGAGTTCAAGCCACTCGTGAATTATACCTCAAAATCTGTCTTTCGGATTATTTATTCTTCTTTTCTTCGGTATTTTTCGGTTATATTTTTAGTTTAGCCTTTCAATTTTTTCGGTTCCCAGCATTGAATGCAATTTTTCAAAAAAGTTTGTAGCATTGTCACGAGTGCCAATTTATCATCAAAACGTTTGTTCTATGGAGATGTGTGGTGCTAGTGTGGACTAAAGATTCGTCTCTCTTTTCGACAGAATTCTGGTCAAGCCAAATGTGCCATATCCCCCAGCTAAAAGTTGCGAAATAGTTGCAAAATTTATGTATGCAGTCCTTAATGCAGTTACCAGCCCTGGATCACTTTGCATAATTCCTTGATTGCAAACTTATCTAAATACAATTACGTATACATAGGGCATCTATGAAACCGAGTTGATAGTTGAACTATGAAAACTTATCAAGAGTGTTAAAATTATTCAAATACGTTGATACATACACACCTATTCTGGCTTAAACTCAGGATCAATACCTGGTTGAATCAGAGGAACTGATAAGCCTTTCTTAACCCCAGGAACATTAAACACGGTTTTCGCCCATTCATGAGTCCTCGGGTAATCTTTCAAGTCAATTCCGAGATGAGATACGAAAGCCGCCCAGCCAAAAACAGCAGCATCGGATGGAGAAAACTTATTCCCTACGAGAAAAGGTCCGTTAGACCTTTGCAAATACAATTCAACCACAGAGTAGAGTCTTTTTGTCTCTTCGGTGTATCTCTTGATACCGTAAGGGATCTTTTCGGGAGCGTAGAAGCTGAAGTGATTAGCCTGACCCTGCATTGGACCCAATCCTGCCATTTGAAAAAATAAAGTCTCCTGTTCCAACCAGTACTCCTTGGTTCCAGGGGCGTAAGAAAACCTACGTTCCTTGTCGTAGGTATCAGCTAAGTAGAGCATGATGGCAGCAGTTTCGGAGATAGTAACACCAGTGAAATCATCAACAAGGGTAGGGACGCGTCCATTGGGGTTCAATTTGAGAAACCTTGCCTCTTTCTGTTCCCCTTTGGAGATGTCAACGGTCTTAACATTGTATTCAAGACCCAATACTTCGAGGTAAATATTGACTTTGTAGCAATTGGGGGTTGATTCAGTGTAGACGGTGATAGCCATTGTGCTTTTTAGTTTCGATTGATCTTAGTTGTTGTTAAGTTCTACATCAAGTTGATTTAAGCTGCCCTTTTATACTTAGAGTGTTGAGTACATTAAGTTGTACCAGTTTGTTAACTCCGCTATAGTGGCAAAACAAGTCCATCTCGAAGTGGCCAAAATCGCGATATTAGTAATCCAGCTGATTTTTGCCCTACAGTGCTTCTTAAATCCGCCTTATTAAGTTTTACTCATTTTCAATACCTTGTGTAAGGTAATCTTTGTCATTAAAAATGGTCATAGTGGCGATTGAATAATTTTTCATTGAGACGCATTTTCATAGGCATCTTATCTCCACTATCACCTACTCTTGCATTTGCATTTTGTCGCATTATTTGTTGATAAACTATTTGTACTCAATAATTAGCCATAGATTGTAATTATGTGTTAGATCAGTTTACTTGCTTAATATCCAGCTGGTGCTTTTGCTGAGTAAGGCTCTTCTAAGTATTTTATTTCTTCGTCAGTCAATTCGAAGGTGGCAGCATCGACAGCTTCCTGGATGTACTTGTCTTTGTTTACACCGATGATTGGGTTGCAGCCTTTGGCAAGATGCCAGGCCAAACCGATTACCAGCATATCGACATTGTGCTTTTTACTAAGCTCTTCGACTCTATCAACAATTTGCTTGTCGGAGTCCTTCACTTCAGCTAAATTGAGGAAATGACCGAGCATTCTTTGCTCAAGCCATTGTTGAGTCTTTTCTGAGTTCCATGGTCTAGCCAAGATACCTCTGGCGTTTGGTGAGAATGGAATGAGACCAACACCGTGTTTCTTGCACCAAGCGTACATTTCTCTTTCTTCCTCCCTGTTCAACAAAGAGTATTGACTTTGCATCGAGATGAATTCGTGGTAGCCGTTCAATTTAGCAGTGTACTGAAGATCAATAAACTCGTGTGCAGTCATGGATGAAGCACCAATATAAGTTGCCAAGCCTTTCTCGACCACATCATTCAATGCCTTCATTATTTCCTTAGGGGAAGTGGTTAGGTCATTTCTGTGGATTTGATACAAATCGATATATGTACCCAATCTCTTGGTAGAAGCTTCGGCAGCTTCCAAGATATGTTTTCTGGAAAGACCTTTACTGTTCATGAAATCAACTGGATCGAGAGGTTGAAAGAGATTTTCGTTAACATTGTCTCTGACAGGATGGCTGCATTTGGACATGATAACAATTTTGTCTCTTGGAATATTATATTTCTTGATAAACTTTCCGAGTAAAATTTCAGAATGACCGTTGGAGTACATATCAGCAGTATCAAAGGTGGTGAGACCAGCTTGATAACACTTGTACAATAACTCCAAGTTTTTTTCCTCATCACCGTCTGCAGTCATCCAATTACCTTCGTCAGACATCATCATGGTACCAATGATGACTTTCAGGATGTTCAAACCTGAGGTACCTAATTTTTGAACCAATTGAGATCTGTCAGTAGCCATTTTGTGAATAATTGATGATTTTATAGTTGTCTGTAAGTTGTTGTTGTTAATATGATACATATACTGGGAGAGTATGGCCTTTTATACTACTAATTCAATTTGCAGCTAAAGCGGGCATAGCGGCTTTAGGATATAGGACTTTCCTAATAAGGTAATTTCCGTTTGCAACCGCACGGTTTTTGAGACAAACCTGGATGGATCTTTAACGAGCACAAAACTCTTTTGGTACTGCTAGCTGAGTAATCAATGAATCAGGGTAGTGGTTTTGTATATCCAATAAGAAATGTGAATGAATGGCAATGCGAGTCTTCTGTCTCGTCTGATTCAAAAATCCAGCACAATCAGGGCGCATTATGCTTGAGCCCTATATAACCTGTGACAAAATCTTTCCATTGAGATCTACCAATTGGTCTTATCAGGTCATTATGTTGTGATCATTGAGCCGAACTTGAATTCTTAGTGGGAGAGACACATCAAAGCATTGTCTAGTTACAGCATCATTGTATGGAACTTCAGTCAATTACTGTAGAACTTGTGCGTTGTCAAATGCCACTTGACAATTCATCTGAGCAGTGCAGTGTGGGTGCTAGTGTCGAATACGGTTGCAACGCATTGAACCACGACAGAATAATTGGACAAGAGAGTGCATTCCTGTGACTGAAAATAATATTTCAAACTGAGTAGTCAAGCAGACACATGCACATCTCCAGTTGAAACGTGGTTTTTTGGTGTAAGAATGCTTCTCTGTTTGTATGATTCGGTAGCCCCACACACCCAGGTCAAACGTGCTTATTGTATAGATAAAAAATCGGGGTTCGGTTAACCCAGCAAAGCCAAGTATCCAACTGAAGCGAATTCTTAGCTTTGGAGTATATTCGCTCATTTTGCGCAAAACCTAAAACTGAATCAAACCAACGGTTGCGAATAAACGATTAGTGAGCACCGGACCGGAAATACGCTTCCTCCGATGGAAATAACCCTCAACGAAACTTTATGTTAGTAAGCTACTCCTTGGGTACCGAGAAAGGGACGGTGATGTCACCGATCCAACCCCATCTGGAGCAGAGGCGAGCATCTACATGAAACATCACTAAAACACACCGAGAGAAGCTCCTGAGTTTGTTTGCAATTCAAACGCACAGAGACAGATAATTCAGCACCGGAAACAACCGAACGGAAACTTCGAACCACCGGGCGAACACACGGCTATCGCGATGCCAACTACTTTTTGCATCCCCAAAGTTCAGCCCAAATCCATGACCATGTTTCCGCTTCATTCATCCCCTCAACATCAAAAGCCAAGAACTCCACTACGTTACTTCCGTGTTGAAACGAGGGGCAACTGGAACTATTGAACAATTGAACGGATGTCGTAAAACATCGAATTCTCATGTAGGCGAATCAATTACAAAGTCGATTTGACAAAATGACAAACAAACAAATAGACCCGTTTGTTGTCTCTCGCGAAACTAGCCGAAATAAGGTTCCAACTCAAAGGGTCTCTAAGCACATAAGCTTAAATGGCGTAATTCCCGGCCCCACAACCGACTACTAAACCTAAATCCTTCCCCAGTCGAGCACTGAACCTTGTCCTTATAGCCTAATTTTAGCGAAATAGCTAAGCTTTCGGCTCTTGTTATTGGACAATGGTTTCTATTGTAAATGTGGGGATTCAACCTCGGCGGAATTTTAAGGTTGCGAAACAATAAGTCGCGGAAATGCAAAATTGACAGCTGCAAATGGACGCCTCAAGAAACCAAACAGAGACAAGCATGAATTTTGCAACTAATGAGAAGTGCTTGTAACAGACTGAAGCCCTTGAAAAAAATGCTCTGAAACACCAAATAACCTTTTCGGCGGAGTATGGCTGTTTGTTTGTTTGGGGTTTCTCCAAGAAACCACCGATAACCTTCATAAGAACATAATCCTTGGAGTCGTGATTCTTGGGGTTTATAAAGCACCATGAAATCCGGTGGTTTCCAAATAATCCATTAGCTACCAATGCAATATCCATTAGTTTTCTTAGCCTTCTTGGCTACAGTATTCGCTGCTCCAAATGTTTTCGTTGAACCTAGTAAGGACTCTTTCTATATCCCTCCTTCTGGATTCGAAAGTACCGAACCTGGTACCATCTTGAACATTAGAAAACCACCTCATGAAATCACTGGTTTGCTTATTCCTGCTAACATCAAGAACGCATGGCAAGTCTTGGTGAGATCCGCTGACTCTCTCGGTAACCCAAACGCCGTCGTTGCTACAATTCTTGAACCTCACAACGCTGACACTTCTAAGCTCTTGTCGTACCAAACCGCAGAAGACTCTTCTTCTCCAGACTGTGCCCCTTCTTATGGTTTGCAGGACGGTGCTCCAGTTTTCCCAAACATTATTACCCAAGCAGAAGTGATTCTCATGGAGATTGCCCTCAACAAAGGTTGGTACGTTGTCACTGCTGATTATGAAGGTAGTAAAGCTTCATTCACCGCAGGTATCCAAGCTGGTCAAGCCGTTTTGAACACCATCAGGGCTGCTTTGAACTCTACTGACACCACTGGCCTTGCTTCGGATGCAAAGGTCGCCTTGTTCGGTTACTCCGGTGGCTCTCTCGCTTCAGCAAGAGCCGTTGAATTACAGCCTGCCTACGCTGCAGAATTGAAAGCTAACCTCATTGGTGCTTCTTTCGGTGGAACTGTTGCAAACTTGACTTCTTGTGCTTACGCAAACGATGGTAGTCCATTTGTTGGATTGCTTGCCAGTTGTCTCGCTGGGTTATCTAACGAATACCCAGAATTGAACACTTATCTCAAAACTCAAATTTACGAAGATAAATGGAATGACTTCCAAAAAGTCAACAGTTTGTGCTGCACCCAAAGTGTCGTCAACTACGCGTTCCAAAACTTCTTCGAAGGTTTCGACAACTACATCAAAAGTGGTTTCAAAATCTTCCAAAACCCATTGGTCAAGAGAATTGTCGACGATAACACCTTGGCTCTCAATGACAGCAGACCACTTCCAGAAATCCCCATCATGATGTTCCATGGTAAATTGGATTCTATCATCCCATTCAAGGAAAATTCAGAAGCTACTTACAACAGATGGTGTGCAAGAGGAATCAAGTCTTTGGAATTCAATCCTGATGAAACTGCCGGTCATATCACCGAGGTCGCCGCTGGTATTCCAGCTGCTTTTGCCTGGTTAGATAAGGTCTTCGCTGGAGGTGCTACTGTCGATGGCTGCAAACGTACTGATAGGCTCACCAACTTGGACTATCCAGGTGTTGAACAGAGCGTAGTCGACCTCGTGGCAACCGCTGCCAAATGGATCTTTGGTTTCCCATTAGGTCCAAACCCAGGTCCAAATGGTGAAAACCTTAATATCAAACAAATGAAACAACCAATTGAAATTCCCGCTTCCGTTCCAGCATTCAACCCATCATCTACAGCCATCTCAACTGTAGCTGGACCTTCAGAAACAATTTATGCTACTCTTTAATTCGATGTATATTAGTGAATATGCTAGGCAATACGAAGTTCGTTAGCTTTACTGAGAAGATCTCTGTGAGGATCATAATTTTTGTAGTTGTTTTCAATCCAAAAGTTCTTTCTTCTCTCGTGGCCTCTCCAGAAACATTCTTCCCAATATGGGTCCCATTGGGGTAGTCTCCTACCGGGGCCATCCTCACCAGCCCATTTTCTGATGAACTCAAAATATTCGGCAAAATCTGGATAGAGAGCAGTGAATTCGGGTCCATTGCCCCTGGCTTGAACTCTGTCTACTTCCCACTTAGTTTGTTCCTCGACACTAGGAAGCTTTGCTCTACCAGCGAAAACTCTAGCAACAATTACTGCTTGCCATTCAAACACTTTGAAAGTAAGTCCAGCTTGTATCGCACCAACGAAAGCTAAAGTTGGATCGGATACTTGGAAAATATGTTGATAAACACCGTGAAGTCTGTTATACTTTAAATTGAACCCAGGAAGGAAAGGGTAGGCATAAGAAAAGCCAGTTCCGAAAATGATTGCCTCAACGCCGTCCACCTTTTGGCCGTCTTTAAACACGAGTGTATTGGTGTCGTTGTCTATTCTAACAATCTGTTGGTGGATTTCTACCAGGGGATGCTTGAATGCATGATCTCCAAAGTATTTTTGAGGCACACCTGATCTTTGAGAAGAAATCACTGGTTCCCTGGCGACATCAACGATATCTTGAACTGTATCCATGGCCGAGACCGAGCCACCAAGAACCACGGTTTTTTTATTGCGGAAGTGTTCTCTACTTCTGTAAGCCTTGGTATGGATTGCAATATTGGCTGGGTTATCAATAAATTCTTGCAATCCTGGGATATCAGGAATGTAAGGAACATCGTAGTGACCATTGGCCACCACAACGGCATCGAAAGTCTCTTTCCATAAGTAGTCAACTTTTTTTCCAAATTTTCTCAAATAGACAGTATAGTCATTAGAATCTTGATTCTTCTTTACCAATTCAACAGAGGTGTTGAGTTCAACGTAATCGTCATACCCCTTCTTTTTATACAAATCCTGGATCCACTGTTTCACCTTGGTGTTGTGTCTGAAGGGTGTATCTTTGCCGTACTTTTTGACGGAGATCTCCGAACCACCGTCGGGGAAGGGCTCTTTGGAAAATTGCATTGATATAGCTTCAACATTAGTTTCGAGATACGAGTAAGTGGCAGTATCCATGAATCTTTGAGTAGAAGTCTTGGGGACAAAAGCTGGTAATTTCTCAGGGATTGGATCACTTTTGAACGCAGTTCTGTTACTCAATTCCTTGACATTGGTAAGGGGTTCAGGAGGTTCAGGAATATAAGAAAAACTTCCTCCAGTTTCTGCCCTTCTTTCAAACAAGCGGACGACATCGAATTTCTGTTCTGAGAGCAACGAATCAAGTGTTATAAGCCCAGATGGACCACCACCTATGATTGCCACTGATTTAATGTTCATTAATGAAGAAAAAGGAGAAGTAAATTGTGGATTTAATATTCGTCATCATGCTCGATGGGCTAAATTTTCTAGTGCGCAGTTGCAAAATCATCTACCATATATTACACTAACTAAGTAAATCATACTAATCTTTCTTTTCGACGTCAAGAATTTGGTTGGCCGAGTCGACAATGGTGTTTCTGAAATCAATGTAGTCTAAACCCAATAATCTCCTGGACTTTGAGCTGTCGAACTTCAGAGGCTTCCTGTGGTCCTCAGCTTGCGAACCTGGCTTTCCAACTGGAATTTTACCGTTCAATTGGGGAAACTCCTCGTTTAAGATGTCTAGTATGTCTTGAGGAAAGAATCTCTCATTTGTCAATAGTAATCTTTCACCTTTGATGTTGGGATTCTCGAAAGCTGCAATGTGAGCTCTGGAAACATCTCTGACATCGATAAAATATCCACTATACTCTGGCAATTGGTCGGTTGGCTTCAATTTGAGAAACAGGTGAATGATTTCCGCAGAGAAATTCATGTTGTCCTTAACACCGGAGTCAAACGGTTGAGGACCAAAAACGTAGCCAGGGTTTATGGTGTTGAATACAAAAGCGACCTTGTTATCTTCGACAAACTTCCAAGCAGCCTTTTCAGCGAACGTTTTGGATCCTTGGTAGGCGAGCTGAGGGTGTCCTTTGGTTTGTTCCCAGGTCATTTCTGGCCAACTGTCTTCTGTGTAAACGATGTTTTCGGGCTCTGGTGCTCCCCAAAAGGAATAAACAGCGACGGTGGAAGAAGTGAAGACGAAGTTCTTGATGTTCGGTCCGTATTTGTGAGCAGCTTGTAGAGCACTCAAAGTACCGTCCACGGCTGGCTTCAACACCAACTCTTCCAAATCTCCCCCCACATGACCCAAGGGCGAAGCGGTGTGGATGAAAACTTCAACATCTTCATGTTTCTTCAATGCTTCATCGAATGCTCCCTTGTCTGCGAGATTAGCGACCACCTCGTAGACGAATTTCGAGGAATTGAAATTTTTGATACTTTCTCCCCTTTCTCTTGGGATCTCACTGATCCAACGACGGTGTGGCCCTTCTCCAACAAATCCTTGACAATTTGTTGAGCAACGAACCCTGTAGCTCCGGAAACGAAAATTTTAGTCATGTTTGTATTAATCTAGAAACTGTTGATGCAATTGAAGCTCAATTGTCCAAATGTCCCCTTTTTATAGCTCTGTAGAACATTGATTTGGTGGCAAATAAACTTTGAATTACGCAGCGGTTGCATCTTAAAGATCTACCCCTCAGATGGAAAATGTCCAAAAAAAGAACACTTATCCGACCAACCAACCACAACGTGTATCTACTGATTAGCTGATTATTTGTGAAATTGCCCTTCAATTACATATTCGTTCAATCAATTGACCCACTCAAGGGGTACATATTCAGGAGCTCTGCGCCTGGTCTTATCAGATATCGGGTCTGATATCCTAGCACACTTTGTTTTCAAGTTGGATGGAGAAGCCTTTGGTACCAGGGACATAGTATAGATCTCCACAAGTAATACTAGCTTCTAAGTTTTTGTTGATTTTTGAAGTGGAGCGTGGTATCCATTTACGATATTATGCCCAACGGGCTAAAAGGTGTACTTTGCGATTGCAAAATCAGTATATTGTGGATCTAAATAGGTTGTCCTTCTACTTGGAACACTTGTTTGGCAGCGTCAACGAGACTGTCTTTCAAACTGAAATACTCTAAGCCTAACAATTTCCTGGACTTGGAACTGTCGATTGTATTGGGCTGCTTGCTCTCAGCATGAGATCCTGGCTTGCCAACAGGAATCTTCCCTCTCAAATGAGGAAAGTTCTCGTTGAAAATGTCCAAGATACCTTGTGGATGGAAAACTTGGTTTACCAAGAGCAATCTTTCGTTTTCAATGTTTGGATTCTCGAAAGCTGCAATGTGGGCTCTGGAAACATCTCTAACATCGATAAAATATCCACTATACTCTGGCAATTGGTCGGTTGGCTTCAATTTGAGAAACAGGTGAATGATTTCCGCAGAGAAATTCATGTTGTCCTTAACACCGGAGTCAAACGGTTGAGGACCAAAAACGTAGCCAGGGTTTATGGTGTTGAATACAAAAGCGACCTTGTTGTCTTCGACAAACTTCCAAGCAGCCTTTTCAGCGAATGTTTTGGAGCCTTGGTAGGCGACTGAAGGGTTCTTCTTGGCCTGTTCTAATGTCATATCTGGCCAGCTTTCCTCAGTATAAACAATGCTTTCGGGTTCTGGTTCTCCCCAATAGGAAAAAACAGCGACGGTGGAAGAAGTGAAGACAAAATTCTTGATGTTTGGTCCGTATTTGTGAGCAGCTTGTAAAGCATTCAAAGTACCGTCTACGGCTGGTTTTAACATTAGCTCCTCAAAGTCCCCCTCCGCAAAACTCACCGGCGAAGCAGCATGGATGAAAACTTCAACACCCTGATGTTTCTTCAAAGCTTCATCGAATGCCCCCTTCTCAGCGAGATTAGGAACGATCTCGAAAGAGAAGTTACGAGAATTGACATCCTTCGACACCTTCTCGCCCTTTTGTTGAGATCTAACAGATCCAACAACGGTGTAGCCTTTCTTCAACAAATCCTTGATGATTTGTTGAGCAATGAATCCAGTGGCTCCAGATACGAAAACCTTAGTCATTGCGTTAATGGGTATATTGAGACCATAATCAAGATATACTCTGTCTATTTATGCTACACTGCTGGAAATGATTAGTAATACGATTATGAAATACTGTGTGAGTTTGCAGTCAATTTATTAAGGCAAACACTTACACAAAGTGATTACAAAGCACGGCCTACAAAATCGTATTTACAATCCCAAACTACAAATTCTTAGTTCTGGTTGGTTGAAGCTCCAAATCTATTGTAACCTTTCAAACTTACGATAGATCCTATTCGATAATGGGAGCGGGTTACCTGTACTTTATCTCTTTGAAAGGGACTTTCCTTGTCACAGGCAGAATTACCACTTCACATACGAAACCTATACGCTTCGGCTGTGAAACTCATCGTTCGCGATAGCAAAATCGTTTCGTACATTACTCTATTTAATTAGTTTGACCTTCCACTTTGAAGATTTGTTCAGCAGCTTCGACAATACTGTCCTTCAAACTGACATATTCCAAGCCTAGCAATTTCTTTGACTTTGAACTGTTAATTCTTTCGGGTTGCTCGTGTTTTGCAGCTTGCGACCCTGGGTTTCCGACAGGAATTTTACCTTTTAATTGGGGAAAGTTTTCGTTTAAAATGTCCAAGATATCTTGTGGGTAGAATACTTCATTGACCAAAAGTAATCTTTCATTTTTGATCTCTGGGTTCTCAAAAGCTGCGATATGTGCTTTAGAAACATCCCTGACGTCGATAGAGTATCCTTCATGAGCTGGCAAGTCGCTATCTGAACCTAATTTGAGGAACAGATGAATAATTTCCGATGAAAAATTCATATTTTCTTTAACACCGGAGTCATATGTCTGAGGACCAAGGACATATCCAGGATTTATGGTGTTGAAGACGAAATTGACCTTATTGTCTTTAACAAAGTTCCAAGCAGCTCTTTCAGCAAAAGTTTTTGATCCTTGGTAGGCAACTGAAGGGTTTTGCTTGGTTTGTTCCCAGGTCATTTCTGGCCAACTTTCTTCGGTATAAACGGGATTGGCAGGTTGAGGTGCTCCCCAGAAAGCAATCACTGCAACAATTGAAGAAGTAAAGACAAAGTTTTTGATGTTTGGTCCATAGTTGTGGGCAGCTTGAAGAGCACTTAATGTACCATCCACAGCTGGTTTCAAGGTCAATTCTTCGAGGTCCCCCTCGGCAAAGCTGACAGGCGAAGCGGTATGGAGGAAAACCTCGACATCCTGATGCTTTTTCAAAGCTTCATCGAATGCCCCTTCGTCACAAAGACTGGGAACAATTTCGTAAGTAAATTTGGACGAATTGATATCCTTCGACACCTTCTCACCTTTTTGTTGAGATCTGACAGAACCAACAACGGTGTAGTCTTTTTCCAATAAATCTTTGATAATTTGTTGAGCAATGAAGCCGGTGGCACCGGAGACAAAAACCTTAGTCATGTTGATTTTATTGAATCAATTGGAATACCTTGTGTGGAAATAACCAACTATTTATAATTCTTCAGTGGATGCGATTAGTAATGAGGTTTTGGCAATTTTGCAATTGTTGCATGGGAAAAGACCTACAAAAAAATAACCTACAACGCACTATGAAAAAAGTCGAATGTCTAATTGTTGGCCTTTACCTCTAAAATTTGCTTGATTGAATCAACGATTGATTGCTCCAAACCGATGTACTTGAAGCCCAACAATTTTCTGGTTTTGGAGTCATCAACAACACAAGAATTGGCATGGACTTCTGCTTGAGAACCTGGTTTTCCGACTGGAATTTTGTCCTTGAACTCGGGGAAGTTCTTGTGAATGATGTCCAAAAGGTCTTGGGCGGCGAACTTCGCCTCACGAACAATCAATCTTTGCAGCTTGATATTTGGATTCTCAAAAGCGGCAATGTGGGCCTTGGAGATGTCTCTGACGTCAATGAAGCCACCTTGAATAGTAGGAAGTTCACTGTCTGGCTTCAATTTGATTATCTGGTTGAGAATTTCTGAAGAAGCATTCAAGGTATCTTTGACTCCAGAGATAAATGGTTGTGGGCCGAAGACGTAGACGGGGTTGACAACATTATAGGAGAATTTCACCTTGTTGTTTTCGACGAAATCCCAAAATGCCTTTTCAGCAAAAGTCTTGGAGCCCTTGTAACCTGCTTTAGGGTTTGTTTTGGCTTCTTCGTAGGTGATTCCTGGCCAGGATTCCTCAGTGTAGGTGATTGTTTTATCTTCCACGCCAAAGATGGAGATGGCAGCGAAAGACGAGGTAAACACGAAATGCTTGATGTTTGGACCATGAATGTGGGCAGCTTTGATTGCATTCTTAGTACCTTGGATAGCAGGTTTCAAAAGATCTTCTTCGTTGTCTTTGACCGTGAAAGCGACAGGAGAAGCAGTGTGTAAGAAGATTTCCACATCTTGGTGCTTTTTCAAAGCTTCGTCAAAAGCACCTTCTGCGGTGAGGGTGGGCACCACTTCGTAGGAGAATTTTGAGGAATTGATGTCACTAGACAATTTTTGACCTTTTTGTTCAGATCTTACAGTACCCACGACAGTGTAGTCCTTGATAAGTAAATCCTTGATGATTTGTTGGGCGATGAAGCCGGTGGCACCTGAGATGAAGACTTTTGGCATTTCGGAAATTGGGAAATTGAGTCAATGAGAATTGTGAGTTTCGAAGTAATAGATTTGAATACAATTCAACAAGAGAGACTGGCCGATATAAGTACTTAATGGCAATCACAGTGGCGGCAATTAGTAATCGCAATTTAAATTCGCAACATTTTTATTGTGGAGAAAATGCACTCAGAAGAAAGAGGTACGAAACTTAAAAGAAGAAGTTTTGAAGGATGCAAGGTTTAAAAATACAGGATCGAAAGACGCAAGATTCAGGGGATGATCGATCCAGAGGATGGACGATCCAGGGGGAACAAGACTTATTATGGAAAAGAAGTGGAATAGACAAGACAACAGCTGATGTGGATGCAAAATTGGGATGAAATGGCCCAGAAGAGCAATAAACGAGCGGTATGGACCGGGAGGTGGAAAAGTAGTTTACACTCAAGAGTTTACGGAGAAAACCAAGTGTGAGAGGTGAAGAGGCAAGAAGAGAATGATGATTCGAGCTACGATTAGCAGCCAAGAGGATGAACAAGATTCTTAAAAGACAGACCATTAGATAATCAGGACCTATTATGTAATCGGAACAAAGAGTGTCACCAGAATTATCAAGATATTCTTGAATTCGGGCAAGGGTTTGGGATTCTATAATAAGACGATTAGATAAGCAGGGGTATTAGATAATCAGGGGAGGATACTTAGCAGAGTATTAGATAATCAGAGGAGGATAAGCAGGGGGTATTAGATAATCAAGCAATTTCAAGGGAGTATTAGATAATCAGTGGAAAGTATTAGATAATCAGAGAAGTTAGATAACAGAGGAGTTAGATAACAGAGGAGTTAGATAATCAGAGGAGTTAGATAATCAGAGAAGTTAGATAACAGAGGAGGATAATCACAGGAGTATTAGACAATCAGGGAATTTATATGATCCCTGGACCATTACATACCAGGGGTACGAGAACTAAACTAGTGATAAATTTTCGATTCTTCTATAAACAGACAACGAATCGAACCAATTACAACAGAACACAGAGACCGCTGAAATGCAGACAGTAAAGCCAAAAAGCACAATCAGGGACATCATTGAGAGATACCTCGGCTCAAAACTGAATCTCATTACCTACCCGAAACGAGGAACCAAGAGACAATGCACCAAGAAAATATACGAGGAGACGTCAAGGCAAACGGTTATTGTCGCTGCAAACGAAGCCGTAGTTATGGCCAAGTTAAAATCACATGTCTCCACTTAGACACTGAGGCAGCAGACAGACAAGTTCGGCGACGAGCTGCACGGCTCTCGATCAAGAATCTCCAGATACAGGCATGGATCAAACTTAGCAGCGAGATTGACGACTGCACACGTAGTGGTACGGAAGAACCCACAGAAACTGCATACTTAGCAAAAATCGCCGAAAGTGAATAAATTACTAATTTGGTGTGAGCACTGCACTGATAACACTACTGATAACAGCTATCAGCACAAATAACAATTGGAAATTAAAACCTAAAACTAAAAAACGAACTAAAACTGACAGCCACAATAACACCATGAACATCATCGAATGCCTCACGATTCGAAAGGCGGATTAAAGCCGATCTACATTATCCACCAGATTCATCTTCAAGAGTGTACACATTTACGGAGTATGAAAATATGCTATTTTCCTGATAAGCTCGCACGGCGAAAAAAGATGGGCGCGGGTGTGGGGTGCGAAATTGGGCCTGCCAAATCAAATGCCAACTGATAAATAGCCACATCCTACGACAACCAACATCCCACTGCCTCCTGCCACATGGACAATATTCAAACTACCATGCGTGACTCTGGGCAGGCGAGCGAATCTTCTCCTTCGTGCCAAGCTTCTCTCTGTTGCCTGCAATTTTTGAATGCCAATTTTGGGAATTGGGGATTTGGAGAGCGAAAATGCCGTGTCGCGATAGATAAAAAATCAACGTACGACATAGATAACAATAGGGCGGACCTGCACGCATACGCTGAATTGGGACTATCATTTATCTAATTAATTTGGGGTAGATAAAGATTGTTTAAATAAGGGCGAAATTCTCACGTTGAAATTTGGGGTCTGAAAAGTCTATATACTAACCATGGTTGCCAAAGAGTTGGACTACATCAGATCCAGAGAAGCTGCCGACGGCTCTTCCACAGAGAAGACCGGCGGTGTCTACGTGGACGCTTTCGAAAATGACGACAAGAATATGACCAAGTTTGAAAGATTCGTCGACTCGTTCAAAAGAGTGGACGAGTCCGCCTTGGGAATTGACCCTAACTTGTCGGAGGTGGAGAAAACCGCCATAATCACCGCCAACTCTCCATTGTCCAGATCCTTGAAAAACAGACATCTTCAAATGATTGCCATTGGTGGCTCCATTGGTACTGGTTTGTTTGTGGGTTCCGGTAGTACCTTGCGTACCGGTGGCCCCGCTGGTGTCATTATCGCCTACGTCATTATCTCCACCATGATTCTTTGCATGGTTAATGCAATGGGTGAATTGTCCATCACCTTCCCTGTGTCCGGTGCCTTCATCACCTACAATACTCGTTTCATCGACCCTTCTTGGGGTTTCTCCATGGCCTGGAACTACGCCTTGCAGTGGATGGTCGTTTTGCCTTTGGAATTGGTTGCCGCCTCAATGACCATCCAGTACTGGGACTCGAAAACAAATCCGGCTGCTTTCGTGGCCATTTTCTACGTCTTGATTGTCGCCATTAACTTCTTCGGTGTCCGTGGTTACGGTGAAGCTGAATTCGTCTTTTCTCTCATCAAAGTGTTGGCCGTTTGCGGCTTTATCATCTTGGGTATCGTGTTGATCTGTGGTGGTGGCCCTGGCCCAGACGGCTACATCGGTGGTAGATATTGGCAACATCCCGGCGCTTTTGCCAGTGGCTTCAAAGGTGTTTGTTCCGTCTTCGTCACTGCCGCTTTCGCCTTTGCCGGTACCGAATTGGTTGGTTTGGCTGCTGCCGAAACCCAAAACCCTCGTAAATCTTTGCCTCGTGCTACCAAACAAGTGTTCTGGAGAATCTCCTTGTTCTACATTATTTCCTTGACCTTGGTTGGCTTATTGGTTCCTTATAACGACCCTAGATTGTTGGGTGACTCTTCGGTTGATGCTTCCGCCTCTCCCTTCGTCATTGCCATCAAGAATGGTCAAATAAAAGGCTTGCCATCGGTGATGAATGTTGTTATCATGATTGCCGTGTTATCTGTTGGTAATTCCTCCGTGTTTGCTTCTTCCAGAACTTTGGCAGCTTTGGCCGCTGCTGGCCACGCCCCAAAGATTTGTGGTTACATTGATAAACAAGGTAGACCATTGGTTGGTATTATCATACAATGTATCTTTGGATTGCTTTGTTTCGTCAGTGCTTCTTCAAAGGAAGGTGATGTTTTCACCTGGTTGTTGGCCCTTTCTGGTTTATCCTCATTATTCACATGGGCCTCTATCATGATGTGCCATATTCGTTTCAGAGCTGCTTTGAAAGCCAAGGGCAGAACTACTGATGAAGTTGCATTCACTTCTCAAACCGGTATTGTTGGTTCATATTACGGTGTCCTCTTGATCATCTTGATTTTGATCGCCCAATTCTGGATCGCCTTATTCCCAGCAGGTGAAGCCGATGCTTTGAACTTCTTCGAAAACTACTTGGGTTTCCCTGTCGTTATTGTTTTCTACCTTTTCCACAAATTATGGAAGAGAAACTGGTCATTCTACATCAGAGCCCAGGACATCGACATCGACACTGGTAGAAGAGAATTAGACTTGGATCTCTTGAGACAAGAACTCGCCGAAGAAAGAGCTCAAATGGCTGCTAGACCACTCTATCACAGAATTTTCAGAAAGTTCTGTTAAAGATTATTCAATTCTGACTTTAATCCCCCATACATACATGGATTGTATATATACGTAATCAAAGAATATTTAAAGTATTTAAAATGTTTGAAACATAATTTGTCGCTTCTTCATGTAATACAATTAACCGGATATTTTCATTCATCTCGCTAGCAATAGTCTTGACCAAACAAAACACAAATTCAAACAATAGTCTAAAAAAATGTACAACTTGTTATTCTCACCACGTTCAACCAATCATTTGATAGATGAATAAGCAAACGTAAAGCGTTAATTGATCCTTAAATCCAACAACAAACATGTTTTCGACTACGCATAATCGCCACTAAATCACTTAACCCTAATTCTGGTTGTCACACCAATTGACAATAGAGTTGGGTTAAAATACACTAATTCCTCAGTTCAATTCTATTGATAAGATGGGACAAAACCATTCCCTTATTGTATCCACATGCCATAACTAATAAACAAGCACTTGAGGTTGAAACAATAATTGGAAGGAGACTTACTCCTGTAATCAACCCTTATATAAGACACGATGCTTCTTCCCCTGAATCACTTTTTGAAGCAGTTTTTCTGATCATGGTCACTGCTACTATGGTGGAAACACCAAAGCCCAAGAACTTCGTTGCCGTTGAGGAAACTCGAGTCTCTAGATCCAGTTCTGACGAATCATTGAGCTCCGGTTTGCCTTTGAGACTCTCACCCTCCAAACCCAAAACTTACTACACCATTGATGAGCCATCCTCCAAGAACAAGTCCTTGTGGCAGAAGTGTTTCTCGTTATCATTGGACCACTATGATACCGAAGAGGAGAGAAAGTTCGTCAGGAAATTGGACATGTATCTCCTTACTTGGGGGTGCATTGCTTATTGTATCAAGAACGTGGATCAATCGAACTACAAAAACGCCTACGTTAGCGGAATGAAGGAAGATTTGAACATGGACGGTTACAGTTACAACTTACTCTCCACCTTCTTCACAATTGGCTATGCCGTGGCTGCTATTCCAAGTCAAGTTGCCATGAACAAAATTAAGGTATCCTACTTTTTGGGTGGTTGTGAATTGTTATACGGTATGATGACAGCCTTCTGTGCTATTCCAACTGGTAGCCCGGTTGGATTGTACCCTTTGAGATTCATAATTGGCATGGCCGAGGCCTCTTCCTGGTCAGGGATGATGTTCATCTTCTTCAATTACTACAATAACCATGAATTGTGTTTCCGGGCTGGTCTTTTGGGAGCTAGCGCTTTCGTGGGTCAGGCGATTACTGGGTTCATGCAAGCTGCCATTTATAAAAACTTGAATGATTCTCAAGGCATCCCTGGTTGGAAATGGCTATACATCATCAACGGTTGTATGACGGTTTGTGTCTCTATCTTTGGTATGGTTATTTTACCCGATACTCCGGCAAATGGCGGTGCTAAATGGATGAATAAGACTGAGGTATCCATAGCATTGAAAAGAGTCCATGACGTTGGTAGAGTCACTCAAAGACAATTCAGTTTTAAAGAATACCTCAAAGCATTGTGCGATAAAAAAGTTTACATGCTCTTGCTTGCTTATATGCCATGGGATTTGGGACTAAATGCAACTGGTTACATAACCTTATGGTTAAAATCAATCACCAATGCTGATGGCAGCGAAAAGTACTCGGTTGAACAGGTAAACTTGATCCCAATCGCTGGGTATATTGTTGGGGCATTGAGCATGGTTATATTGACAAAATTTGCTGATGTAACTCAAAAAAGAATCCACTGCTTGGTATTTCAACAAATATGTGGGATTATTGGATCTCTTCTTTTGTCTATCTGGCCCAAGCTGCTTGCACTTAAATATATTGGATTTTTCATTATGTTTACTGTTCAAAGTACAGGTGCCATAACAATGTCATTTGTGCCAGAGATCTGGGCAAAGCAACCTGAAAGAAGAGCAGTGGTCACCTCACTCATTGTGGTTCTTGATTTTTCCACAAACTCTTGGTTACCCTTATTAATTTGGCCAGCTCAAGATGCTCCAAATTATAAATATGGGTACAAGTTTAATTTAGCATTCGAAATATTGTCATTAGTTGGATGTCTCTGTTTCTATTACTTTGTTTACATGAAACTCAAGAAAGGAAACGAACTTGAATCTCAGGTTAAGATTCAGGGAGATGCTAATGACGGTAAGCTTCGTGATTTAGTTGCATAACTTATTTATTTATTGGTCCGGTCCTAGTATAGATAGTCAAATCGATGGTTTTTTCAAAGTTAATCAAGTTTATTAATCGTAAGTCATAGATATTAGCTTCAAAATACAAAGGTTAAATAGAGTTCCAAATTTGGATAATGTCATTCATGAATTCAATTTGATTAGGACTGAATTCAATGAGGTTCATTGCGTTGGAAAAGTCGTCGTCAATCTTTAAAGTTTGCGGGAACGAGTGGTCATCATCAACGTAAGCACAGTAAACTGATTCACCACACCCTCTTGCCTTGTCCTTTCTGAAGTTGTTGGATGTGGGCATTTTCACGTTCTTCGTACTGAAAGGGGAACCCGAAGTGCTGGGAATCAAAGCATGATCTATAATCACTGGCTCCCTGTAATGCAGTTTTAGTTCGTTCACCGACTTGTAAGTTCTCCTTAGGTTTGGCTGGAAGAAATAGTCCCAAGTATGGGACGTTTTCTTGCACTTGGATAATCCACCGTTTATCCACAAAAGTTGAGACATGGCATTGAAATGGCCCATTTGCGTAGAACAAATTTTCACCGTGTCCTTGATGGGCTCTCTCTCCAACTCCCCGATGGCTGCGGCATTGTTCAGGTTGAAAGTGAAGCCGTCGTAGTTGCCTGAGATAAGCTGACCTAACCACACCAACTCCTTCTCACCATACACCGGTTTAGCGGTGTTGTAATCCATTTGTAAGTTTACACTGGTTAGAAGGCCCATGAGATGCCGGGGAGTTCTCTTCATCACCACGACGCCACTTTCCATGAGATGCTTATTGCCATTCTTGAAAAACTTGTAGGTGTTTTGGCGGTTTTTTGGCTGCGAAATGTTGAAAAATGACGATTCGAAATCACTGGGTAACAAGCGATGATAGTTATTGAGCTGATGCGGAGACAAGAACTCTGGGAGATCACGGTCTTTGAAGAAGAAGGCATCTGCTTTCAAGTAGCCGGGGATCTCGAAAAAGTGTTTGGGCGCAATGAAGGGCACGGTATCGGTGTCCATAAGAAGGGACTCTTCAAAAGAGTTGAAGAGCAAGGCGATCCACTTGTTGTAAAACTTTTTGAACTTGTGGAGGTGTTTGTGGTTTATTGAACGAGAGGCATCCACGAACCATACATCCTGGGGAGCTTTGTCCATGAAGTACAGCGAGGAGTTTGAGAGATTCAAAGATATGGAGTTTCTGGCAATGTTAGTGAGCAACTGGCGATTTTGCGACGACAAGTCGCCTTTATGGACCACTTGAACAGGCAAGTCGTTTTCGAGAAACCGGAGGGTTTTGATAAAGCGAAGGGATTCGGCGATGGTGATGGGATTGTCGCTGGCACTGAGCACGATACCTTTGCCGGAGAAATTGGACAGAAGCTGCTGCCAGTAGCAGTTATTGTTGGCGAGAGCAGGCACGAATGTTTGGTTGTCCCATCTCGTGTACACTGGGGGTTTGTTTGTGAAGAAAGGAAGGATTTTCAGCTCTAACTGGGCGCATTGGTCGATGAAGTAGTCGTTTTCCAAGAAGCATTTACCGAAAACACGTAAATTGCGTAGCTGCAGCTGTTGTCCAGACGTGTCAAGGTCCGACTTGAAGTAGCGGCGACAGTTTGCTCTCAAGGCATTTTGGTTGGCGGATGCTACCTTGACATAGTCGACGGAGGGAGCCAGTTTTAGCAGAACCGACACTGAAACTGCCTTGAGCGTCTGGTTGAAGGCAGCCACCAGAGAAAAGTCAAAGTCCACGAGTATGAATACGAGCACCAACTGGAACAACACAATCACAGCAAACACCCTTCGATGGAACAAGTACTTGAACATGGTTGCAAGATTACCTGTAGGCAGATGGAAGAAGATGATTGTGGACTTCTGGACGCCAGTTGAAGCAGAAACGGCAGATATGCTAGCTACGCCATTCCCAGCAAAACAAACCCTCAAAACACCAACAATGTGTCATCAGGCTTTCAGGCTTAGCCGTAGACATAAGTAATTTTAGCACCTAATGCTAGCACATGGGCCTGGCCAACGTGCAGGTCCCACGCTACATTGTTGCTTAAGCGGTCGCGATACCCGGGCAACTGGCGAAGGCTTTGACGAGCGGCGGCACGGTTTGGGCCTGGCGCTGACACTGACACTGACCCTGGCATAATAATATTCCTTTAAAATACCCCAGTGCTATAAATAGGCAGAATGAGTGATTTTGATGAATGGCTCAGGTTGTCGCGTTTAGGCTGCGAATAGGCAGGGCTGAAGTGAAACATGCGAACTACAAAGAGAAATGAGCATCAATGAATAACAGGACCAACGGGCCAAGCAAATACTGACTACTAACCAAATGTAAAAGACAAGCAAAACAAACACAAGCTTTCTTGAAAATTTAGTACCAACCATCAATAGAATTGACACTCCTGACACGAATTGCACGTCATCTTTGATTCGTAGACTGCGCACTTTTTGTCTGGCTATTTATAGTACTGTGGGCAGTGTTGCGAAGGTTTGACAGTTTAACGGTAAAGGGTGTCAGTTTTGCGTTTATGCGTGTCAGTTCTACGTTTATGAGTGTTTGTCAGAGGCTGATTGAAAGCAGGCATTGCAACTTAAGCTTTTCGAGATAATGAGGCTCCGCCAATGTCTTGTGCAAGACACCTGTAGACATACGAACATATGGTGTAGTGTTACCGTAAGCAGGGTTTTATGGGTAGAGACAGAAGACGAGAAGTCACTTAAATCGGGAGAGTGAAAAACGACCATTTTGCTGGAGATATGAAAATGGTATGAATTGGGTGACGGTCCGGTCATAAACACAAGAGACGTAGAGACGAATATCAAAGAAGAGGAGGTATAGAAAGAGCAGAAAACTGACAATTGTGCTTGTCTTGCACTTGTTCTGCAGCTGAGCCAGACAAACACCTTCACACAATTTTGTCTCAGTGATGATGTATGAATGAAGCGAATATACTTACATTTTATCGCAATTGGTCGTTTACACGGCTGTATGAATGTGATATCATATTTATGAGAGTAGTTTAAATCAAACATTATATTCTCAAACTTTTAGATGTTGCTCACCGGCAAGATTGTGAGTTTGGCAGCCATTTCGAACATCGATAAGCACTCAAGGAACCTTTTAAAATTTTCACTTTCCGTTTCCCTGTTGAGTATGAAAGTGAGCCTAGACAGGCGCCGTATTATACGAAGAATCCAACTGGGTCGACTCAGAATGGCCTTTGTTGTCCGAGTTGACCCACCTTTGGCACCATGGTCGGTAAACCAGTTGTAATATGTAGGAGTTTTGGAAAGTGTCGATGTTGATGACGAACTTTGCTGTTTGCTGCTTATGCCGATTGAATTTGTGGGCGCTGGTGCTGCACATGCTTCAATGACCTCTTCTAAAGTCTCTTTGGAATTCGAACTAGTGTCAAGAGAGCCTCAGTAACACGATGATTTCTTAGGAAAATCAGAACTGACTGAAGATGTTGTCTTGTGCTTCACACCTGGAAAATGACCTTCCGTACGCTTGTTTTGCCATATGCTAGGTTGAAGTGGCAAGCAAACACATTACATCTATCATTTGGTGACCCACTAGTGAATAGCAATTGGGCAGAATCTCGAGCGTTCTTTCCGGGAATAATTCTTCGAGTTCCTTTCTTCCTAAGGCTTACTTGACGGTGGACGTCCACCATGTTCGGTTTTCCTTCTTTTTGGTGTCTCACCTAAACTCTACTCATGCTTCATTCACTCCCTCTTCCTCTCGTTCACTCTCTCCCTCACTTCGCGCAACACCTCGCTCTTCATCTTGTACCCGTGCTCGTCCGGGTGTGGGAACTCTCTGTTGACCACTTCCTGCTTATACAGAGCCAACGCATCAGTGGCCCGGGTAAAAAAATCGTCGTACGACTTGACGAACTTTGGACGGTGAGTGGCGCGTGGGTCCCCCATGCCCAATAAGTCGGCCATGACCAAGACCTGCCCCGAAGTCTCGGGCCCGGCTCCAATGCCTATGGTAGGAATGCCAAGCGACTCGGTGATGAGCCCAGCAAGACGATTGGGGATGCATTCCAACACCACCAGGAACACACCTGCTTCCTGTAATGCCAAGCAGTCCTGGTGTATTTCCAATGCTCTCTCCACGGTGGAGCCCTGGAGCTTGAAACCACCCATAGCGTTGTGATGCTGGGGCGTAAGCCCAACATGTCCCATGACCGGAATGCCCAAGCTGGTGAGTTTGGCAATTGTGGGCACCATCAGCTTGCCGCCTTCGATCTTGACCGCCTGTGCCCTACCGTACTTGATCAAGTTGATGCTGGTTTCCACCGCCTGCTCGGTGCTCTTCTCGTAGCTCCCAAACGGCAAGTCGGCCACCACCAACGATTTCTTGTTGCCGCGTGTCACCGCCTTGACGTGGTAGAGGAACTCGTCGAAGTCCATTTGATTGGTGTCGTCGTAACCCAAAGCCACCATGGCCAACGAGTCGCCCACGAGAGTGATGTCGATGTTGGCTGTTTCGGCCATTTTGGCCGTGAGAAAATCGTGGCCCGTCACCATGGATATGGGCTTTCCTTCGTTGTAGAGACGGCCGATGTCAGTCAATGTGTTTCTGGTGATTCTGGAGGGCACCATCGGCGCCAGGTATGCCGAGTAGCAGCGAATAAATGCTCTGGTGTTGGCAAAGGCAACTTTTGAGATGGCTCTGCTCATGTCTTTAAGTCAGGGTAGTTGAGCGCCAGTGGAGTCGGTGAGATTAAGTTCTGGTTTGTTCAGTGCTATGCTGAGTTGGAATAAAGTCAAATTTAGTTAATTTAGCGCCGAATTGATTTTCGTATAGAGTCTCGGATGAGTGATGGCCTGTGAGATTGGAGCTCGGATGAGATGAGATTTCAATTCCAAGTGGCAAACAAAGTAGATGTTTCAACAGATTTCAGTAGTATAATCAACAATTTTTGGGCTAATGAGTCAGCAAATATCAGTGCTTGTTGTGGGATCAACAATTTGTAGTAACGAGTTCGTAAATTGTATCGCTCACAAATTTGTAATTAGTATTAAAATATCAGACCAGGTCGGTTAGTACTATCGAATATCAAAATTATTATCAAAACTAGTACCAAACCAATGCAAAACGTCAGACAACTTCCAAATATCAAGAAAACAAATCGACAATCATCAATCAAGCACCAAACATCAATAGCACCAGATATAAATAGCACCAAATATCAAGAACGATGCCCTCGGATAACAGCGCTTAGTGAGTAAAACTGCAACATAAAGCGCGGATAAAAAACCTGTCAGCCGATTTATAATCTCTAATATGTTCAAGAGACTTTTTTCTTCCACCACCAGATTGAAAATGCCATCCATTGACAGCTCGTTCATCAGCAATCACACCTGCCTCCACATCAAGGACCCCAAGGTCACTTTACCTTTCTATCAGAAGAATTTTGGATTCAAATTGATCAAGGAATTGAAGATCCCAGGTACCACTCTTTATTGCGCTGGTATCGAAACTCCAGAAAACAAAAACTTGAATTTCGCTGCCAGAGAAGGTGTTTTGGAGTTCTGCCACAAGCATGGCTCTGAAAATGACGACTCCTTTGCCGTGAACAACGGCAATGGCGAAAAACACCGTGGTTTTGGCCACATTTGTATCTCTGTCGACAACATTGCTGCCGCCGAAAAACAGTTGTTGGCCAACGGCGTCTCTTTCAAGAAGAAGTTGTCCGACGGTAGACAAAAAAACATTGCGTTCGCCTTGGACCCAGACGGATACTGGATCGAATTGATCGAACACGGCGTGGGTAAAAAAGACGACTCCACTGAGCTCACCAGTTACAAGATGAACCACTCCATGATCAGGGTCAAGGATCCAGAAAAATCGCTCGAGTTCTACAGAAATGTTCTTGGCTTCAAAGTGTACAACATCAAGAAGTTCGACGACGCCAAGTTCACCCTCTATTTCTTGGGATACGAGTCCCCAGACTTCGAAGAAAACAGCTTGAACATCCAGACCCAAGCTGTCAAGCTGTCGGTGTTGGAGTTGACCCACAACTGGGGCACCGAGAACGACGATTCTTTCGAAGGCTACCACAACGGTAACAGCACCGAGAATGGAGCTCTTCAAGGATTCGGCCACATCGGTATTGCCTGCGATGACGCTGCCAAATTCTGCAAAGAAGTCAAGGAAGAGTTTGGCGACAAGGTCAAGTGGCACGCTGAGTGGGACAAGGCCGTTGTCAAGGGTATTGCCTTCTTGCAAGATCCAGACGGATACATCGTTGAAGTATTTGACAAGACCTTTAGCGAAAATTGGGTCGATGGCCATCCTCCGCAATGACTAGCCAAGTTCTAGATCACCCTATTTATCAAAACCAGTATTGACGTAGTAGACCCAATATCACAATTCCGCTTCTACTTCAGTACGCATTGTAGTTTTAGGCTTAGTCAATTTTCAGTTGTGGTCTTAATTGTGGTTCTAGTTGCAATTCCAATTTCAGGTGTAATTTTGCAATCTGGAATGTGACCAATTTTGCAATTTGTAAGCAATCTTACCTAATCAGGTTGCGGCCAGTATAAAAAGCACGAGTGAAATAAACCATCAACTCTTTTGCTCAACAATTCACAGTCTACTGACTTAGTTTATGTTATCCACTACATTCCGAAGATATATATCAACATCCAGAATGGTTTCCCAAGCTGCTACTAAAAAGGTCCAACAATTGATCAAGGAAAACCCAGTTTTCGTGGCCTCCAAAACTTACTGTCCTTACTGTTCTGCCACCAAGAAGACTATCAGCAGTATCACTTCCAAGGCTTTCGTGCTCGAGTTGGACGAAGAAGCCGACGGTGCTGAGATCCAAGAAGCCTTGTTGGAATTGACCGGCCAAAGAACCGTTCCAAACGTCTTCATCGGCGGTGAACACATTGGTGGTAATTCCGACGTCCAGAACTTGCAATCGCAAGACAAGTTGGACGAAAAGATCAAGGCTGTCTTGTAAGCTCTAGATAGATATTCAATATACCGATATACGACTACAGTGGCAAGAGATTGTCTGTAATTTATGCTAGTATGATTAACCCAATGTTTTACTGATCTGTAGAGTAATTTAGCCATAAACAATTCTCTCGAACGTAATGCTCTAAACGTTTCATCCGTCTTTTATTTCTGCTCTCCAATCACCTCTTCTTTTCTACAAATTTATCTCATTTCCCAAAATCTATTGATTATCACCACTTCATGCAACTCTCTCACCAATCTTATCGAGTGCGATTTTCCATAAAATTTTTCACTACTACAACTATTAAGCGCCAACATGTCCAACATAGGCTTACAAGTGCGCCAGGCTGTGCCATCGATCCACTCAGTGGTGGCCGATTACGCAGTGGGATACATCCAACATGTTTCAAGCTCTACGGAAGATAGCGTCACGTCGCAGCTGGTGGACATTTCTCTGGAAATGGGGTTCATCAAAGATCTTTTGATTGACGCTGGTGGTTCTGAAGAGAAAGTCAGCCTGTTGACCAAAGCATTGGAAGAGCAATTGACCAAGAAATTGCAAGAGAACATGGCTAAGTTAGAAGTCACTGGTGACACTTCCAAAAGATTATTGGATGTTAATTTATTACGCCAAAATAACTCGAAGAGAGACATCAACTCCTCGTTGGCTCTTTTGAGTGCCAGCAGAGATATCGAACATGCTGGTAGACAAATGGAAAGTAGAGTGGATAAGAAGAAGTTGGAGAAACAAGAAAGAAAGATTGCCAAGAAGGTGGCTAAGAGAAACAACAAATTCGTTCAGTATGAAGCCTCTAAGTTGTTGAATCAAGAACAAGGCGACAATTACGACTCTTTCTTCTTGGAAATCAACCCGCTCGATTTTGGATCCAGTGCTGGTAAATCTAAGGATATCAAAGTGGATAACTTCGACTTGTACGTGGGTGATGGTCAAAGAATCTTGAGTGAAGCCTCATTGACTTTGGCCTACGGAAGACGCTACGGTCTTGTTGGTCAGAATGGTATTGGTAAATCCACTTTGTTAAGAGCATTGGCCAGAAGAGAGTTGAATATCCCTAAACACATCTCCATTTTACACGTCGAACAAGAAATTAGAGGTGACGATACTTCTGCATTACAATCCGTGTTGGATGCTGATGTTTGGCGTAAGAACTTACTTCAAGAAGAACAAAAGATCACCGAAAGAATCGATGAAATCGAAAAATTAAGAACAGAATTCGATGAAGAATCAAACGAAGTTCGTAAATTGGACAACGAAAGAGAAGATTTGGAAAAACATTTGCAAGAAATCAGTGATAAACTTTACGAAATGGAATCGGATAAGGCTGAAAGTAGAGCCGCTGCCATCTTATTCGGTTTGGGTTTCACCAAGGAGTCCCAATCCACACCAACAAAATCGTTCTCTGGTGGTTGGAGAATGAGATTGTCTTTAGCCAGAGCTTTGTTCTGTCTGCCAGATTTGTTGTTATTGGATGAACCTTCCAATATGTTGGATGTTCCATCTATTACCTATTTGGCCAAATATTTACAAACTTATGAAGCTACAGTGTTGGTTGTTTCGCACGATCGTTCATTCCTTAACGAAGTCGCTACTGATATCATTCATCAGCATTCCGAGAGATTGGACTACTATAGAGGTTCCAATTTCGACTCTTTCTACGCTACCAGAGAAGAAAGAATCAAGAACCAACGTCGTGAGTACGAAAATCAAATGGCATACAGAAAGCACTTGCAACAGTTTATCGACAAATTCAGATACAACGCAGCAAAATCATCAGAAGCACAATCCCGTATTAAGAAATTGGAGAAATTACCACTCTTGGAACCTCCAGAAGATGATAAGGTTGTCACATTCAAATTCCCAGACCCAGATGGACTTTCACCTCCAATTTTACAGATGCAAAGTGTTACTTTTGGTTACAACCCAGAGAAGATATTAATGAAGGACGTGGATTTGGATGTTCAAATGGATTCGCGTATTGCATTCTGTGGTGGTAACGGTACTGGTAAGACCACGTTATTGAAGTTGTTGATGGACCAATTGTCACCTTTGTCAGGTCTTATCAACAAAAATGGTAGATTAAGAATCGGTTACTTTGCTCAACATCACGTTGATGCAATGGACCTTTCATTGTCAGCGGTGTCGTGGATGTCGCAAACTTACCCTGGTAAGTCTGACGAGGAGTACCGTCGTCACTTGGGTTCCTTCGGTATCACCGGTACTCTCGGTTTACAAAAGATGCAACTATTATCTGGTGGTCAAAAGTCGAGAGTGGCCTTTGCAGCCTTATGTTTGACCCAACCTCACATTTTGATTTTGGATGAACCTTCGAATCACTTGGATACCCAAGGTTTGGATGCGTTGGCCGATGCATTGATCAATTTCAAAGGTGGTGTTCTCATGGTTTCGCACGATGTCTCCATCATTGATAAAGTGTGTAATGAGATTTGGGTTGCAGAAGACGATACTGTTAAGAGATTCCCTGGTTCTATCCACGATTACAAGAAACACATTCTTGAAATCGCAGACGCAGCAGGTGTGGTCCAGAAACATTAGTTACAGTTTAATGAACGAAGTTTCAAACTTATTTGTAGTTATCTTAGTTATTGGTGCTGTTTTTCACAAGAATGTGTCAAATTGGACATTTTGCAATTTTTTTAATTTAGTGAGAAATACGCCAAAATCAATTAAAATAGCAAAGTGCTGCCATCCAAATCCTCACCACTAACCACAGAAATTAACTACTTCCTCTTTGAACAAATAACGCACAATTCCAACCCGAAAACGTAGTGTTCCATTCTCTATTACCTTCGCTACTAAGTCATGCTATCTCTCAAGGCCAAAGTAGGCTTGGGAATCCTACTATCATACACTTCTTTTGAAGTGTACATGCAGATTAGAACCCAGTTTCTTATAAGAAAGCGCCAGGAAGAATTGTCTGGTCTCAATGAGGAGTCTGTTCATAAGTTCAAGTCTGCCACCATTGCTGGCATGTTTGTTAACCCTTTCGAAGAGTACCGTCCGCAAACAGGGTTCGAGTTTCTCTATGTCCGTTTGATGGAAATCGTGGAAGGTTTCTACGGCAGCAAAATCGAAATCCACGACAAATACCCTTCGCCCACTGGCGAGTTCAAGGAAGTCGGCGATCTTTTGAAAAGCCACAAGCCAAACTTGGATATTCTCAGGGAAAACTCCAAGGTTTTGCAAACTTGCTTGAAAGAAAACGACTTCTCCCAACTCAAAAACAAGGGAAGCTGGATCAAGGCCCTCACTGGCTCAGTGACACCTTTGAGGGACCAACTACTCTTCACATGGTTAGGTCAATCGTGCTCTTTTGTACAAATCAGTGGTATCAATTTTTTGACTGACCCGTTATTTGGAGATCATTTAATGAATCAACTTGGACCTAAGAGACTCATCAAGTCTCCAATGTCATTGAACGACGTTAAAACTGCCTCCAATGGTAAAATCAACTTCACCATCGTGTCGCATGACCACCCAGATCATTTGGAAATGATTGCTGCTAAGCAATTGGGCAACTCTACTACTTGGATCGTCCCACTAGGCTTGAAGAATAAATTGGCTAGATTAGGCATCTACAACATCATCGAAATGGATTGGTGGGACACTGTCTCATTGAATGAGTTCATAACTCTTGGATCTAATGCTGAGAGTCTCCCCGACAAATACGAAATAGTTTGTGTCCCTGCAATGCATTGGTCTGGTCGGTATATTCTAGATTCGAACAAATCACTTTGGGCTTCATTCATCATCAAACGTAATGGTGAGTCAATCTTGTACCATGCCGGTGATACCGGCTATTCAAAAGACTTATTTGAACTAATAGGTAAAAAGTATGGCCCGGTCAATTTGTCTTTACTTCCTATAGGTCAATACTGTCCTTCGTGGCACCAGAAACCTCGTCACATTTCCCCTGAAGAATCCATCAAGATTGTGGATCATTTGTCATCAAAATTCATGATGGGAGTTCATTGGGGTACGTTCAAATTAAGTTCGGAACCAATATTAGAGCCTAAAAACTTATTGCATGATTTAAGTAATAGCCTTGGAAAATCTAACTTTTACAAAGTCCCAGAATTTGGTTTGACATATTTATACGATTTGGAAAAGCATACAGAAACCCAATTTCATAAATGAAATTCTTTAATCTACGTCAAAATTTTGCAATAAGTAGTGTTTATTAAAGAGATTACAACTTTTCAATGGTATCAGAGAAGTTCATATAAAGGAAAAGAAAAAGAAGAACAATAAATAAGGTTCACCTATCATCCTTTTAGATCGAAAGATCAGGGAAAAGATACCCATGAAACACCAATGTGTAGCAAAATAAAAATAACGAATGTAGCGGCATAAAGTTTATGGAACATCATAAACGAATAATAACCATGCATGATGAAGTAATAATGCAATTGATAACCTAGTGTACAAGCCAGTTGGAGCAGAGATAAATAAATCGGAGAATCCACAAGAAACCCCCGACGGAATGCAAGATAAGACAACCAGATCTATAATTCAGAGTTGTCCAAGAAGAAATAGTTACCACTAGCCTTCTGTTCTTTATCCATTTGGGAGTCTAATTTGTTGATTCTTGGTCTATAAGAGTTTGGATCTCTTCTGAAAGTAACATTCAAGTTCTTCAAGAATTTGTTACAACCAGTCAACAAGGATTCTGGGCTTCTAGCAATAGCATTCTTAGAAGGTTGACCTTCAAACACAATGACTCTATCAGCCAAGTAAGTGGCCATAATGAAATCGTGCTCAACAATGAAAGCAGTCTTTTTAGCGTGAAGAATGAATCTTCTGATGACCTTGGAGCAAACAATACGTTGTTCGGAATCCAAGTAAGCAGAAGGTTCATCAATCAAGTAAATGTCAGCTGGGATACCCAAAGCTAAAACAATGGCAACTCTTTGCAATTCACCACCAGATAAAGTTTGAACTTCTTGGTCAATAATGTTATCAATTTTCAATGGCTTAACAACATCAGACTGAAATTGTGGGTGCAAGAAAGCAGCTCTAATCTTTTTGAAGAATAATTGTCTAACAGTACCTGGGAATTTTGGAGCGATCTTTTGAGGTTTCATCGAAATGTTCAATTTTGGAATTTCTTGACCGTTGTCGGCAGGGATAGCACCAGCTAACAACTTACAGAAAGTGGTTTTACCAGTACCATTTTCACCCATCATAACCAAGATTTCAGAATCGGTGAAGTCACCAGGTTCAACATTCAATTTGAAATCTCCTTGGGTTCTGCTCATTGCTGGATAGTCCAAAGCATTAGTACGATCCAAGATCAAACCATCAGCAGCATCAGCCAATCTGAATTGTAAAGATTCAGTTCTGAATCTCATGTTTTCAGTTGGGATGTGACCTTCTAAGAAAATATTGATACCTTCTCTAACGGAGGAAGGTAAAGTAACAACACCATAAATGGAAGGAGCACCATATAAGATACAGACGAAATCAGACAAATAATCCAAAACAGACAAATCGTGTTCAACACAAATGACATAACGAGTTTGGTCCAATAAGGATCTAATGATTTCTGCAGCTCTTAATCTTTGTTTGATATCCAAATAAGAAGAAGGTTCATCAAACATGTAAACGTTAGCATCTTGGACACAAGTCATACCAAGGGCAAATCTTTGTAATTCACCACCAGATAAGTTTGCAATTTCTCTTTTCAAGACACCTCTTAATTCCAAGATGTTCAAGATGTAATCGTAGGAGTCTTTTCTTTCCAACTTACTTTTAAGAATGCCTTCGACTTCCTTGACAGGAGACTTGGCCAAAGCTCTTGGGATGTTATCAACGTATTGTGGTTTGATAATAGCCTTGATGTCGTCTTCCAAAACCTTGGTGAAATAGTTTTGTAATTCAGAACCTCTAAAGTGTTTCAAGATGACTTCCCAATCAGGAGGGTCATCGTATCTACCCAAATTTGGCTTTTGCTTACCAGCCAAAATCTTCAATGCAGTAGACTTACCAATACCGTTGGTACCAACCAAACCCAACACTTGGCCAGGTCTTGGAGTTGGTAATCTGTGCAACTTGAAGGAGTTGGCAGAATATCTGTGAGTTGTCTGAGAATCCAAATTGGTTGGTAAATTAATGATATTGATGGCATCGAATGGACATTTCTTGACACAAATACCACAACCAATGCACAAGGTTTCGGAAATGAAAGCAATTTTCGAAGCTGGAGTAACTTCAATACACAATTTCCCAGTTTTCACTACTGGACAACCTTTACGACATTCTTGTCTGCACTTCTTCGGTTTACACTTATCAGTGGACACAATCGCAATTCTGGCACCTTTATCACTCATTTTCGGATGATCTTATCTTATAATTCAACACGGTTTTCAGTTAAACACGTCTGTGTGAGTGTCAGTAAAAGTCAAAGTGGTTATTGATTTGTAATTTTTTTTGACCTACAATTTTTCACCATCTCATTTTTTTTTTAGATTTTTTTTTTTGTTTGTTTCGCTTTTTTTTTAAATTTTTTTAAATGAATTTTTTTCTGTTTTATTAGTGCCCAAATCTACGCCGCGCAAGGGATGAGCGTAACTAGCAGAACATTACTAAATAAACTTTTCTCATTGGTCAATTGAAGGTGAAACAAAAGGATACTGAGACACCTCAACAAACCTCGAAATTTGCACGGTTGACTTCTTAGACTTTGGGAAGTCCCCTGAGCAAGTTCCAGCTCCAAGCACTCTCCTGGAACTGAGTTTCCGTTACTGTCATCAAGCTTGACTTCACCGGTACGGGTCTTTCCGTCTGGATAGCAACGGCCTCACCACGTGATGCACCCGTGCCTCTCGTTCTATTTTTTCGCCAAAATTCTGATTCGAATATCGGGTAACCCCCATTTCATATAAGGAGAAAATCGCCGCCCGTTTAAATTTTGCATTATCTCCTTGTTTTTTTTATCCAGATTTTGGAAAATAGAAGGTTGGTTTTGGCCCCCAAATGTTTGTTGTGGTCACACAGGTTGCTCGATGTCTGAGGGTGTATCTGTCGTATTTTCATGAGGGGATACGATAGTTACACCGTCCAAGGGATGGTTCTCTTGTTCCTGACATGTGCACTTGTTGCTGATCTGGATGGTTATTTGTGGCTGCAAAGCCTGTGATGCTGCAAATATGACGTACCCAAGAGGCGTACAGGTGGATCGTGTGCTTTGAAACCCCAACTTCAGGTAATCAGCCCTGTTTCTCCTAATGGACCTCCCTGTCTCGAAGTAGGAGCCGCGAATACGAGTGGATGCCTTGTGCATCGAGGTTGGTCCGTCAAAACGCGTGTTGATGCTACAGCCGCCGTTTTGCAGCCGTTCAAAGTTGGCAGCTGACTTGCGGCATAGTGGCTAGGCTCAAGCGAGGTGGACAGCTGAGTCGGATACCACTGAATTTGTTTCAGTGGCCATGAAGGCTCGTGCATCTGATGTTCTGATATCTGGCGGTCTTTGCCGAGATGTCCTGTGTTTGTTGTTGTTGCTCACAGACATGCTGACACATCTTCGTGCCATTCACACATCTCTTGCCTGTCTCTTTGGTCGATACGTGGTTCTCATGGGGCCTGTCAAAGACGCGATCCACAGTCGGTGGAACGCGTTCTGCTGGCCTGCGGTCCGTCAAGAATTGACTCGTACAAACCGTGGCACCTCTTAGCCGTTAATGAAACCTCTCGTGTCTATTCCTCGGCTATCCCTTGATCTAGATCATGTGAACCTGTCCAAGAGTGTAATCCCAGGAGTATTTCTTCAGTTTCAATAATTTCGTTCTCTTTATATTCTTAAGCTAGCTTCGTAATGAATATTCCTCCCATCATCTTAATGTAGTACACATGACCCGTACAAGTCAAAATTGTTGGATTTACTTTGCCGGAGGAAATTTACGCCGAAAAAATTCTCATGGGGCCAGACAAAAAATTAAACCAAAATTCCAACAACAACATTTCCTTCCACCAACCTTTTTCCCCAAATCAAGTTTATTAATACAAATCGGATAAACCAGAAATTGCGGTGGGCTTTCAAATATTTGACGAGTTCACGAAATTTCAGTTTATTTAGCTTTTTATCTCACTATTGAAGTTAACCACTAAAATCAATCGAGAGAGACTGGCTGGTATTAATCTTATTCAAATCACTACATCTTTGCTATTGAACAGGCAATTACATCCAATCAACTACTGGAAACACCTGCCGACTACATTCCTACGTTCATAGAAGCTGCTTCTGGTGTCGGAAAATTTGAATAATTTTTCAATCTTATTGTTATCGTATCATAACTTGCTGAAATTACATTGATTCTGGTTGAAAACTCCAATAATTACCTTCACGTTCATTTGATCTGTTTATTTAAAGACACTTCGTATCACACATTCTGTTAAAATGGTGAAACCGCTCATTCCCGAAGAGGCCTCTCAGAATCCTGAGCTTTATGGGTTGAGAAGATCTCATAGAGAAAGAAGAGTTGCTGCAATCGTTGAAAGTGATGCCAGTGACGAAGATGAACGTCCCACCAAGAGATCCAGAAAAAATGCCGGTGTTCAGGAGTATGAAGATGACGAAGATCTCGACGACGAAGAAGATGATTTTGTCGACGATGATGACGAAGACTTCATGGCCGGACCAAAAAAGAAATCGACCAAACTGGCTAAAAGAAAGACCAATGGATCTTCCAAGAGAATTAAAAAGTCTGTCACACCCACTGCTCCTCAAGAAATAAGGTTCTCCGCTAGAAATAATAAACTGGTCAATTACGTTGTCGATTATGATGACGACAACGATTTATTAGAAAGTGACCAAGAAGCCTTTGACGAGGATGCCGAAGAGTCGAATGGTGATTATTATTACTATCAACAAGCACTTGAGGCAGAGGAGGAAAGGGGCATCGATCTTGTCCTCGATCATAAATTAAATGAAGATAACGCAGAAGTCACAAATGAACCTAAACTCGACTATCTTTTCAAAATCAAATGGCTGGACGCTTCTCATTTGCACAATACCTGGGAGCCTTGGTCGGTTTTGAAAACCTTCAAAGGATTTAGAAAAGTTGATAACTACATCAAACAATTCATAATTATTGACCAGGAAATAAGAAATGACCCCATGACAACAAAGGAAGATATAGAGTCAATGGATATCGAACGTGAGAGGAAACGCGACGAACAAGACGAATTCACTCAAGTTGAAAGAATTGTCGATAGTGATCGTGTTGAAAACGATGATGGTGAATCTAAGTTGCGCTACTTTGTCAAATGGAAGAGACTTTATTACGATGAATGCTCTTGGGAAGATGCCGAGGAAATTGCAGAAATTGCCCCTGAACAAGTTTCTCGTTACCAACAACGTTTGAAGTCAAAGATTTTACCTAATTTATCTGCCAATTACCCACAATCACAAAGACCAAGATTCGAGAAATTAGCCAAGCAGCCATTGTTTATCAAGAATGGTGAGTTGAGAGATTTCCAGTTAACAGGTTTGAACTGGATGGCTTTCCTTTGGTCCAGAAATGAAAACGGTATTTTGGCCGATGAAATGGGTTTAGGTAAAACTGTGCAAACCGTGGCATTTTTATCTTGGCTTATCTATGCTAGAAGACAGAATGGTCCTCATTTAGTTGTTGTCCCATTATCAACTATTCCTGCCTGGCAAGAAACTTTCGAGAAATGGGCTCCAGATGTCAACTGCATATACTACTTGGGTAATACTCAGGCAAGAAAAACAATTAGAGACAACGAATTTTACGTCAGTAACAATAAGGTGAAGTTTAACATTTTGTTGACCACTTACGAATACATTTTGAAAGATAGAAGTGAATTGGGTTCCATAAAATGGCAATTTTTAGCTGTTGATGAAGCTCATCGTTTGAAAAACGCCGAATCATCTCTTTACGAATCATTGAAACTGTTCAGAGTTGGAAACAGATTATTGATTACTGGTACTCCTTTACAGAATAACCTTAAGGAATTAGCAGCCTTGTGTAACTTTTTGATGCCAGGAAGATTCAACATCGAACAAGAAATTGATTTCGAAACTGCAGATGACCAACAAGAACAATACATCAAAGATTTACAAAAGAAGATCCAACCTTTCATCTTGAGAAGATTGAAGAAAGATGTCGAAAAATCCCTTCCTTCCAAGACGGAAAGAATTTTAAGAGTTGAATTATCAGACACTCAAACTGATTACTACAAGAATATCATTACCAAAAACTATTCTGCTTTAAATGCTGGCAATAAAGGCTCTCAAATTTCATTGTTGAATGTTATGAGTGAGTTGAAGAAAGCTTCCAATCACCCATATTTATTCGACGGTGCTGAAGATCGTGTCCTTTCAAAGGCAGGTTCTCATTCACGAGACAACATTTTGAGGGGAATGATCATGTCGTCTGGTAAAATGGTTTTATTGGAACATTTATTAACAAGATTGAAAAAAGAAGGTCACCGTGTTTTAATCTTCTCTCAAATGGTTAGAATGTTGGATATCTTGGGTGATTACTTATCAATCAAAGGATATCAATTTCAAAGGTTAGACGGTGGTATACCATCATCTCAGAGAAGAATTTCTATCGATCACTTCAACGCCCCAGATTCCAAGGATTTCGTTTTTCTTTTGTCTACCAGAGCTGGTGGTTTAGGTATTAACTTGATGACAGCTGACACCGTTATCATTTTTGATTCTGATTGGAATCCTCAAGCAGATTTACAAGCTATGGCCAGAGCACATAGAATTGGTCAAAAGAATCACGTCTCTGTTTACAGATTCGTCAGTAGGGATACTGTTGAAGAGGAGATTTTGGAAAGAGCCAGAAAAAAGATGGTTCTAGAATACGCCATCATCTCTTTGGGTATTACTGACTACAATAACAAAAAGAATAACAAGGCAGAACCTTCAGCTAGTGAATTGAGTCAAATTTTGAAATTCGGTGCTGGAAATATGTTTAAAGCTAATGAAAATCAAAAGAAATTAGAAGACATGAAATTGGACGATGTTTTAAGTCATGCGGAAGATCATGTTACTACACCCGACTTAGGGGAATCGAATTTGGGATCTGAAGAATTCTTGAAACAATTTGAAGTCACCGATTATAAAGCTGATGTCGAATGGGACGATATCATCCCTCAAGATGAGTTAACTAAATTGAAGGATGAAGAAAAGAAGAAGGCAGATGAAGAATATTTGAACGAACAGATTTCCATGTTTTCAAGAAGACGTGCAGCTGTCAGACAACTCAATGGTGATGACATCGGGTCTGATAATGATGACGACGATGGAGAATTTGAATCTAAGAGAAGAGGCGGCAGAAGAAGAACTGCTGCTGACGACCATCAATTATCGGAAAAGGAAATTCGTGGTATTTACAGATCTATTCTTAGACTTGGTGACTTATCTGGTAAATGGGAACAGCTTGTTGAAGATGGTAGTATATCCAATAAGAATCCAGTGTTAATCAAGCATGCATACAATGAGCTCATCAACACATCTAAGCAATTGATGAAGGAAGAAGAAGTGAGAAGAACTAAAGCCCTTACAGAATTGGACAAGAAAGCACAAGATTCCAAGGATGGAAACATTGTCACCGAGGAAGGCACCATGCCATTGTGGGTTGCCAAAAAGAAGGAAAAGAAAGCTGTGTTATTCGATTACCAAGGGGTTAAAAACATCAATGCCGAGTTGGTATTAGGTAGACCGCTTGACATGAAATTGCTTGAGGGAATGATGCCTAAGGAGAACCCAATGAGGTTTGAATTACCCAAACACCCCAAGCTGGTTACATCATGGAATTGCGAATGGAGTCCCAAAGATGATGCGATGTTGTTGGTTGGTGTTTTCAAGTTTGGGTACGGTCAATGGCTTCAAATCAGAGATGATCCGTTATTGGGATTGCAGAACAAGCTTTTCCTCGAAGGGGCAAGCTCAAAAGACGAGAAAGGGACCAAGAAAGTTCCAGGATCTGTACATCTCGGTAGAAGAGTGGACTACTTGTTCAGCATGTTGAGAGGGGATGACGAGAACCCAATTGCTTCGGCCAACGGAAAAAAGAGAGTCAGAAAGCCCAAGTCAGACTCTCCCAGCGTGAGGGCCAAAAACGCCAACAAATCACACTCACCAGAGGCTATTCCAATCAAGCCTAAGAAGATCAAGAAGGAGAGTGCTGATACACAAGCCTCCAACAACGACCACACTCATCACGGACATCACGGCCACAACCACAGCCACCACGGTCACAGCCATACCAAGGTAAAGACTGAGGATAACAACGATCTCGAGTACCAAAGTATGGACGAGTCTGAGTGCAAAGAACAGTTGAAACCAGTGTCCAAGTCGCTCATGAAATTGCACAAGGGAAACAAGGGCTTGGACAAGCACGAATGGGCATCCATCTTGAGAAGCGAGTTGGTGGCCATTGGTGACTACATTGAAAAACAGCTGGATCTGGCTGCCAAAACCAAGAAGCACTTATGGTCGTACGCCCGTCTCTACTGGCCTGCTAAAGTGCCCTCGCGTAAGATCTTCGACATGTACTCGCGGATCAAGTCCCAGAGCAAGAACAACGAGTAATCCCCTTTGTATTAGTAATAAATGATTAATTGTATTACAAGTTGTAGTGTTGAGAAAAGCTTGCAGGAAAAACTGCGAGCGAAATTTATAATTTGGCGATAAATTTTGCAGCCTATTCGCACAATTCTATGCAAAACGGTTTGGCGATTTTGATGCCACCGTTGGATTGTGTTGATATTTTTCAGGGCTGCTACTGCCAGATAGCTCCGTTATTTGGGGTATGAGGTGTAAGGAATATTTGGGATTTTTAAGTATGTAAGATTTTGAGTGTTTGTGGCCAGAAAGGGTTCATTATATTGAAAGCCCAATAAGGTACAACTTGGGAGCGAGATAAGGTACAAATTGGGAGCAAGATAAGGGACAATTGTATCGATTGGCGGGCAAATGAGTTAAACCAATAGATTCAAATGAAGGCAGACTTAGACTACACACCAGCTTTCATGATGAAATAACATAGACTCATTCATAGATTCGATTATGGACATCAGATCACGTTGAAAACGAAGAATTAAAGTCATGTCATCCTCTTTAGGACTTCAGTTTAGAGAGGACTTTAAGAAGCCAGAATAAGGGATTGCGAAGTGGAACATCTGTACTAAAGGCTAGCGGGACCTTCGTTAAAAATTTCCCCAACCAAGATATTTTCATAGTGTAGAACCTCAGTAACTCAGATATTTTCACGAGCAAAACCTAGTAACTCAAATATTTTCATAGACTATATACCCGATATCTTTGCGATCCACTTGTAAAGTAATCAGATCAGGTCTACATTCCTCTACAATATTTCCTGGATCACAACCGTAAGCGAAAGCGCTAGTCGAAATAACAACCTTGGCCAATCTACACTCTTAATTAGTTCATAATGTATTATCCAAATCATTCAAGACATCACACCACAAAATCCGGGTAACCTGTTCTCATCACATCAAAATGTCTTTAAAACGTTAATTTTTAAAATGCCACAAATGCGAAAAATTTTCAAATGTAGGAAATGGTGCGGAATCCATGAAAAAAACCCATCTCTATCTAATCAAGATTTTTCTTACTTCTTTTCCACAAAGTTATCCCTTTGACCCTTCAAGCGCCAATAACTAAGTTTTTATCTTAATATCTTGCAAAAGATCCAAGTGAAAACTTCTTAAAAAAAACCAAAAAAAAATACTTCCTACTCCATATTAAAACCCACAAAAAAAAAAAACCCACTGAAAATGTCCGCCACTGACGCCAACCAAGTCCAGGAATCATTGGAAAAATTGTCTATTGACACTCCTGCTACTGGTTCTGAATCCACCGCTGCCACCACCGCTGCCTCTGGTGAACAAGAAGAACAAACTGACTCTTCTCAAGTCAATGACACCTCTGCTTCTTTGTACGTTGGTGAATTGAACCCATCTGTCAACGAAGCTCTTTTGTTCGAAGTGTTCTCTCCAATTGGTCAAGTCTCTTCCATCAGAGTTTGTCGTGATGCCGTCACCAAGAAATCCTTGGGTTACGCTTACGTCAACTACCACAAAATGGACGATGGTGAAAAGGCTATCGAAGAATTGAACTACTCTTTAATTGAAGGTCGTCCATGTCGTATCATGTGGTCTCAAAGAGATCCTTCTTTGAGAAGAAACGGTGACGGTAACATTTTCATCAAGAACTTGCACCCAGCCATCGACAACAAGGCTTTACACGATACTTTCTCTGCCTTCGGTAAGATCTTATCTTGTAAAGTTGCCAACGACGAAATGGGTGTTTCCAAGTGTTTCGGTTTCGTTCACTACGAAACTGCCGAAGCTGCTGAAGCTGCCATCGAAAACGTTAACGGTATGTTGTTGAACGACCGTGAAGTTTACGTTGCCAAGCACGTCTCTAAGAAAGACCGTGAATCTAAATTCGAAGAAATGAAGGCTAACTTCACTAACGTTTACGTTAAGAACATCGAATTGAAGGTCACCGACGAAGAATTCGAAGCTTTGTTCAAACCTTACGGTGCTATCACTTCTATTTACTTAGAAAAGGATCACGAAAACAAATCAAAGGGTTTCGGTTTCGTCAACTTCGAAGACCACGAAGCCGCTGTCAAAGCCGTCGAAGAATTGAACGACAAGGAAATCAACGGTCAAAAACTTTACGTTGGCAGAGCTCAAAAGAAGAGAGAAAGATTGGAAGAATTAAAGAAACAATACGAATCTACCAGATTAGAAAAATTGGCTAAATTCCAAGGTGTTAACTTGTTCATCAAGAACTTGGATGACACTATTGACTCTGAAAAATTAGAAGAAGAATTCAAGCCTTTCGGTACCATCACTTCTGCTAAGGTTATGGTTGATGAAACTGGTAAATCCAAGGGTTTCGGTTTCGTTTGCTTCTCTGCTCCAGAAGAAGCCACTAAAGCCATCACCGAAATGAACCAACGTATGGTTTTAGGCAAGCCATTGTACGTTGCTTTGGCTCAACGTAAGGATGTCAGACGTTCTCAATTAGAACAACAAATCCAAGCCCGTAACCAAATGAGAATGCAAAATGCTGCTGCTACCGGTGGTATGCCAGGTCAATTCATGCCACCAATGTTCTACGGTCAACAACCAGGTTTCTTCCCACCAAACGGTAGAGGTAACGGTCCATTCCCACCAAACCCTCAAATGATGATGCCAAGAGGTCAAATGCCACCTCCACAAGGCCAATGGCCAAGACCAGGTCCAAACGGTCAACCAGTCCCAGTTTACGGTATGCCACCAGTTTACGGTGGTGACTTCCAAGGTGTCCCAGGTCAAGCTCCAGGTCAACGTCAACAAAGAGGTTACTACCCAAACAACCGTAACCAAGTTAAAGGTCGTCCATCCAGAGACTTAGCCGCCGTTATTGCCTCTGCTCCAGCTGACCAACAAAAGAGAATCTTGGGTGAAGAATTATATCCAAAGATTGTTGCCACTGGTAAGGCTCAAGAACCTGAAGCTGCTGGTAAGATCACCGGTATGATGTTGGACTTGGACAACCAAGAAATCTTGGCCTTGTTGGAAGACGACGAATTGTTCAGCAACCATTTCGAAGATGCTTTGACTGCTTTCGAAGAATACAAGAAGTCTTCTGAAGCCGCCGCTGAACCTCAAGCTTAAGTTAGCTACCACTGAAGAGTTTTTGGTTATGAAGAACAAAAGCTGAATTATCTATTGCCGAAAAAACTGAAAACTGAATTCTGAACACCGAAAGTCACACGTTTTGTTTCTGTTTTTGGTTTTGTTTTTTGTTTTTGATTAACGGGTTGTATCAATCTTATATTTTAATCTTTGTTGTATTAGCTATATAGAGATATTATATGGAAAGTAGTATGTGAGAAAAAAACTGTAGCATAAAATTTGCACATTTGCAGACATTTCGCAGTCAAAAAATTACATTTTCGCAATAATTGCCCACTCGAAACCCGTGCAGCAAGACACTCCAGGGCATGCGTGATTTCGACAAAAACAATAGATTGCTAATTGAATAAGCAGTGACAACTTTGTATAAATTAGGAGAATTCCCGCCGAATTTTTTTCTAACATCATAGACTTTTTGTTTTTCTACCAGCTTCAATTCCCCTTTTCATACTAGCTTCAAATCACCAAATACCCAGCATGACAGCTAGCGACAATTGCGCCACGGAGAAGCTCGGCGAGTTATTTGCGTATCCGGCGAAAACGAAACCGGCCTCTCCCCAAGACTTCGCCAACAGCAAGAAGATCAAGCTTTCAGGTCGAGTGCTCAACATCTTACCGCTGCTTCCTACCCAGATTGTGAAAAGCGCCGACGAAAACGGCGACGAATACTGGGACGTCGAGCCAGTGAGAGGGAATTCAGCTCTATACTCCTCCCACTACTTCTTGGACCAGCAAACGGACTGGGAAACCCACTTGGTTGGTTGGACCGGTGAATTGGTTAATAAGCTCAGCCAAACCGTCAAGGTGAAGAGCGAAAACATCCAGGACGATCCGTTGTACTTGAACGACAACGACAAACAGGACTTGGAGAGCAGAATCCGTAAGGCCAACAAGTCTGACAAAGTGCACCCTGTGTGGCTCTTGCGCAGAGACCAGAGACGCTGGCGTAACTATGCAGAGAAAGTGTTGTGGCCCGTGTTCCACTACATCCAGGGCCAGCCGTCTGACGGCAAGGAGGAGGCCGATGCCTGGCACGACTACGTCAAGTTCAACGAAGTATATTTCAAGAAGATCAAGAGTATCTACAAACCTGGAGACATCATCTGGATCCACGATTACTACCTCTTGTTATTGCCCCAGCTTTTGCGCATGGAGTTCCCCGACGCTTACATCGGGTTGTTTGTCCACGCACCTTTCCCATCATCCGAGTACTTCCGCTGTCTTTCGAAGAGAAGTCAGCTTTTGGATGGGATGTTGGGCGCTGACAAAATTGCTTTCCAATCTGATTCATTCCAAAGACATTTCTTGAGTTGCTGTGCTCGTGTCCTTGGCTACGAAGTCACAACCAACGAAGTTTTGGCCTACGGCTCGTCTATCTCAGTCGAGACCCTACCCATCGGTATAGATACTCAGAAGATCGAGCACGACGCTTTCGATAAGGACCTGGGAGTCGACGAGAAAGTCCAGGCTTTGAGAAACATCTACCAAGATAAAAAAATTATAATCGGAAGGGACAGATTGGACACTGTGAGAGGAGTTGTTCAAAAACTCGAGGCGTTCGAAATGTTCCTTCAAATGTACCCCGAATGGAGAGACAAAGTTGTGTTGATCCAAGTATCCAGTCCTGGATACTCTCACAGTGGGAAGACCGAGAAAAAAGTGACGGAGTTGATCAACCATATCAACAGCGAGTACGGAAACTTGAACTCGACCCCAGTTTTGCACTACCAAATCAGAATCAATAAGGACGAGTACTTGGCATTATTGAGAGTAGCAGATTTGGCGCTCATAACTTCTGTCAGAGATGGTATGAACACCACTTCCCTCGAGTTTGTAATTTGTCAGAAGAATAATCACTCCCCTTTGATTTTATCTGAATTTACAGGCACAGCATCTGTGTTGGACAGTGGGATTTTGGTGAATCCATGGGATTCAGTTGGCATTGCTAAAACCATGAACGACTGCTTTTTGATGAACGACAATGACCGTAAAAGCTTAGAAGATGCGTTATACAAGAAGGTCATTTCAAACACTGTGCAATCTTGGACTTCAAACTTTTTGGTTCATTTGATAGAACATGTTGACCAAACTCATCAAACTCACCATACTCCTGCATTGAATAGACCATTATTATTGGACAATTATAAGAACTCACAGAGAAGATTGTTTTTGTTTGACTACGACGGTACTTTGACCCCGATTGTGAAGGATCCTGCTGCAGCCATCCCATCCACAAGATTGAACAAGATTTTAGATGCTTTATCAGCAGATCCTAAAAATCAAATTTGGGTCATTTCCGGAAGAGATCAAGTATTTTTAGACAAATGGCTCGGGTCCAAACACATTGGATTATCAGCTGAGCATGGATGTTTCATGAAGGACATCGGAGAGAAAGAATGGGTAAATTTAGCTGCATCTTTCGATATGTCATGGCAATTGAAAGTCGAAGAGGTGTTCCGTGCTTACACCGACAAGACACCAGGATCCAACATCGAGCGAAAGAAAGTGGCATTGACATGGCATTACAGAGGTGCTGATCCTGAATTGGGTAGGTACCAAGCATCTAAATGCATGGAAGAATTGAAATCTACCGTTGCCGTTGATTATGACGTTGAGATCATGTCAGGTAAAGCCAACATCGAGGTTCGCCCAAGATTCGTCAACAAGGGAGAAATTGTCAAGAGATTGGTATTGAACCCACACGGGGCCAAGCAAGAGCCGCACTCTGTTCAAAAGCACCGTGATGATGTGCCTGTTGACCAGCTTCCCGACTTCATGATGTGTTTGGGAGATGATTTGACGGATGAAGATATGTTCAAGTCATTGAAGGAGATTGAAGCCGAATGGCACTTGAAAGAATTACCCAAGAACAAGTATGGATCCTATGGGGTATACCCTACGGCGGTTGGACCAGCATCCAAGCAAACTGTTGCAACTGCACATTTGAACGAGCCAGCACAGGTGCTTGAGACTCTTGGGTTGTTGGCGGGCCAAGTATCGTTGTTTGAAAGTGCCGGATCAGTTGATTTGGACGACAGAGGCCATGTCAACAACAGTGAATCGTCCGAGAGATCGAAGAATGCCATCAAGGCAGCCACTCTCAAGAGAGACAGCAGCCAAGCTTCGAAAAACTCCAATTCGAAGTAGCCCCAACGAGAAAATTTAGCTATTTAACATGACCTACATAAATAATGTATAGAACGAAGAAATTTGCAACCGTAATCTAGGAACGATTGAGTGATCATTTGTTATACTCAAAAGATCGATAGAGGTATCGTTCGTCGTGGGAGGTGGACTTTCATTGATAGTCAAATGGATATCGAGCAGCCAAGTGTATCGACATTTGAATAAATTTGACTCTCGGCTGTACCAGAGGCCGAGTTTTCCAAATTCGAAATTTCCAAAATTTTCACCTTCAATATTTGGCCACTCACGAGTTAACTACCACATATGGTCCGTTTACGAATCGACGCTCCAACATTCCAACCCCTTTGATAAAGTCCATGTGATCATCCGGTGATCAACGTATGTCCGTAGAACCTAAGAAATTATCTCCGTGTTAAATTTGGCTGCCTCGGCCGAAAACTGTGCCGAGTGCCAACAAAAATGCAACACCATCGCACATACGAAATTCGAAAACCAGTTGTCTTTCAACTTCAATTCTTCTTTCAATTCTTTTTTTTCAATACTTGTTTTCTTCTTCTACTGACTGCTTGATCCATTCTTTCGCTGACTGTTTCAATTATTAATATTATTCTTTTCATTCTGTTGCCATCATGTTGAACTGGGGGTTCAGAGCCAATATCAAGATCCATCAGAAAGATGAGAGCGAGAACAAGTTGCCGCTCAAAGCCGGAGGAAGCACCAGTTTCTCCCAATTTATAAGCGAAAAGTTACCTGTTCTCGATACCAGCAAGAAGCTCTGGCTTAATCCACTCTTGTTCAATGGTACTTTGCAGACATTGTACTACACCAGCCACGACAGTCTGACCAAATTCTTGGTGTACTACGGAAGAGAAATCTTCACATTCAAGGACAAGGGAATTTGCTCCTTAGACTGGGCCATTCCAGCTGAACCCAGAGACAAGTTCGATAAGCTCTACGCCGAGACGTTGTTGGAAGGATCGCCCCGTTTGAATGCCAGAACCCGTTTCTTCAGCGCCGAAGAGCTCGAGGCCAGACACAGCTCGACCGAAAACCACGCTCCCATCGTGGTGGTGTCGCATGGTCTCGGTGGAGGCTCACACGAGCCACTCATCAGAAACTTGGCTGAAAAGATCACTTCTTCCTCCGACACCAGCAACTGGGACGCCGTGGTGGTTAACACGAGGGGATGTTGCCGTACCAAGATCACGACCGCCAAGTTGTTCAATGCCATGTCGTACGACGACTTGAAAGAAGTGTTGTTGGACTTGAAGAAACGTTACCCCAACAGACCATTGTACGCGGTTGGGTTCTCGTTCGGTGCCTCTCTTGTGGCCAACTTGCTCGGAAGCCAGGACGAAGAAATGAAAGACGTTGTCAAAGCGTCCGTGTTGATTGGGTGTCCTTGGGACTTCAGCGATTCTTCGTACCACCTCGAGAGCTCATGGACCGGGGCGTACCTTTTGAACCCAGCATTGGCCCAGTACTTGGTCAAGATTGTCAAAAACAACCAGAAGGACTTGTTAGCGTTTGGTTCGGACCTTGGAGACGACGAATTGTTGAAGAAGGCCCGTAAGTTCAAGAAGATGGTTGATTTTGACAACGCATACACTTGCAAAACTGCTGGGTTCTCCAATGCATATGACTACTACAGAGAAGGGTCACCAATCCGCCTGATTCGCTTCATTGATACTCCAACTCTTGCAATCAACTCTTCGGACGATCCTGCTGCTTCGTGTAGGCTTCCGTCTACTGAAGCCAGACACAACCCATATTTCAGTCTTGTAGAGACCGATTTGGGGGGTCATTTGGGATGGGTTCAATGGTCAGGCGAGTTTTGGGCAGTGCAAGTTGCCCATGACTTTTTCAGTCAATTCGAGCAGTCCATGAAGTGATAGACAAAATATGAAGTGATAGACAATATAAGTGATGGACAAAATATGAGATGATAGTAAATATAGACTGGCACGCAAGCCAAGGGAGGCTTCCACTTATAGGTTAATAAACTATATCAATATAATATTTCGTAGTGTAATTGGTGTTTGATGGGTGATCATATTATAAGTTGTATTGGTGAAGCACAGCCGGAGAGCTGCTCAAAAATCGAGGGATCAAGGAATACTTCAACAAGCAGCCACGTATTCAGCTACACTAAACTTGTTAATACAGCTACACGACTGAACATGTTAATACAGCTATGGGTAGATATTCAACAGCCGAGCGAAGCCGGTGTTATGAACAACAGAAGAGACATGACTCTACAGACAGACAGAAAATGAACAGAATAGTCAGATGTCAGACAGAATACTTGAATTAATAAGTGAGCAAACATTCATCCCTGTTCCAACCATCAACAAACTGTTGCCAACCACACCCCAAGAATAACCACATAGCTCAAACGTATCAATATCCCATCAGCTTGTAATAGCTGCAAATTCGGGCGCATTCGGGACCCCGGCAAAGACAGGAACCCGGAAAAAAGTCGCCGGAAAAACTTGCTGGGGAAAATAGAACATTTTCGAGGGGCTTATTGTTGCTCGATAACTTATTTCTTCAAATCACATGGTTCTTTCCTCCATATACGTGTTGAAGTAATTCGTCCTTGGTGAACACCAGCAATATCTTGTTTCACACTAGCTCTTGCAACAGCAACAGTCGTGCGAACACGGGTACAAATTGTGCGCTTATCATTTCCCCTAGCAATCGAGCGGCTAACGACTACAAGCCACTTTTCGGCCAAACCTTCAAAAACCATAAAACTGTTTCATCTTGAATATCGCCAGCAGAAGATTAATCCAAGTGACGCGTCGCTTTCATTTCAACAGCAGCATTTAGATCTCTTTAGACTATTCTCATAGACTCATAGAACCCTTTCAGTTGATTAAGGGATTTGTCACGCAATACACCAAAATCCCCGACCCGACACAAACGCTGGCTAGAATTCTGATCAATTGAATCCCACTTTGCCATGTTCAAACACCACAAGGATCTCGCCCTATTCGAGATCAAGCTCAAGTCGCCCCACAAGGATATGATCTTTGTCAAGGGGAACGAATCCGAGGTTAGCTCCATCCCCTTCGAGGGAACAGTCAAATTATCCATTCTCGATGACATGCACATAAAAAAAATCAAGTTGGGCTTGATTGGTGAACTCAATACCGAATTCTTTGTCCGTGATTCCAACAGAACCATCGTGGACCAGGTCTACGACCGATTGTGCGTGTTGAGAGTTGACTGGAAAAACTTGCTCGTCGACAAAGAGGGCCATTGTGTTTTTGGGAACTACGGCGATGGCTTCGTTCCATGGCGAAACCTCGAACAGTCCATCAAGAAGGGTCGTAGTGGCTCTCAAACGAGCTTGGAGCATCTCGGTCTTCCTACCCAGGGTGGCCTGCATTCGCCTCATCGCCTGCCAACCCACCTGTCGCAGGCGTCCATCGACGAACATGAACTCGGCAATATCCTGCTGTCTCCAGCGAGACCGCTGTTCTTCCGTACTTCGTCTCTGCCTGCGATGAGCAAACACAACAAATCGAATCATCCCAAGGAGAAAGAGCATGTGATACAATTGCCGAAATCCGGGGTTGATGGTACCCCGTTCAAGGATTCAAGAGGGTCGTCCTTCTTGCTTCCCAAAGGTAACTACAACATCCCATTCACAGTGTATCTACCTGCAAACACACCAGAAACAGTAGAAGGTTTGAGAGCCGGTAAGCTTTTGTACAGACTTGACTGTGTTATTGAAAGAGGTCGATTCGAGAAGGTTTTCCACAAAGCTAAACACGTAAGAATAATCAGATCTTTACATCCAAGAAACTTGAATCTCATAGAAAGCATCGACATTAACAATACATGGCCTGGTAAGGTCCAATATAACGTTGGCCTTCCTAAAAAAGGAATTGCTCTTGGTTCTACGATCCCGATCAATATCCTCATAGTGCCCATTGCAAAAGGGTTGAAACTAAAATCAGTACACGGTGCCATTGTTCAACATTACCACGTCGCCCACTCCGAGGGTCGTTCACCCGAGTTTGAAGAGATCTTCGGTAAGCAGACAATGCCAATCGGCGACACAGACAAGTACTCGGTGGATCAATGGAACATCAAATCGCATTTCAAGGTTCCAGACAATTTGCGTCAAATCACCCAAACTTGTGAATTGAAAAATAACATGGTCCAAGTCAAACATAGAATCAGAATAATGATTCAATTAAAGAATAAAGAAGGCCACGTCAGTGAATTAAGAGCAAATTTGCCTGTTTTCGTGTACATAAGTGCAAACTCAGGCCATGTCTATGGGGGTCATTTTGATGTTGACCACCACTATGGAACCTTTACTCCAAATATGGAACAACAAGACGTTCTTTTTAAGAAAGATAGAAAGGAAAAATCGGGTTCTACGTCTACACCACAGAGCCCAGAACTTAACGCAGCTGACGAAGATGACGAAGAGGTTGAGGAGAAAGATCTCGATTGCGAAGATGATGCTCCTCCTCTATACCAACAACACGTTTACGACAAAATTTACGATTCTAATCTCCCTCAAACACCATACGAACAGTGGAGGACCCAAAGCTTGCAGAACTCACCATTACCGTCAGCAAATCCCTCATTATTGAATGTGACTTCATATTTCGACATTCCCAGAAATATCGATAGTTTCATCGACTCTCCACCTTCGGGAACGCCGGCCCTATCCGCGTCCAACTCAGAGCTGAACCTTGCAGCCAACCAGTCATTCATGTCGCTTACGGCTGCGTTTGGAGGCCACTCAGGTGCAAAATCACCACCTCTAGATGTCAGCGTTTTGCTGAAGGTTCCCTCGTATAGCCAGGCGGTGCAAGATGACGAGGACAACGAAGAGGATTTGGCACCCAGCTATATTAATCTCTCGGCCATGTATTTCAATGATGATAGTTCTCCCAGCACGACTCGATCATCCACTGCTTCTTCTCTTTCTAAAATGGGTAAAGAAAAGCAGCATATAGCGTTTCCGAAAACACCAAGATTTGGCAGGTCAAAACAAGACGAGAAACAACGAGTCAGCTCTTCTTCAGCTGTAGATTTGACTGAGGGAAAGCCAAGTTCCCATCATAAGATTCACGGAGTGCCAAAGATTCTTTATAAAAAAAAATAGCTTGAATTTACGATTACTTTAACTGTATAAATTTTGCAACCAGCGACGTGCACAGCTACCAAAATCTCACCAAAAAATTAAAAACGTCGATTTTAACACGTCTCGAAGTTGAATAAACCAGTTTTTTCTTCTCCAAATAAACATGTCCAGCAACGAAAAGGCGGTTCCAATAACCCCGGGACAGAGATCTCCTTTGATTTTGAACATAGCTAGTTTTTTGAAAGACAACAAGATATTGAAACAAAGAGTGGGATTGTTGAATAACACCGAAGATGTGGAATTCTTTAGATACAAAAGATTCAACAGAGCGTTATTAAGTGACGAGTACAAGGCTAAACTGGCCAATCCTAAGAACGAATTGATAGCTATCAACACCGAAGAAGACGTACAGAAAGTGTTTGTCCAGTTGATTCAAGCACAACTTCTATTCCCAGCAGAAAAATTACACTATGATCAGATTAAGCAGGTCAAAGGTTGGAAACCCAATAGATCCAAACCCACATTGAGACCAATCAAGAAGGCCAGTATTGACCCAGATAGCTACTTCGTGTGGTCGTACACCAAGCCAAACCCTTTCATTTTATTATACAGTTTGTTGGCCTTGGTGGGTGTGTTTGCGGTGATTTTGTTCCCATTATGGCCAAGGTTCATGAAGTTGGGTGTTTCGTATTTATCCTTTGGTCTCTTGGGCTTGTTGGGTCTTTTCTTCTTGATTGCCATCGTCAGATTGATCATCTACGCAATTACTTTGGTGGCATTACCCCAGGCATTCTGGTTATACCCTAACTTGTTCGAAGATTGTGGTGTTATTGAGAGTTTCCAGCCTCTTTACGGCTGGGAACAACCAAAGGGCAAGGGCAAAAAATCCAAGAGCAAAGCCAAATCTGCTTCCTCAGAGTCTTCTGCCTCCGAATCCACCTCTGCTCCCGCCTCCGCCACTACCACCGGCACTGCACCAGCCTCAGGCACAACCACTAAGCGTAAGGTGGTGTTGGAGGAAGTTGACGAATAAATAGAATGTATAATTAAATGTCGAATTTCATCAGACCTTGCGTCGCACGCTTATGTAATAACGCGACACTCCTCCACGCAATAATTTAATGACCATTAAACACACTTTGCAATGTTTTAAACCCCAGCTTCTTTTCTTCCATCTACTTTTCCCTACTTGAAACTTCAGAAATCTCACAAAAGATTATCTGGGAGATACACTGGAAAGTTTCAGATCCTCAATTGCTGTTGTTGCCGAGATGTCCGTCACTATAAATAATCTTACATTTAACCAGGATTATTCGTGTATATCCGTGTCAACCAACCAATTTCACAAGATCTTCAACTGTGAGCCATTCGGAGAGTTTTATTCTTCCAATCATGAAGCCACCAAGAAATCCATTTCCAATTCGTTGACTGGCGATGGTGAATTTGATACAACCAATCAATCACCCCACGAAAACACCAGCCCTGACCTCAGTGAAGGTTCTGGTCTGATAAGCGCCAGTTATCCCACTGCCTACTTGAAGATGTTGTTTTCCACGTCTTTGACCATAATTGTGCCCCAATCAGGCAACAATTTGGGTAACCGGTTGCTCAAAATTTACAACTTGAAGCAGCGATTGAAGATATGTGACTTGACGTTCCCTTCAAACATAATAGACATAAAGTTGAACCGAAAGCGATTGGTTGTATTCTTGGAAATAGGCCAGATATATATCTATGACTTGAGCTGCGTAAGGCTCATCAAGGTTCTTGAGATCAATTCTTATCTTCACCGTTCAGAGAGCAGGGAAACCTCCCATAAAGATAAAAACAAGACTGAGCCAGATAACGCATTGGAGCAACCAGTCACCGGTGAATTAGTGGGTGATTTGACAGCTAGTGACAGCTCGTATTTGGTGCTCCCTCTAGCCATAGTGAACGACCAAACCGACTTGTTCAATAGCACGGACACTTCTTCTGGCCCGAACAAAGGAAGCAACTCTGCGGCACCTTCTCCCGTTTTGAAGCCCAGTGATTCCGCTATCGTGAAGTCTCTTCATTCTTACATTGCATTTACCAGGAAAAATGAACACACTTCACTCGCCAAAAAGGACATTATCACTTTAGATGATTTAAAGAAAGAGTCAAATGGCTGGGTCATAATCTACGACACTATCAACTTGCAACCCAAACTTATTTACAAAGCACATGATTCCTCAATAGCCAAAATCACCATTTCTCACGATAACTGCAAAATAGCAACTGCTTCCACCAAAGGTACGATCATCAGGGTATGCCACTTGGCAGAGGAAGAGCAAAAATTGAAGATTACCCAGATAACCAATTTAAGAAGAGGCCACAATCTTGCAAGAATCAATGCATTGAGTTTCAACCTCGACACTTCCATCTTGGGTTGTGGATCTGAGAGTAACACTGTTCATTTCTTCAATCTCAATGGAAATTACAGTGACGAGAACGACCACTCGGATTCAGGAAGCATCAACAGCGGAGAAGGGTCACAGCACAGCTCAGCTCATGGCGATATGGAGAATGAGGACGACGATGAAGACGGACATTCGTCTGACTTGAACGAGAACCTTGCCAATCTTCTTATTTCGAGAAAACCATCTACGTCCAACGTGAAGACTCCTGCCCAGCAGCCGGGAGCCATTGAAGATGTCAATAAAGGCGGCTATTTCTCTTTGAATGCCTTGAAGAAAACCGGCAAAATCATTAATAACCACTATACCAAGTCCATCATCAAGAAGTTGCCATACAGAGAGTACTTTGACAATTTGATTTGGGAACCTCCAAGAAGATCTTTTGCCTTCATCAAGCTTCCTGAATACACACCGCCCCATCATAATGCCAATGCCATCAACAGAACATCGAGTACCAAGTCTAAGGTAGAAATTGGTTTCACCAACCACAATATGATTATGCTTGCCTCGTACCAAACGGGTATTTTCTACCACTACCAGCTTCCCAGAAAGCAGGACTTTCTGGGCGAATCCCGAGAGGAATGCTACCTCACGAACCAGTACGCTCTTGTTAAATAGCCCATGTTAGCCAGTTTCATAGTTATAGTTATAGTCATAGTAATATTCTAGACCCATACACCAAAGAATTTTCAACCTCGAAGTTCAAAAACATACTGGAAAAAAACATCAACACCTTCTTTCCTACATCTGATAGGTTGAACAAAAAGAAACTACGGCAATTTTCGAATACTATTTGTCTTGTATCGGTACTGATTGGTGTTTTACTATTTGATTGTATCGACATTCTAAAATGACCGTTGCCTACAGCTCTCCAGCCGTGGTAATAGATAATGGGTCCTTCACCACCAAGGCCGGTTTTGCCCTGGACGATTTACCCGGATTGGTTTTCAACACTAACTACAGCACTTCCAGTGATGGAAAAGTTGTTGTTGGAGACGAAGAAATCAGCCAGCAGCCAGAGTCCGAAGTTATGACATTATTGGATAACGGGTTAATCTATGACTTTGACAATATTGTGAACAACTGGAATTACGTTTACGATAACATCGACAATCACAGCGGAGTCAGTTCCAAGGACTACCCATTGGTGTTGACGGAGCCAATCTGGAACACCAATAAGAACAAGTTGGCAGCCACCCAAATAGCGTTCGAAACATTGGAAGTACCAATTTTCGCCCTTGTCAAGACTCCTTTGGCCCAATTGTACCACATGAACAAGTCCAGTGGGTTGGTGATTGACGTTGGTTCATCTACGACTAGTGTCACTCCCATTATTGATGGTATAATCCAGACCAAATCTAGTTTCCACAATAAGTACGCTGGTGATTTCCACAACTTTCACCTCTCGCAGTACTTCCAGAAAAGATTGGGGGATGATTTCACCAACCAGTTATTACCTAAAAGCTTCCAAAGCACAAAGGCCTCTGAGTCATTCAAGAACTACTTCGCCAGTCATCACACATTAAACGATTTCAAACACTGTGCCTTGTCATTGAAAACTTTAAGTCCCTATGTTGAGGCACAATTGAGACAGAATCCTCAATACGCCCACTCACACCAACCAGAAGGCGATAACCAACCAGTCACGTACCAATTGCCCAACAAATCCTATATCACAGTCAGCGCAGAAGAGAAATACCGCTTATTGGAACCTATTTTCGATCCTCAACTTTATCCTTTACCTAACATTCAATTGCCTCAACCAAGTATTGACAAGCCTCAAAATAACGGGTTGTCTCAATTGATTTTACTTTCCTTGAAGAGCTTGGAAAGCAGTATTGCTTCTTCCTTGGGTAATGATAATGCCCCAAATTCAAGTCTGCATTCAGCATACGGTAAGTTCAATGAAGTCTTAAGAGAACTTTTCTCAAACATTGTAATCACCGGTGGTGGATCATTGGCCAATGGATTACCAGAAAGAGTCATGGAGGATTTGAGAAGAAATGCCCATACTTACTTTGGGAATTATTCTGTCACTCAAACTTATAAATTATACCTGACTCCATTAAGAAATTATCAAGCTGGTGATATCAACAATACATGGGACAGACAGTTCGGTGGCTGGCTAGGTGCCAGTAATTTGGCCAGCATGCTCAACGAACTGACAGACGAAGGAGAAAATGGAGTCAATGTTGCTTTGGATAACTGGTTCATTTCCAAGGCTGAATATGAAGAATTAGGTGAAGATTTAATTTTAGAGAAGTTCAAATAGTGTATTATACGTTAATGTTTTATCAATTACATAATTGTTTTATGAGTAACATAAAGTGTCTTAAAAATTACATGAATAGTTTCAAAATTTACATGGATTACTATATATACTTACTTCCACGACACGTATTTGTCGTCGTACTTGGATGCCTCACCATGAATGGCCAAGATTTGATTTACTTTGAGTTCAACACCCAATTTGCTGTGAGTGGAAGTCTTGAAGTGTTTGATAACTTCAGAAGGAGTTGGGAGATAGGATCTTCCTGAGCCGTCATTACCAGTGATGTAGTTTTCCACATCCTTGTTCTTTGGCAAGCCCATGTTGTAAGGGTATTCTTTGAAATCAATGTCAAAGAAACGCTCAAGTAAAGGCTCTTGTAACTTGGAGGTGTTAACTGACTTGTTGAACAAGCTGTCGATGTCGATGTTCTCGAGAGCGGTCCATTGAGGGAAGAAAGGCTCTTTGATTTTTTCGATCAACTTGTGGCCCACGCCTTTGACAAAATCGTTGTTTTCAGCGGCAGTGTTCATCATGTTGCAAGCGACAATCATTTCCAATTGGAATTGTTGGCGCACAGAATTTTTAGCACCACGGTTCAACAATTCAAAGGCAATACGGAGAGACAGCGGAGGCTTGGTAGAGAGGGTGTTGTAGGTGTCGGAACCGAACTTTGAGCCACTGTCACGGAAATGGGCCAAGGCTTCGTCGATGGTTGGCTTGCTGAAGGCTTCGTTAACCAACTTTAAGTCTTGTGGGGTCAATGGGAAGCGGTAATCGCTAGGAAGAGATGTTTCAGTGAACTCGTCCAAGACGTGATTGACTTGAGCGTAGTAGTCACGAGGATGACGAACAGCCCCGTTGCTGTCGACTGGGGCGCCATTGATGGCAGGAGGCTGTAAATTCAGCAATCTTTCCACCAAGGCAGGGATTCGGGCCAGAGGAACGTAATGAGTAGCAAAGCCAGCTACGTATGCGTCCAATCCAGACAAGACGCGGCCGGTGAGGGCAACGTAGTAGCCGAGCTTGTCGTCCAAGCGAGGGAGGAAGAAGGTTGTTCCGACGTCTGGGAAGAAGCCAATATCCATTTCAGGCATGGCAAGCTTGGTGCGCTCAGTAGCCACTCTGAAAGGAGCATGGATGGAGAGCCCGACACCGCCACCCATGGTGATACCATCCATGAGAGAGACATAGGGTTTGGGGTAGGTGGAAATGAGATAGTTCAAGTTGTATTCGCGCTGGAAGAAGTCGGCCGCATACATGGGGTTGCCGGCGCGAATCTGGCGGGCGCACTCGGCCACGTCTCCGCCCGCGCACAAGCCCTTGGGCGAGGACAGGGTGAGCACCACGGCGTTGTTGACGGAGGACTTGGCGTACTCCAATAATCTTGGGGTGATTTTCAGCACCATTGAGGTGTTAAGCGAGTTTAACTTCTTGGGCCTGTTGAGCGTGATCACTCTTGTCATGTTCTGGTTGTGGAAGAGCACATCGTCCTCTGCGTAGCCCACGGTGTTGGTGGCAGGACTGGTGTGGATTGCGTTGGGGGCCATGATGGACGTGGAGAAAGTTCGAACTCTGCTAAGGTTTCGCGTTAATTGACGTGGCTGGAGCATGGTTGGCACTGCGGTGGTATTTATATCGGAGGAGGGGCCGCAATTTCAATCTTCAACCTAGGAGTTACTTATATCCTGTGAAAAATTTTCGTGCGCTGGGCTGGGGAAGTAGTGGCGGTAGCGAGAAAATGGCACCACAGACGGGGCGAGCACTGGTGAGATGGCGCGAGGATTTGGTTTCGCCAACAAGGTGTTAATGGAGCTAGCTGGGTGGTGTCTGGTGTTGATGTTGCAGTTCTTCGTGGACCTTGGGACCGAGTTCAGTGTGGGGAACCGGGTATTATAACCGAATGAATCCGTACCCCGAGAACCAACCGAGTTCGTAAGGGGTTCGGCGATTGGTGGCATCGAAGTGACATGGAGAAGTCTTGCATTAAGGCAATTGATGTTTTGTATTAGCCAGGTTGGCCGAGACGTTCATCGTGTCGGATTCAGTTACTACCATCGTGATTGGAAAATACCAGCATGATTGCAAAATACCATCATGATTGTATCATGTGGTGGGTTGGATCATGTGACCCGGCTGTTCCGCCGAAACTAGTGGCAGACTTGGTGATGATAACATGTAGTAACACACTTGATTGACAAGTTGTGCTGAGTTGTGCTGAATCATTGATGTCCAAGCATAAGCAATCGACAGCGGATCATCCACCCCAACGCTACAGTGTTCTCATATAGATATCACATTAATAGCTAATGGCTGCAAATTCTCCTTGCTGCAACTATTTCTCAAGTTTCTGCTTCAATACTTTGTTCTCGTTTCTAAGCATCCCTAACTCAACGAGAAGACTCAGCCGGTTGCTGTAACTAACCATCTTCATCAACTCCTCGTTCTCGGTCTGCAACACCGACATCTTGCTCACAATCTTATGGGCCAATTCCTGTTCATCAAGCTGTCCGTGCTCGCCAATGTTCCCAATTCCCATTGATTTACCAACCAAAATTGCCTCCAATCTCTCCTTGGTGTCTTCCAATTCAGCGGTCCGTTCATTTAATGTGAAAGTTAAATCTTTGAATAATCGGTAGTAATTCTCTGGTACTGCCAATGGTCCCTCAATGTTGCCTTTGTCTTGGCTAATCTGTTTGGAAGCTTTCAATTGTTCTGTCAACTTACTGATCATTCTTTCTTTGACCGCCAATTCCAACTTTAATTGCTCCACTGATTTATCATGGGTGGATTTGATTGTTTCATCAACATTACTCTGGTAAAAATTCCTGTTTTGATAATTACCCAAGTCTTGACCCTGGTAATTACTTTGAGAATACTTGTAATATCCGTCACTTCCCTCTTTGGGTTTAGCAGGTGTGAAACTCTTTATGTGGGTATCCAAACCCGAACTTACTGGTCCCTTTGAGTTCATTAAACTAACGTTTTGTGAACCCAATAAAATAGATGGTTCTGCTGAGTATGGCTTGTACTCTGATTCCGCCCTTGGCTGCATGGCAGACTGTTGAATTCCTAGTTGAGAGTATTGTTGCAAAAACAGCTGATTCGGCTTCAATTGGTAGTTTCCACCAAGCAGCATAGTAGGAGTGAGAGTAATTGGGTCTTCATATGAAGGTGAAGTATAGCCCAAATTCGACAACAAGCCACTGGAGTCGACTTGTCTCAAAGTAGTTGCGGTTGGTTTCCACAACTTAGACCCATGAGCGGAAACGTTATGGGGTCCAGCGGATCTAGTAGAAGGTTCAGAACCAAGTGACATGTCACCAGGTCTAATTGGAGCAGATGAAGTAGGTGATACATCACCAGCGGTGCCAATTGAGTACGAGCTTCCCGAAGTGGTAGAAAATCCTCCGAAACCCTCATTGTAGGCATTGGTATTATTTCCAATGGAAGAAGTAAGGGTCTTATCAGAGTTGTAGTCCATCTAGATCAGTTAGTACAAGTAAAGCTAACAGAGGAAAAGGTACCAGTAGAAAAACTCGAATTTGATGTTCTCGGCTCCAAGTTTCGCAAGCACAACATACCGTCATGTATGAGTCCATTTCCAGAGTAGGAGATCAGTAGACCTTGAACTGAAAAGAGTAAGTTGGTGGTTGTAAAAAAGATAATGTGTGGTATTCGCATATTTATACCCGCGCAAAGTGTTGCAAATCCACCAAGTACTACACATGTGACACATCATAAATGGTGAAACTTGATTATAAATAGCATTATTATATGAGGAAACAAAATGGACAAGTAGTTATTGACTTGTTGAATCAGAAGCCAAACGCAGCGTTGCCGCCTGGATTTCCAGCACCTCCGAGAAGCTGGCGCAACATGGCACCATTAGGCGTGTTGAGCACCTGCTGAGGCAACTTCAAGATCCTGTCCTCCAAGTTCTTGCCAACCAAGAACTCCAGGAGCACGTCGGTGAAGTGGTTACAGTTGTTATCGAACAAGTCGTATTTGATGGCAGAGTATTTCATTTCATCGTGGTTCCTCAACTCATCAAGGAAGTCATGGAAGATGTCTTCGGTCACATAGGTGCTGCCCATGTCAATGACTTCCTTGGGGAGACCATACTTGGTGGTTCCTGGGCTGCTTGTCTTGATGCCTTGATCAATATAGTGTTCTTTGCCATACACCACCACGGAGGTGTGGTAGATGGCGTCTATTTGCGTGCCCAACACCATGGGCGAGTACACGGCGGCAAGACCGTGTGACAAGTCGTACACATAGACTTTCACTGGAAATGACTCTTCTTCTGGCTGGTCTTGTTCTTGTTGTGTCATATCTGGCGCATATAATATCGAGATCAGTGTTGGTTGAAGAAGCTAGTTGGCTGATGAGTTTTGACTAGGCAATGGAAACAAAATCGAAAATAGAGACCTAGAGCAAGATTATGGAAAAGAATAATGGTGGCAACAAACAAAAAGTATCGAGAACCTAACTTGTTTAAATACTATTTCATATGTTTTTGCCATCATTTTGCCTTTTTTAAATTTACTTCCTGCATCCATGCAAGCGAAACCAAGAACGAGAAGAAAAAAAAATCACTTCCTTCAAACTTTTATTACTATAACTTATCGCTTGACCTATGTTGAAGTGTTTTGAAGCCCATTGACATTCCGGGAACTTTCTTATCAAGACATCAACAAGATATAATGGAATAGTGTTGTATTTTGAAAACATCAAATCACCTCCATCTCAAGTTCCACTCATAATCGCTAAGCGCCCAGACCACTCTACAAACAAACTTAATGAGCCTAAATCAGCTCCCGCCTGTCACCGTGAAGGAAATTGAGACCATCAAGAACACTCTGAATGAATTGCTCAGCAGAAAGTTCACCGATCAGTCTTTTTTGCTCGGGTTGAATCAAAATATCCAGTCAAAGTTTTACAGCTGGATTATCTCCGATTGTAACGATTTTTTCTCCAGAACTGAGCTGTCGAAAAAAGTCCCAAATAACCAGCTTGATGCCACTTTCAACTCCGTGGTGTATTTTGAAATATTGTGGTCTGAATTTCACTACCCTACCATCAAATATTTCCAGTATCAGCATGCCAGCCTTTTCAATGAGACTTTAAAGGAATTTGACGATTTCTCAAAGGGAAAGGATAACAAAACGAAGGCCAAGTTCAAAGTTAGACCTGTGGAAATGAGGAAACTTTACGCCACTTTCAGTAAATATTTGAAACAGGTTTATGTCTTTTATACTGATTTTATAAAGTATTTCGCCACCAAATACCAAAATCCTTTACTTCCCCAGATTTTCCTCAAAGACTTTGACTTGGTGGTACCCGAATCAGCAATTCCCACTTTTACACCGGATTTCCAAGCGAATACGCTTCTTCTCATTTACCGTTCCCTTTTGGCCTTGGGTAATCTCTCTCGTCATAAGACTTTTGTGGAACTCACTTATGTCAACCCAAGCTCCTCCAATAATAATTTTTGGAAAAGTCGTCATCTTTCACCTGACACAAAGGCTCAGTTGATGAGACCAGCATTCTCTAGAGCTATACATTACTATAGATCATGCATTCTTCTCCTTCCTGCATTGAACGAACCTTACAATCATATTGGTATGATTTATAATACCATAAATGATAAATTCAGTGCCATTTATTGGTTCTTGAGATCCCAATACACTCGTCTTTCTGATTCGAAGTTAGCATATAACAATTTACAAACCGTTCTAGATAAGAAGACTGTTTTCGCTGAGTATTTGGTTAAATTTTTCCACAACCCAACAACTGAAGGCAAATTTACTGACAAGCTCAACCAACTTAACATTTTCCTCGTATCTATGATTTGTTTCTATTACTTGCCGCACAAGTATCATAACGGGCCATATATTGTCAAGAAAATCAAATTCTCCAAAGTTGAGACCGAATTTTTCAAATCTAATTTCGACCCAGAGATAGAAATTGACATCCGCAAAAGCTCCAGGGATATGGACTTTCACTTACAGCAACTTACTGTCCTAATTGGATTCATGGACTTGGTTGACAAACAAAGTGGAGATGATGCAGAGTCAACGGAGATTCGTTCCAAATTCTACAAATTTGTCTTCCGCTACATCAAGCATTTACTTCAATATTTTGGCTCGCTTTCAGATCCTAACCAAACTAAGACTTTTGTGACTCTCCGTTTACTCTTAAGTTGGTTCAAAGAAAACAATTCGGTCCTCAAGAGAGCATTTGAGGCAAATATTCCTGAAAGACTAGCCAGCTTATTCAATACAATTTTGGAAAGCTTTGATCAAACATTGGAGAACGACCAAGAGAGAAGCGAGTCAAGGTTGGAGTCTCAAGACACTAGACTTTCGAAAATTGCTGAGATACTCAGAAGCAACACACGCCCTATGAGATCATACTATTTTGAAGAAGATGTCATTTTCAAAGATTTTCTGTTGATTAAGTTTCAATTCAAGGATTTCAAAGACGACTACTTGTTCGAAGCTAGGAATACCAATCTTCTTGCCGGTGACTATCTGGGATATTATTCAGAGCAAACTGAAGGTTTGAAAGTACCCACATTCTTGGATAACTCTGTTGTTGTGAGGATCAACAAGGTTTTGGAACAGGGGGATGTGCCAACCGAAGATGTCATTCAGAAAGAAATTTCTCATTATGAACAAGATCTCCGAGTGCAAGCCATTATTTTGTTAGGGAAAAAGTTGTTAGATGTGAATGGTAGTAATGTGACCTATAACGAAGAGTTGATCAGATTTGTATCTAAGAATGATAAGAAGCGAGTTAAGACCGGCTCAGCAGAGGTCAAATCGAAAACACCAAAACCAAAGAAGATCCAGAACAAAGAGAGAGACAGCGAAGCTCTGGTGATGAATCTTGATTCCATCAATGGATCAGATGGTCAAGAAGTCCCCAAGTCATTACAAGAAATCGAATCATTTATTCTCAGCCACGGACTGAAATTGAAGCAGGCCACACAAAATGATGACCCAAATGATGCTCAAGAGGGTGTTTCAATTCATACAGAAGAGGACGGGTCGGATGATACAGAGGAGGACGGGCCAATCGACGACGAAAGCGAGTTGGCTGACGACATGGCACCTGCTGGGTTGAAGGACATGGTTGCCTCGCTTGTGATTGAGTCAGAGCCAGAGAACACCACGTCTGAGGCCAAAAATGGGCAACCAGAGGCCATAAGTCAAATCGTAGCCACACAGAGTACTGGTGCTATTACTTCAGGTGCAGACGGTCAGTTGCGGACGTCTACGCAGCAACACAACATCTGGAACCATTCCAGCGACCAGCTCGTGCTCACCAACAGCACCCAGCAGATTGTTGGGGGTGGGCTTTCGACGTACTCGCAAATATACGGAACGGCTCCGCAGGGACACATTCAACAGACCCCGATTTTCCCGCCATTCCAGCATCAGCAGCAACAACAACAGCCAGCACAGCAGTTCCAGCAGCAACAACCACCACAGCAGTTCCAGCAACAGCAGTTCCAGCAGGCACCACCGCACCCAGGCTGGAACCCCGGCGTGGCACCAGGGCAGTTCGCACCAGGGCAGTTTCCAAACGGCCAGTTTGCGCCGGGCCCGCTTGCACCGGCTCAGTTCCCAGGCGGCCAATTTGCACCACCCGCGCCCTTCGCACCGGGCCAGCTCGCACCAGGACCGTTCGTGCCAGGCCAGTTCGCACCCGGCCAGCTCGCACCAGGCAGCCCCAGAGCGCGCTTCAGCCCATTTCAATAGTGGCGAAGCTAAACGAGCGGCACGGAGGCATCGCGTGGGTCGATTTTCGATTTAGCCCATTTTCGATTCTCGATTTAACTCGTTTCTCGCATTGACATTTTTCAAAACCTTCTCACTTTTATAGCAGTTAATTCTTCATCAAATTTCAGCTTAATTTTTTCATTTGTACACTATCGCTACCATGGGTGACATAACACACCGTGTGAACAACGAGACATTCACCATCAACACACCAGCAGCAGACTCGTCCATTGAAGTTCTCAACGAGTTCTACTGGACCAAAGATCTGGAACCGCACGTTAAGCGCCGGAAAATGATCTTGCAAAAGCACCCTGAAGTCAAGAAGTTGACAGGGTACGAGCCCAAAACCAAGTGGTTGGTGATGTTGGTGGTGCTTTTACAGGTTGCGGTGGCTTACTATCTCAGAGAAACGCCAGTGTTGTCGGCCAAATTCATTGGACTCGCCTATGTCATCGGGGCCACCTCCAACCAGGCCATCTTCTTAGCTATTCACGAGCTTAGTCACAATCTTTTGTTCAAGAAACCACTCCACAATAAGTTGTTTGCTATTTTCACAAACATTCCCATCGGTATTCCGTATCTGGCCTCCTTCCAGCCATACCACCAGTTGCACCATAAATTCATGGGCGACGAAAGCTTGGATACCGACTTGCCCACCAGATTTGAAGGTATCTTCCTCTCCAACGTGTTGGGGAAAGTGTTCTTTGCTTGCTTCCAGATTTTCTTCTACGCCTTACGTCCAATGTTCATTACCCAAATCAAGTTCACTTACATCCACTTACTCAACATCATCGGCCAGGTTTTTGCCGATTTCTTGATGGTTAGGTACATTGGCTGGCACGGACTTTACTACTTCATCATGCTGTCGTTTTTGGCAGGCTCCTTGCACCCTTGTGCTGGCCACTTCATCGCCGAACATTATGTTTTAAACGAGAATAATAAACCAAGAAATGGTAACGATAAGTTGGGTAACATTTCTCAAGATCTTCTTCCTGAAGAAACCTACTCATACTACGGCCTGTTGAACCTTGTCACTTGGAACGTCGGCTACCATAATGAACACCACGACTTCCCTTATATCGCCTGGACCAAATTACCTGAGCTTAGACGGATTGCATCTGAGTTCTACGATCCCTTGCCTCAAGTTAACTCATGGTGTGGAGTCATTTGGTGGTTTTGTTTCAACGACATCAACTCCCTTTGGAATAGAGTTAAACGTACCGGGAAGGTGAAACTGGGTACAAAAGTTGAAAATTTGGACCAAAATCAGAATTGATCTGAATTAGAACATTATATAGTTCCAATCAAGGTATGAATTAACGAATAAAATTTATTATTTATCTCTATATACATTACAAGTTCTTGAGTAAACGGGTTATGTCATCCAAGTCATCTTTGTTCAACAGAGCCAATTTGGATTTGACGGTGTCAACGAAAGAGCCAACTTCGACAACCTCACCTTCATCACTTTCATTACCTTGTCCCAAAACCTTGATTCTAATTTTACCTTCAGGGTATTCTTCTTTACCCAAGATAACGGCCAACTTGGCGCCTGATTTTTCGGCAGCATCAAATTGTTTACGAGTGTTGGCTTTGGCCTTGTAGACGTATTCAGTGTTAACACCAGCGGTCCACAATTTGTGAGTGACTTCCATTCTTTCTTTCAAGAATCCGTTCCAGCCTTCACCACCACCGAAAGCCATGACGAAGACCTGAGTTTGGGTGCTGGCGAGTTGTTCGAATTGTTTGGCAGCTCTGGCCTTGATGATGGAAAAGATTCTTTCCACACCGAAGGAGATACCCACACAAGGAATAGACTTACCAGAAGAGAACATTCCAACCAATCCGTCGTAACGACCACCGGCGGCGATAGATCCAACACCGACGTACTCGGATGCGTCTTCGACTTCCTTCTTGTCCTTGGTGGCCTTTTCTTTCAATTCACTGGCATTGGTAGGAGGAGCAGAGGCAGAAGTCACGGCTTCGTAGATAAGACCAGTGTAGTAGTCCAAACCTCTTGCTAAAGATAAGTCAAATGAGATACTGGAGGCAATGCCAAAGGCGTCGACGTAGTCGGCCAAAATTTCCATGTCCTTGATACCTTGTTGGGCAGATTCGTTGGATTGTAAGATTTCAGAAGATTGTAAGAATTTCAATGTTTCACGGATGGTACCGCTGACTTTAACGAATTCACCGATTTTGTCAGCGACTTCTTCAGTTTGGCCCTTTTCCACCACCATTTCCTTCTTGACGGCGTCCCAAGGAGACTTGTCCAACTTGTCGACGGCGGAAGAGATCTTTCTGACGTCCTCGTCCTTGACACCACAGGCCTGGAAGATTCCGTCCAAGATCTTTCTGTGGTTCAATTTGACCTTGAAGTCGGTGATGCCCAAGCCGGTCAAACCTTCATGGACGATGGCCAACATTTCTGCGTCTGGCACCATAGGATCGTAGACACCGGCCACGTCGAAGTCACACTGATAGAACTCTCTCATTCTACCTTTGGTCATGGCAGGCTGGTCTCTTCTGTAGACCTTGGCGATGTGGTATCTCTTGATGTTGGACACACCGTTTGCGGCGACAAATCTGGCAAATGGCACAGTTAAGTCATATCTCAACGAGGTCAATTCACCACCTTGGTCTTCCAAGTTGTAGATGAGTTTTGAGTCTTCACCGTACTTACCGGTCAAGATCTCTCTCAATTCGAAAACTGGAGTGTCGATGGTGACACCACCGTGTCTCTTGAACATGGAGCTTAATGAGTTGAACACGGCTTCTCTGATGACCATATCTTTGTCGGCCCAGTCCTTGGTACCCTTTGGAGTTTTCAAGAGGAACTGGTCGGCTTTCTTTGACTTTTTGTTGGCTTTTTTGGCATTTTGAATGGCAGCGCTGGGAGCAGTACCCTGGGCGGTGCTTGCGGCGATGGACATGGTTCTAGCTGTGGTTTTTGGTGTGATACGAAGCAACCTCAGGAACATATAAGTGGTTGATATAAAATAAAATTTTCGACGAATTCGCGCAGCCACTTGGAGGAGGAGAGTAATGAGAATTTGACATTTGGGATAGAGAAGAGAAAGACTAATAAAGCTAAAATAGTATGTATTAACGGCTTCTATAAATTGAACTGAAATCATAATGTACAATTGCGTTGTCTACTTGATGAGGATTTACTGATTACTAGTGGTTTAGGCATTTCAATGAGGCATGGTTCGTTCATAGTTGATACTTCAGCTGGGTACTCGTAGTTGATACTTTAGGTATGTGCTTAGATTTTCATACTTCAGTTCAAAGCTCATGGCTGACTTTTTAGGTGAATACCTAGAACTTCATACTTGGTCGAATCACCCATTACACTAACTCTAACTGCTCTCCTCACTAATCTTCATTCACTGCATTGGGCTTGGAGTACTTCAATCTCATCACCCCATCACTGAGGATTCTCTTACCCCAATTACCGGCGGCTGGGTCACCGGTTTCATCTCTGCACTGCTTGAGGAACGGGAGAAGCGAAGTACCCCCAGTTCCTTTTTCCTCAACGCCTTTCTTCTTGGATTTGGCAAGACCAGATCTCAACGTGGACGAAGAGCCCATTCTGCTGGCCAGTTTGGCCTGGAGCACCACGTACCTGGTGACAATTTGAATGTGTTTGTCTCTAAATGACTTCAACATGGCCAAGCAGGCATCGTAGCTCAACACCAACTCCGGGTGCTGGGTTTTGTTGCGCAACACAAAATCCCTGATGTTGCTGATGTCGTTGATCTTCTGCAAGAAGTCCTGGTGGCAGCCAGGCATGTAAGTTTTCATTTCGTTCATGAAACTGTTCTCGGGCTGTGCCAGTCTGGCGGTTTCGGCCAGGTGTGGCAAAGGTCTTTCGCCGGTGGAGTAGTGTTTCACGCCCAAGAGGATGTCGAGGAACTGGATTAATGACGACTGTGCATTGGAGCCACCGGAGTAGCTTCTTGGCTTTGTTTCGTTGCCGTAGATGACACCGTCTTTGTCCAAGCCCACGTCGGCCATGCCTTTCCAGCCGGCCAAGTAGGGTCTGATTCTGAAGTAGAAGACGTGGGGATCACACATTTCCTCCATTTTCATGAGAACAGAGCCTAACGAGTCGATGCTCTCGGCCAAATTTTGAAGACTGGAGTTGAGGGCAGAGCAGTTGTTGTCGCTGATGTCCTGGAGGGCCTTAAGGCCTGTTTTGATGGCGAAAGAGCCTTTGTACTCGAAGTACACGCTGACGAGGTAGAACCAGCTCTCGTCGATGGAGCCTGTGAATGTGTTGATGGTGGTCAAGTTGTCCAAGTCGAGGTCGTGGTCCAAGTCGATGCTGCCGTCACTGTTGGTCTTGTTTGTGGGCATGATTTCTTTGAAATTCCAGAGACACAAGCCGGCGTACGTGGCCAACGGAGGCAAACGCAAATGGTCGCTGACCACGAGAAGTGGGCGGGCAATCTGCTCAGGAAGCTTGTTGGTGGGCTGGTCGGTGCCCCAGATGTAGGCGTTGGCCAAGAAGGTCAAGAGTTGGTAGGCCCGTCTGTACTGTTCTTCCGATTCCAACTGGTTTGTGTCGAGTAGTGGAAGCTTGTCGGCCATGGAGCGGATACGTTTTGTCAAGATCAACGAGGGCAAGTTGTTGACAAGGGTTTCCCAAGGCTGGTAGTATTGCTGGGGCAAACACACCACGGGGAACTTGTTGGGCAAAAACCCACTGGTGGGAAACACCAGGTAGTCTGACATATTGGGGATATCCATTTGGAATAGAATTTGCTTGTAATGAAATGCGGCGGGTGCCTGGAATTTTATATGGGAAGAAAGGGAATTATGAGCTGATGGCAATTATGAGCTGATGGGCGTTGTTTGCGGGTGGTTTAGGGCTGCGAATGTAATTTAACAGGAATGGAATTAGTCAGACTGAGATTTCGAATTGTAAAAATATCAAATTTGAAATGGACTTGAATATGAGATTTGTGAGAATATTTATAATTGATTTTAGCCAGAAAATGGATTTAGCTGATTTAATTGACAAATCTGACAAAATAGGTGGATCGATGGAATTGATAAAATGATAAATTATTGAAATTACGGACTTTTCCAAAAAGCGTTTTGTGTCTTGAACTCTTTCAGTCTTTTGAAAGTCTCTTTGTGACTCCTTGTGGTTCTTTGTGAAATGTATGTGTATTTATGGGCTTAGACTGGAGAGTGTTGAGATTTATCAGCCTATTTAAATTGCGTCATGAAAAATTTTCTACTCCGGTGTCGCACTTAGGAGATAAGAACACACCCACATTCACGACAACTGTGGCAAGGGATGCTAGATCTGACAATCAGATGGATCTCGCCTTAGATTGGCGTTCAACTAGTTGAAGTCTAGTTGCACTTTTGATGGAGTCTGGGGACTATTGGTGAGGTCTAGCTTTACTTTTAATGAAGCATAATTTTTTTTTTGACTGCATTCTTCTACTTATTCGCTTGTATTCATCTACTTATACACTTGTATTTATCATATTCACCTGCTTTGTGCGATACTATCTGGTCGTACTGGTTCCAACTTCTCTCACGGCTTGGGCCTGACTGCCCCCGCCCCGTCCCGGTCAATACCGAGCTCAAGGAGTTTGGCAAAAACCACGGCAAAGTCGGCAAAAAAAACCTTCTCGTCCTGTGCGTATTTTTGCACCCATTTCGCATACTCCTTGTCCTCCACCAACGCTAGGTCGGTGTTAAGCATCATCAAGCTTTTGTCGCTATTGTAATACTGCTGCTTCCCCGTTTCCGGAACTTGGCCCGCAACCCATGTTTCGCCCACGAGAACCCGGAAAAACACATTGCTAAACTGCGTTGGCTGCAACGTCCACTTTCCCTCCCATCCACTGTAACGCTTGTGGCACCGGCCGAGCCCATGGGCGCCCATGAGCGCCACGGTTTCTTGGACGCTGAATCCCATTCGCCCAAATGTGTCACGGACGTGCTGTGGGCCCTTTTGCCCAAATGGCAACTTACCATTTGCCGGAACATGTTTGTCATCTGGACAATCGACCCTTCCACCCTGCCAGGCGATTTCCGGACCACCCATGGCTTCAATGGCAACTTTTCCAGCTAGGGTCCAAAGGTCAGAGTAGCTGATTTCCGGAAACCGCTGTTTGACCGGCTGCAACGCTGCTCGGGCCACGTCGAGCCCGGTATTACCCTCGTCGGTGATCTCCGGCACGAACCGCATCGTCGACCCGTTGGACCCGCCAGTATTCAGCCGGGCGTCGTAGGTGGCACAGCAGTGCCATGCGAGCCGTAGCACTATGGGTGCCAAACTGCCGTCGTCGTAGCCGGGAAGAGGGAAAATCTCCCTTATTGCCTGGCAGATCTCGTTCAAGTTGGTTGTTGGCTGAACGATGTTGGTGGTTGGTGTCGTGGAGCTGGAGAACGACGAAAATCGGGGCCTGATGGTGATTCGGAGCCGGTGTTTTCTGCCTGGAGCGGTATATGGCTCAAGGGATCTGTTGGCGGAATTAAAGGAAGTCAAGGCATTGTTTTTTGTTTGGGGTGTGCTCTGGGATGTCAACTCAGTGCTCTGAGAGGTGATGCCTTTGGGTTTGGTCTCTTCTTTGGCTTCTTTGACCTCAGGAACTTCCTGCTTACTCATCTCTTCGGTAGTCAACTTGGTCAGCTTACTGAATAACCTCAACGAGGATGAATTGTTGAAATGGCCAAATACCTTGGAAACAGCTCTATCTTCTGTGGAGCTTTTGGCACTTTGAGCTGAACCATCCCGGCTTTCACCAATGGCTGCAAATTCTGTATTTGATGTGGAAACCGTTGATGATCCCAGGAGCTTCATGAACTCCACTGGGTTGGAAAGTTTCCTTGGCTTCTCCTCTTGCTTTCTCTTCCTCTCCATATATTGGACAAAGCCGTCATTGCGGCCAAGCTTTACTCCGTCGAATGTGTACCCTTTACTTTTGGTCATCCCTGGAAGCTTCTTGAATACACAGAATGGTGAGTGCACCAAGTAGCGGTTGAGCACATAGTTTGCTTTTTCCGGCAAATGAGCCAAAGCGGCCAAAGTATCGCTTGTGCTCTGGTTGTATCGGTTTATTTCAGCCCTGACGTGGCTCAAGAGACTCAGCTGGTAGATGTTTTGCAACATGAGCAAGTGGATCCACTGAGCGAGTGTCAAGCGGGAGTTTTCTTTCCGTCTGAGAAGACGCTGGTGCTCCACAAGGACATCCGGTGATGCTGCCACTGGCTGGGTCAGAATCAACCAGCTGTGCATGAATTCCCATGGTACTGAGGCAACAAGAATCTTTGTGCCCAAGCGGAGCGGGAGCATCAGCGTTTGGAAAAACCAGAGCATCACTATATGAAAGAAAAGGCTCGGGATGGCCACGGCGTGCCATGCGAACAAGAGAAGGCTTTTTAAAGTAGTTTGGTTGGACATTGTGGAGCTGGTTGGAATCAAAGAGAAGAATGTCACGTCTTCAAACGGGCTGCTTCTTATTAAGATGAAAACAAGAGTACCTTAAAGTTGGGTGTACGACTTGTGGCCGACGAAGTTTGCACGATGTTGAATTTAACTTGAACCAGGAAGAACCAAAACTAGAAGGAACTGAATTAATATCAATAAATACCAAGTTAACTTGATTTGTGGGTCTGTGGCTGCAAAAGGCTGGCCGCGCAAACTGTAGTCTGAGACTTTGGAAATGCGGTTTAGAGGATTCTCTAATGTATATACTGAAAGGTAAAGTTTGGTGGTTCCTTTGACTTTAGTGGCCACTGCAATCCAAGGTGATCCATTTGGTGGTCTGAGGAGCGATTATTGTCATTCTTTGTTCTCTGGTTTGACTTCAACTCCATCTTGACTTTGGGCTTTTGAGTCGTGTCTCGCCAGAACATTTACGGGAAACGAGCTCGAAATCGCAGGTCACTCAATTATCAATAACCAGACTTGTTTCAAACAACATCCATTTTCCACGCCATCCATCATGTCATTCAAAGGCATCAAGAAATCGGTGTTGCGGGCACCGCAAACATTTCGTCAGAAGATGAATATGGGCGAAGTCACCACCGATGCAGTTTATCAAGACGCTGAAAGAAGATTCAAAGAATTAGAGCTCGAGACCAAAAAATTGAGCAGTGAAAGTGCTCGTTACTTCAAAGCTGTCAATGGGATGTTGGACTACCAAATCGACTTCTCCAAAGCTATTGAAGAAATTTACAAGCCAATTAGCGGCCGGTTGTCTGACCCAAATTCCACCGTTCCTGAGGATAACCCCGAAGGGATAAAAGCATCCGAACAGTACCGGGAAGTTGTCAAGGAGTTGAAGGAGACATTGAAGCCGGACTTGGAGTTGATTGAAAAGCGTATCGTCAAGCCGGCACAAGAACTTCTCAAAGTCATCCAGCTGATTCGTAAGATGGCCACCAAGAGAGACCATAAGCAGCTTGATTTGGACCGTCATAAGAGAACTTTCAAGAAATACGAAGAGAAGAAAGAGCGTACCGCCAAGGATGAAGAGAAAATGTACAGTTCCGAGGCCGAAGTGCAAGTGGCCCAGCAAGAATACGACTACTACAATGAACTTTTGAAGACAGAGTTACCAATTTTGTTCCAGATGCAACTGGACTTCATCAGGCCTTTGTTTGTCAGTTTCTACTACATGCAATTGAATGTGTTCTACACCTTGTACAGCCGCATGGAAGAGTTGAAGATCCCTTACTTCGACTTGCACAGTGACATTGTCGAAGCTTACACTGCTAAAAAGGGAAATATCGAGGAGCAAGCCGATGCCATCGGCATCACCCATTTCAAAGTTGGCCACGCCAAGAACAAGTTGGAGGCTGCCAAAAGACGTCAGCAAATCATGAGTGGTGCTCCAGGATCTGCATCTACTTACTCTCCTACGGGCACTTCTGACCAGTTGCCAGCTTATACTCCAGGTCAGTATGGTCAGTATACACCTGACAACAAGGCTGCTCAAGGATACCAGCCGCAGTCAGCAGGTGCACTGGCCATCACTAGTCCCGTTAGCACTTACGCCTTGCCTCAAAGTGCCCCAGCAGCCCCAGTGTACGGTGGACCGGCTCAGGCGGGTTATGGCTCACCAGCCCAGACAGGCTATGGCGCACCGGCCCAGGCGGGATACGGCGCACCAGCACCGGCCCCTGCTGCCGCTGCGGCCCAGACGTGTACTGCGTTGTACGACTACACTGCGCAGGCCCAAGGTGACTTGACATTCACTGCTGGAGCGGTGATCGAGATTGTGGACCGTACCACAGACGCCAACGGGTGGTGGACCGGACGGTACAATGGCCAGACGGGACAATTTCCTGGGAACTATGTGCAATTAAACTAGTGATAGATGATTGTTTTTGTAACGTGGTGTAGGTAGCGTGAGGTGGGAGTAAAGTTGAGATCTGAGTGCCGAGTAAGCATGAGTACTGAGTAAATATAGAGTACTGAGTATTGCTGGAAAATATATGAACTTTCGAGTAAATATAGAAATACTGAAAAAACATGAGTAATGTCGAATATGAGTGGACGCAGATGTGAAGGAACACATGAATTAGCAGAGAGTAGATAGAGATTTTGAAGATGCTAAAGAGGGTAAGTTAGCGAAGATGGTCAACAAAAACTAAAAATAGTGAGGTCTCAAGGTTATAAAGATACCAAAGATCTAAAGATACTCAAGATACTAAATATAATTCTGATAAATAATAAATAGAATAAAGATGCTAAAGACGCTAAATATAAGAATTCGATAGATATGGTAGATACAATAAAACAATAACTGGTATTATGATTCTGACAATTACGACAGTATGATAAACATAATTGAGATTGAGATACTAAAAATAGTGAGATATCAATAGCCTAAGATTTTAAGATGCCCAATACAATAAACACATAAACATAATAAAAGTAGCGAAGATCCACATTTCAGGGCTTAAGAAGCTAAAGATATCTGGATAATGAACTAACACACCAAGATACTAAAAATAGCGAAGATAGTAAAGAACATGGCTGAAGGTGTGAATGAGAGACGTAAAAGTAAAACAACGGCTGAAATAAATTGCCTATAGCCTAACTCATCATCGACCCCAGACAAACAGTCGAATACTTACCGGGTTTTCACAGCCATACACTCATCACATCTCTACAACAGCACATCTCTACATCAGCACATCTCTACATCAGCAATTGAGGCTAAACAGGCGACTTGCCATTCAAGAAGTCATCATTCTTCTTCATCTCAGCCTCACTCCCAGCCAGGGCCCCACCACCAGAGTTCCAAACACACCCTTATCAAACACTCAATCACACCCCTCCCAATCGATACAATACAAACTCAGTCCAAAACCAAAACCTCCAACCCCCAGTCTCTCGTCATGCCCACGGCTAGGTCTTCGTTGCTCCCAGAGCAATCTTACAGGGCCTAGAATCATCATTCGCACTGAGCTTAATCTTATCTGAGATTGGAGCCAGCGAGGGCTACGATTTTTGTGGATGGACAAAATTGCGGGTTATATTGGGAACTTGCATGTTGGAGTGAGATTCTTCTACCACTTTTTTACAGGTTGTCCCCCCTCCCACCTCTGGTTGGTGGCTATTTCTCGTGGAAAGTGCTATTTTTTCGCTTTGCAGGTTGGCACTTGTGGACAGTGTTAATTTTATTTTTATCTAAGTTTATTTTTAAACTTGGTGTTTTTTTTTTAGTTTATGGCATTTACTTCTTTCACAAGAATTACTGCCAATTTCCAAGTGTCATAGCTCTTTAAAAGGCCAGGTTACAGTTGAGGTCGTGTCACTGCCACCGATAGTTTGCCAAAGTCCCTTTTTACATTTCCTTCGCCAGCCAGCGTGTGTCTTTCAGCATCACTTGTCTTCCAGCCTACTTATCTTTCTGTCTAATTGTCCAGACTGCAACTTGCTCGCTTGGTCGCCAGAACAAGTCTCCATAGAAGTCATCATCTTTCCGTTCGATTCAGCTGTTTTGTTTCAGACCTCCGTTTGTTCTAGTCCCACATCTCTCGTTCCAGTGCCGTCATTTCTCAAGGTGCAACCCTTCAAGAGTCATTGATATTTCTTTCCCCCTCACTACATCCTTTCCACTTCCCCCATTCATCATAATCGTCGCTTCTCCCGGTTGCCTGCTTCTTCGTCACAATGAGCCACTCCCTGTCCCCAACAAACCGATCCTCCATCTTTGGATGGGTTAAAAACTTAAAAAGAGGAAGCCTAATGTCAAACGAAAGCGTCAATGAAATCCTAAGCGATAATGACTTGCAAATCAGCGACTCAAGGTCCCCAACAAAATCAATTTCTTCAGCCTCAAACAATCAACTTCAACCTATACCGTTCCTGAACAAGGAGTTGCATCCTCATTCCCATCAGCTGCATCAGACATCTTCCGTTGGTGGGTTCTTTCAACTGCTGTCTCCTCACCAAGAATTTCTACGCCCTCTTCTTCATCACAAATCAAGATCCACCAACAACGTCAATAGGGTCAGATCCAATTCATTAAATCATTCAGAGAAATCATCAAGTATCAGACAACATCGTGATGACTTTTTACAGCATAATCCTTTAGTCGATGAAAACAGCAAATATTTCGGCGTCAGTCTCGAAGAAGCTACCAATCAAGCTGCCGCCAGAATCTCCATTCTCACCAATGAGCAAACTGACCAAGTGTTACAATATGGTAAAATTCCAATCGTGGTAGCTAAATGTGGGGTTTATTTGAAAAATAATGGTTTGACTGTGGAAGGTATCTTCAGAGTAGGTGGTGCCTCAAAAAGATTGAAAGAGTTACAAGTTATTTTCAACAGCCAGCCTGATTTCGGTAAAAAATTAAATTGGGACGGTTACACTGTTCATGATGCCGCATCTATCTTGAGAAGATACTTAAATGCTTTACCTGAACCACTTGTTCCCTTGGAATTATATGAAGAATTCAGAGACCCCTTGAGAACTAGACCTAGAATCATCAACTACATGAAATATAAGGCTGAAGCTTCCAATCGTTCTCAAAAGAAACCTTCCATTACTCCTAATCACGATTCAACTGCCAATTCTACTCCCACAAATGACAAAACATCAGCCAACACACCCGCTACCTTATTGGACTCTCCCGATTCCGAGCCTTTAACCGAAGCTAATATTGGGCGTCTCAATAATTCAAATGTTTCTATGCAAAAATTACTGCAACAAGAGCAAGAAAAGCTTTTGACAGCCAATAATCAATCAACCTCGGACTTATCTCAATTCAGATCGGACGGCAATGACGAAACTGACGAACAAGAACAGTCTCATGCCCGAGAGATTGCATTACAAAAGAGCCAAAAGAAGTCAAAAAATTACAAAAAATTGACTAGAGATGTACATGAGGCCATTTCTGAATATAAAGCAATGGTAGATGATTTACCAATATTGTCGAAACAATTATTGTTCTACATCTTAGATTTATTGGCTATGGTACAAAATCATTCTCAACAGAACTTGATGTCATCAAGAAATTTAGCTGCCATTTTCCAACCCTCTATTTTGTCTCACCCAAGTCATGATATGGACCCTGTTGAATATGCATTATCACAATCTGTCGTTGAATTCTTAATTCAATATGCATATAAGTTATTACCCAATCAAACTGGTGCAAGTCCAGAATCTAAACAAGACGGCTCCGGAAACAAGGCCTCTGGCAACAGTGCAACGCAAGACGGACGTCAAAAGTCTCCACCAACTGGATCATCTGGTGATAAAAGTGGAGCACAACATGATTCAAGCGGAAATAACACAGAACCCGAACAGTTTGATTCTCTTGCTAAGTCGAATGAAGACAAGCCACCAATATCATTAAGCAAGCCACCACAACCTCCTTTCAGAAGAAGACACAGCAAGTCGTTGTCTTCGTCCAACAATCATGAAGATTTAATAGGATACAACACTAATCGGTCCAAATCTACTCATTTATCACTCGTTGATCCCTCAGATAATGATTTTGACATGACCGATTGTGAAGACTCCAATACTTCCGATCTAGATGATCTTCATTTCCACCAAAGTTTGAAATTGTCAGACACTCATAACGGTAACACTTCCAACGATGATGATTTCAACTTTTATCCTTCTCCCAAGTCTGGTGCTAATGGAATCAATGGACTGCCCAATTTCGACGCTAACGAGGGAACCTTGAGTACATCTATTGATGCCGAACTCGACAAGGTCGCCAATGGCAAAACAGTCGCCCCACCTAAAGTGGCTATAATTGTGTCTACACCATCCAATTCATCGGTTCCGGTTGCCCAAGAAGGACAAGTCACTGGTGTTTGAAATCAGTGAGTTTACTTCTGCATTAATGTGTTACTGTTAAATATACTGTATTATTCTAATTATTCTTTCGTTTTTCTCTTTCTTTTTCTGATTCATTGGTGATTTATACATCTTTCTTTGATACCGTCAATAAACTGCAATTATAAAGCAGTTCTTCTTATAGAATCAAATTATTTTGCAATAATAGTAATAATATTCATAGCTGTTGTAGCGGGATGTGAGGGTTTTTTGAAAATGAAAAATCGACAAAAAAAAACTAACGATTGTTACAACGAATTTTCAATAAAAACTACTATTTAACTTTGGAATATAACGGTCAACAGCCTGAATCGAGACTCTTAGTTTGAATATATCTATAGATTATGTCAGAAGAAGAGGCCAGTGTCCGTCAGGGAGTTCCAAGTGACGAAGAGCCTGAAAATGAGTCTTTGAAAGATGAAGAAGAAGATGACTTGTTTGGAGACGACGAAGAGGCAAACAACGAGAAGAGTGGTTCCAATGAGGTTAATGATTTCATTGAGAATGATCAAGAAGATGAAGAAGAAGAAGAGGATGAAGAAGAATTGAAAACAATCAACATCGCTTTACCAAGACACGCGGTTTCCAATAAGACAGAAGAAGACACATATGTCATCAAAGTGCCAGTGTTTTTGAACGTGGATGCCCATCCGTTCGATCCCAACGAGTTCAAAGAGAAGTTGCAACAGAATGCAGAAAGCAGGACGCAAAGTTCAATGAGTGAAAAGGAAATTAAGAACTCGATGGTTGCTGAAAAGCTTATGAATGAAAACAGTATAAGATGGAGGTACTTGAACAGTGGAGATGATGAAATTATCAAGCAGTCCAATGCACACTTTGTGGAATGGGACGATGGATCTATTTCGTTGAAGGTTGGAGGCGAGTTGTTTGACTTCAAGAGCTTACCATTGACTGATAACTTCTTGGTCAAATCACACAACAGTTACGAAATTTTACAAAATGATTCCATTTTGAACAAGACCGCCAACTTGCTACCATCTTCCACTTTCACTTCTACGCATCGGAAGTTGACTGAAGCACTTAAGTACACCCAAAAGAAGGATACTATCTTGAATACTCTTACTGAGAAGGATCCGTTATTGAAGCAAAAATTGGCCGACGAAAACGAGAGAAAGTCGCTCAAGCTCAAGAGACAAATCGAGCAGAGGAGAAGACTACAGGAAGAGAAGCTTGAGAGGGCAGGAAGCCCGGCCGTTGGCAGAAACTCCTATGAGCCAGCGTACGAGCGGTTTGAACGGACTTACGGCAATGATGAGTACGATGACGACGATGAGGATGGGTTTGTAGCCAACGATGAGGAGGAGATTGAGGAGGACGAAGACGCGGATGTGTTTGACGACGAAGAAGAAGAGTTTGACAGGGGAGCAGACCGGTTGAGGAAGTTGAAAGATGAAGGAGATGCCAAATACAGAGCATCCAGGGAAGAAGACGAGGAGGTCAACAAGCAGAGAAAGAGAAGAAGAATCATTGATGACGATGAAGACGATGAGTGATGTACTAATAGCAGACTGTAGAATAATAAACGAAGTCAAGGGAAGGTATTGTAGGTTGACGGTGGGTGAAGCAAGCCATTGTGCAGAGAGGAACAAGAGGTGTAAAGTGGATGAAAAGCGATATCATGTAACCTCGAGAAAGAGAATAAAGAGGGTGGAACGGATCAATGAATGGACATTGTGGGATGCTCTAGTGTGGAATTGAATGCATATTAATAGAGTACATCCAGTAAGTGTCAGTGGTAAGCAACCGATTGTCTGTGAACGATTACCTGGCTAATTGAAGTCACGGTCGGTGGATGCACTCACATATTACCTCAAGAATAGAGAGATTACAATACAGAGACTTGCTAATGATTTGGTGAACTCATATCGAGTGGACAGTGGGAATCTGAAATAAACAGTGTGATTGAGCGGAAACCTGTCATGCCAGAAGACTCGTTGCTATTGGATAGTGTTTATGGGTACACAAAAGACCAAAGGAAAGTGATACGTCTATGTAAATTTGCTTTGTAAATACCTATCAACAACCAACATCGATGATAGTCACAACCAGATAATTCGTCAAAAAGTCAAATTACTCAACATACACCAGACAAACGACAATTGCCAATCGACACAGATCAACCATTGCCGACCGAATTCACATCGACAATTGCCAATCGAGTCCAAAATAATCAATTCACTTCACCATTAAAGCCAATCTCTTATCAGCTTTAACACCAATAAACATCCCCACAATCCAATTAATCAACTCGTCTACAATTTAACTTTCCAGCCCCAGCATTCGCAGTAAATCCCGAGATAAAAATTATAGCGCGATCCGGGGAAATTTCAATTATTCACTACTTCTTCTTTCCATGTTTTCTCGCCCACTCAGGCTCCTTCTTCTCGGAGCACCGGGATCCGGCAAAGGCACACAGACGTCGCGGCTCCTCAAACGGTTCCCGCTCCAGGCGCTCTCGTCGGGAGACATTCTTCGGACACAAATCAGCGAAAACACCAAGTTGGGCCAGGAGGCCCAGCGGTACATCAAGAACGGGCAGCTCGTGCCAGACGCCACCATGGTCGGGCTCATTGTGGGGCAGCTTCGGGCGCAGGGCTGGACCGACGCCCAGAGCAGCTGGCTCTTGGACGGGTTCCCGCGGACGGCGGGCCAGGCTGAGCGCTTGGGCCGGGTGCTAGCACCCACTGACTCCGACATCAACCTCGTGGTGGAATTGGACGTGGACCAAAAGGTGATTTTGGAACGGATCGAGGCAAGATGGGTCCATGTGCCCAGTGGAAGGGTGTACAATCTCGAATATAACCCGCCCAAGGTGCCGTTCAAGGACGATGTGACTGGCGAGCCGTTGTCCAAGCGGGAGGACGACACCGCCGCCGTTTTCCAGAAGCGCTTGGACCTGTACAACGCCGAGTTGGCCCCATTGAAGCAATTCTACGCCGACAAGGGCATATTGGCCACCGTCAGCGGCGACACCTCCGACATCATCTACCCCAAGCTCGAGAAGTTGATCAGCGAAGGGTTTAGTTGAGCTGTTCGATATCACAATTTAGTTGAGTTGTTCGATACCACAATTCATCTTGGAGCTGGCACAGACACGGGAATTGAAGTCTGGACAGATATTTGGAACTGTCGTATCGAAGATTCATTGAATTAACAAATAAATTAACAAATATCGAAACTCGAACTTGCCTTACCCACAATTAACAAGTCGAAAATCGTCACATTCCACAGTCTTCACCACTTCTCTTCCCTAACTTCGAACGTGTCCATTTCCTCAGCTTTCCTCCCAATTCTCCATTTCCTCACAATTCTTAGACACTGCTTGGTCAGTTTGTAGATTCAAATATACGTGCACTCCAGTGCGATTTTTCAAATTTCTAGCAACTCATCTTTCTACCACTTCCCATATTTATCTCTGTATACTACTGTGTTGAAACAACACGGCCATTGATTCTGGCCTATTTATTACTCATCTTGACGCTGGTCCTTATTTCCAATCTGGTACTCTGTGTTCTCATTTATATCATCACATATTGAAGCCTCATCATAAGCATCTATCTCTACCCTCCAAAGGCAATAAAGGATTAGACTTTCTATATCAGCTGTTTAATCTTGACGCTCATCAGTAAGCCAGGCTCATTCAACATCCATTTGCACGAGACTGCTATAAATCTCCACCGGTCAGGAATAAAAATCCACTCATTTGTCAAAACTATCATCATTGATTAGTCAAATCCACTATTAATCATCACTGCTTAGTCAAATCCACTATTAATCATCACTAGTTCAAATAACTTTTATTCCACTGGTCATAACAACTTTTCAATTCGCCAGTCAAATACCTATCAATACACCCGTTTATAACAAACTCTTGAATCCCCAACAACATTTCCTCACAATGAAGTTCTACATCGACGACCTTCCAGTGCTCTTTCCCTACCCAAAAATCTACCCTGAACAGTATGCATACATGTGTGACATCAAGAAGACTCTCGATGTGGGCGGAAACTGTATCTTGGAAATGCCTTCTGGTACTGGTAAAACCATTTCATTGCTTTCTTTAACTGTGGCGTACCAAATGCATTACCCTGAACATCGAAAAATTGTCTATTGCTCTCGTACAATGTCAGAAATTGAAAAGGCATTGATCGAATTGCATAAACTCATGGAATACAGAGCAAATGAACTCGGTTTCGTCGAAGATTTTAGAGGTTTGGGGCTTACAAGTAGAAAAAACTTGTGTTTGCATCCTACAATCTCCAAGGAGAAGAAGGGCCATGTTGTGGATGAAAAGTGCAGAAGGGTCACCAACGGCCAACTTAAAAAGAAAATAGAAGAAGGCTCCTTGGATCCTGAAAACCAACCGAACCTGTCAGAATCTAATAGCTTGTGCTCTTTTCATGAAAAACTATATGAGTACGAACAACATAATCTCATCCCTCCCGGAGTGTACTCTTTTGATGCATTGACGAACTTTTGCAAAACTGAGGGTACATGTCCCTACTTCACTGTTAGAAGAATGATCCCTTTTTGTAACATCATCATTTATTCCTATCACTATCTTTTGGATCCTAAAATTGCTGAAAGAGTGTCAAAAGATCTCAGCAAAGATAGCATCATTATCTTCGATGAAGCGCACAACATTGATAACGTTTGTATTGAATCTCTTTCCCTTGATCTTACTGATGATACTTTGAAAAAGGCTACAAGAGGTGCAAACAAGTTGAGTGATGCAGTGGAAGATATGAAATCGAAAGATAGTCAAAAGCTTCAAGACGAGTACGAGAAATTGGTAGAGGGATTGAGGCAAGCTGAAATTGCTAGAGATGAAGAACTTTTTATGAGTAACCCTACCTTACCTCAAGATTTACTAGATGAAGCCATTCCTGGTAACATTCGTAAAGCAGAGCATTTTGTTTCTTTCTTGAAGCGTTTTATTGAGTATTTGAAAACAAGAATGAAAGTCTTACATGTCATTAGTGAAACTCCAACATCATTCCTTCAACATCTCAAGGAATTGACTTACATCGATAAAAAACCTCTACGGTTCTGTTCTGAACGGCTTTCTTTACTTGTAAAGACATTGGAATTAACCGAAATTGAGGATTTCACCGCTTTGAAAGATATAGCGACATTTGCAACCTTGGTCTCAACCTATGATACTGGATTTCAGTTGATTTTGGAGCCATTCGAAACCGAAGGATCTACCGTTCCCAACCCAATTTTATATTTCACTTGCTTGGATGCTTCAATTGCCATCAAACCAATCTTTGAGCGTTTTTCCTCAGTCATCATCACGTCCGGTACTATATCTCCTTTAGATATGTATCCTAAGATGTTAGATTTTGAAACTGTTATTCAAGAATCCTACTCCATGACATTGGCAAGGAGATCGTTTTTGCCCATGATTGTAACTAAGGGTCTGGACCAAGTTTCTATTTCATCACGTTTTGAAATTAGAAATGATCCTTCGGTGGTGAGAAACTATGGATCTTTAATGATTGAATTTTCCAAAATCACTCCCGATGGTATGGTGGTTTTCTTTCCGCTGTATCTCTATATGGAGTCGATTATTTCCATGTGGCAAAGCATGGGTGTTTTAGATGAAGTATGGAAGTATAAGCTCATTCTTGTTGAAACTCCGGATGCGCAAGAAACCTCGGTTGCTTTGGATACTTACAGAAAAGCATGTTCCAATGGTCGAGGAGCAGTTTTGCTTTCAGTGGCTCGTGGTAAGGTTTCTGAAGGTATTGATTTTGACCATCATTACGGAAGAACAGTGTTGATGATTGGTATTCCTTTCCAATATACGGAGCTGAGAATCTTGAAAGCCCGTTTGGAGTTCATGAGAGACCACTTCCAAATTAGAGAGAATGACTTTTTGTCTTTCGACGCCATGAGACATGCCGCTCAATGTTTGGGTAGAGTTCTCAGAGGTAAAGATGACTATGGTATTATGGTTTTAGCAGATCGAAGATTTCTGAGTAAGCGACACCAGTTGCCCAAATGGATTGCACAGGCCTTGTATGACTCAGATACCAATTTATCCACAGATATGGCATTAGGCACAGCCAAGAAGTTCTTGCGAAGTTTGGCTCAGCCCACCAATCCAAAAGATCAAGAGGGTGTTTCAGTGTGGAGTTTAGAGCAATTGCAAAAGTACCAAAGAGAACACGAAAATACTAAAGTCGAAGAAGTGCAAGAGAATAACAACGACGACTTCATGGATATTGACGATGACGATGTGGATTTCCTTTAGTATTATAGATGACACTGGGTTCTCTTTAACATCATATAACAACGTGGATCTCCTTCGGTGTTTATATATATCGACAACGACTATTGGATTTCCTCTAGTGCCTATAGAATATAAATATATGTCGAAATTGAACTTGGTAGTTGCAAAAAGTCCTTTTACTGAAATGTTGCAAATTATCGCAAAATCTGGAGAAATCTGCACAAATTCTCAGCAAATTTGAATAAATGCGACAACTTTTACAACGCGAAGATTTGTCATTTTTACTACCAAAACATGCTTTCAGCGCCAAAAACAGCCCACAAATGTCACAAGAATACCGGTACATTGTGCTTGATATCGGGCTGTGTCTTGTGCGAGCAGGCTACGTGGGCGAGCCGGTGCCATTAGCGATTTTCCCGACTTCAAATCTCGCCTTTTCGAGCAAACTGGAGATAGTACCTCCCCCATATCTAGATATCAACAACAAGGCATTGTCAGAGACACAGAGGCAGCAATTGACTGAGGGTGTGATGAGTCATCCTAGATATAACACCTTGGCCCGCGTATACCTGGGCGATTTGACCCAAGCTAAGTGGATATCTCCAGAAGACGAGTTTGCCAGAACATCACACAAGTTTGTGCAAGATAGAGTGAAAAACATGTTCTCCCAACAGCTCCTCGTGGCGCCCGGATCGTGCAAAGTGATATGCATTGATAGCCGGCAAAACCTACTCTTTCGCTATCATGTGGCGAGGTATTTACTCTCAGAACTCAGGGTAAAGTCTGTTATATTCTTGCAGGAACCGCAAATGGAGCTTGTTGGTGCCAGCATCTTTAACGGGCTCGTGGTGCACTTGGGATGGCTGCGATGTTGTATGGATGCTCTCGTGGACTTACGGGTGCTACAGGAGTTGAGCAGTGAGGATACGAAACGGTTCACGGGTCAAGTGTTGCATTACAAGATGGTGGAAGCATTGATAGATTTGAATGACGACAAAATCAGCAAGGAACTACTCGGTCGCAAGGACTTGTTTGAGCTCATCGAGCTGTTCGTGGCCAACAAGGTATATGTGAGATCAACAGGAGACACGGTCGAAGCAGAACCAGTGGAAATCACAGCAGGAATCTGGATTCCCGGTCGACTCAAGTATTCCGTGGTGGAAAGCATGCTATTTTCCGAGTCTGACGAGCAAGGTTTGGGTAACTTGCCTTTTGTCATCACAAGTATCGTGGGAAGGGCCGCAGTCGACGTCAGGCCACAGTTGTTGGAGAACATTGTGATAAGCGGACTGTTGAGCCGTATTCCTGGCGTGAAGGGAAGAGTTGTACAGGAAATCAAGAAATTGGGACGCAAAGTTGAAGCGAAATTGTCATTGGGATCATGGACTGGTGCCTCGTTATACTGCTCGGGGTCTTTGCTTCGGCAGAGTCTGAAGACCGTACGGAGCCATGAGATCACCAGAGATTTGCTTAGCGAGGTTCACAAGGACGGATACATAAATCTTGCCAGGCTTCCAGAAGCGTGGAATTCTCTATATAGCACGGGTACTTAATCAAGGTAGGTAATTTGGAACGATGCGTAGATGAGTTCGCTCACACTTACTCAAACTCGTCAACAGACTCGTCCTCATGAACGAAGGCAGTCCATGGGTACTTTTCGAGATAATCTTCATCGGAGACGCCGAACAAGAGCAGTTTTGCGATATTGAACCAGTTTCCTAGCAATTGAGAGAGTGCTGGCGCAGTTGGCACCGAGTCAGCATCGATTTTGTTGAACTCGATGTTCAATATGTTCAACAATTTGGCCTCGTGGCTACATTTCCGCGGATCAGTCTCCAACATGTTGCAAAAAGGTGCTGCGTAGTGAACCTTGTCGGGGCAGTCTTCAAAATCGTACACTCTGAGTTCCAAAGGGCTGGAATCTGGGAGGAGCCGTCGGGCCATATGGGAGGCGAAGTTGACCTTCACTGGTGCGTTGAACTCATTTGGAAAGAGCGACAAGCCTGGCGATATAGAAACACTTTTATCGAGAACTGGAGACGATTCGTAGAAGACCTCCTCGGCGTCAGACAATTCTGTGCCGGACTCTGGCAAGAGCGTTGCGTCTGTAGCCCTTTCGAGCCAGACGCGGGCCGACCTGACATCGGAGTCCATGGGTGACCTGAGTGGCGTGAGAATGGTGCTATGCTGGAGAGACTTGGTCTGAAGGGAGGCGGCTTGTTGTGGCAACGGGCGTACGATGCTTTGGTTTTGATATTGGTTTTGATAATGATTTTGATATTGAAATTGTTCGTGAGCTATGCTTTCAGTTAGGCCCTGGTATTGATTTTGATGGTTTCGATCATGTTTCAGCGGAGCCAGGAGATTTCTTTGTTGCCGAGATGACTGTAAATTCTCCATGATTCTTGTGTTATCTGAAAGAAAGTGTAGTTTGTTTCAGAAATGCCTCTGTGAAAAAGCGTGTAGCTTGTTTTCAAAAGTGACAGGTAGCTTTTTTAGCTTTTTTAGCTTTTTTGGGTTCTTTTGCTTTTGAAATGTATATCCACAAATGAGAATTGTCAAACATCAAAATATCACGAGAGATGTCAAACAACAAATTCCACAGAAATTGTTAAACAACAAACTCCACCACAAATGGCGACAGACGATAATGTACGACAATGGTGACAGACGATAGTATACCACAATGGCAACAAGGAACAACATGATTGAAACAAATAACGCTAATTGGCAAAAAACATGAAGTAACGGACAAGTGACGATGTGTCAAATGACATGTCCAAATGTTCAGTATCTTCAAATAATGTGCTCCACGTCGAAGTTTCACATTCAAGCAAATGTATTTGTCTTGGTATTCAAGACATTGCGATTCCACTGAGTTTCAAAGCGTCAAATCTACTTCTTTATTTCACTGCTGTTCATAAGAGAGCCAATGTAATCTTGCAAGTATTGGTTGTCGTTGTCGTACTTGTCACACAACGATCGGGTATCTCTGACGTTGGCCACAAGGGTGTCTATTTTGGCCTTGAGCAGGAGGATTTCCTCGATTTTGGCCTGCTTGGTACTGGACGCCACCTTTTGGGACTGGGTTTCAGGTTTGGTTTCAGGCTTGAGATCTTTTTGGGTGGTTTCGGGTTTGGAATCAGGTTTGGAATCTTTTTGGGTGGTTTCAGGGTTTGTTGTCTCAGATGTTTCAGGTGTTTCAGACTGGGCCTTTGTTGTTTCAGATGTTGGTTGTGGTCCGGATTCAGCGCTGGCTTGCGCCGACTCTGCAATTGGATCTTGGGTTGGCTCACTGGCGTTTGTCATGTCAGTAGTGGATGTGAGTCGAAATGAGGGTTGGCTGGATGATTTAGCTTTTAGATTCAAGGGCTAATTGAAACTTCGATGAACCAGACGTTGGCAGTTGGAAGATTCAACAGTGAGTAATGCTGTATATTCAGAAGACGCTGAAACGTTGAATTGACCGAATTTCTAGCAGATTGGCTTTTGGCGAAGAAAACGTTAATAACCCGTGAACATAAATTCGAGAAAGTTGATGTTCAAGAGTCAAAGTTGATAACGGCATTGGGCAAAACACGACTGGATCCAAACAGCTTTAATCACTTCCACAATCAACTCCCCTTCACTCCACGACAGTCCTATGGCCAGTATAACGATTATTTTCGGGATGCTGTCGTTGGCTAAAAAGGTGTATATTGGTGGGTGTGGTCACGTGACCGTAATTTACCAGTCTCATATTTCAGTCACTCATTTCTCAACTACAACTACACTATCAAACACACATGTCTTGGGAAGGATTCAAAAAAGCCATCAATCGTGCCGGGGCTTCGGTCACCGTAAAAGATGTGGACAGAACCATGGACAAGGACTACGACGTGGAGGAGCGCCGATACAAAACGTTGAAAACGGCGGGAACCAACTTACAAACATCTACCAAGGGATACCTTGACTCGTTAAGAGCAGTGACCGCATCCCAAGTGACAATTGCCGAGATTGTGTCGAACTTGTACGAGGAGGCCAAGCAGGGCAGCTCCGTGTACTCGTCTGTTGGACATTACTATACACAAGTTGTGAGAGAATTTGACGAAGAAACCGTTAAACAGATTGACGGGCCATTCCGTGAAACCGTGTTGGATCCAGTGACTAAGTTCAGCGGGTACTTCAACGAGATTGACGAGGCCATCAAGAAGAGAGCGCACAAGAAGATGGACTACGACCTGTGCAAGGCCAAAGTCCGGAAACTAGTGGACAAACCTGCCAAAGACGCGGGTAAACTCCCTCGGGCCGAGCGGGAGCTAGCATTAGCCAAAGACATCTTCGATGATTTGAACGAGCAGTTAAAGGCCGAGCTCCCGCAGCTCATCAGCCTAAGAGTGCCATTCTACGACCCATCTTTCGAGGCATTGGTCAAGATCCAGATGAAGTTCTGCACCGAAGGCTACTCGAGGCTTGCACAGATCCAGCAGTACCTTGATCAGAACTCGCGAGACGAGTATGCCAACGGGGTTTTGGACAGCCGCATTGATGATTTGTTAGCGCAGATGAACGGTTTGAACATTGCTACGTTGGGCCATAAATAGCTCTAGCATTCTCCGGACTGGGCTTGCTAGAAAGGCTACTTGAAGGGCCTACTTGGGGCCTCGGGATGTCGGCACGCCGTTGGACCCCGAGTCCCGATCCGAGTCCATTCACGAACGCCGTGGTGGTGTGTCGATCCTTATTATGTAATTTTAATACACTCATTATAACTAGCTTAGTGAAAGATCACCAGCTTCGGAGATAAGCGGGATTTCCAGCCAAGCGACCACGCCATTAGCAGTAAAGTAATGATACGCCTCATAGAAAAAGTAACGCTAAGCAATTGAACCATATCCGTCCTGGTGTGAATAGACATTAACAGACATACACTGAGCAATTGTTAGTTAGTTCTGCTTAGCACCAATGGCATTGTTGGCTATAATTAGTTAGTATGCATTGTTTTTGTCAGATTCTGTATGTCCTTTGTTAGGGTTGTGCACTACCATTTTTCAGATTGCGACACCGATTTCACCGATTTTATACTTTTTTACGACAAACCAAAAAGCTGGTGACCACGAAGATTGGCCTGCCAGAGACATCTCGTTGTTTTTTTTTAAGATTAGAATTGAGTCATTAGATCGATCATTGGAATTGATGTGGTCAGGTGAACATAGTCATACCGTCATCAACGTATCACCGCACCACCATATAATACAATCCATAAGTATCATAAACATCCCTGGTATATAATTTGCAAGAGCTCATTGACTTTTCACTGCACAAACGTTCCAATTGCTTCTAGTCTATTCCCGAATATTCTAGAGATTTTTCTCCATATCGCAGAGATTTTGATTTTGTTTATCTTCTGTCATTTTTGACCATAATTGGTGTTTTATTTAGCCGCTGTATCTTGTACAAACACTTTCTGAGACATCTACCGAGGAAAGCAAAAGAGAGTTAGAAGAATATACAGCAGTCAACAGTCATCAGAACATCAGACCACAACACAAATACATCGGTCTGACTCCAAACCACCAGTATTTCATCGGTTTGCATCGGTTTTCATCGGTTTTCATCAGTTTTTCATCAATTTTTCATCAGTCACCTTGAGGTACTCCTCACATTCGAACACCAGATTGCTTAGAGAACCCCAAAATCCTCCAAGAAGTCATTATTTAACCTCTCGAGAAATTCCAGCTAACTGCCTCGAGCACACGTCAGATTAATTCAATTATTCCAATCATTTCAAATATTCTCCTTCCCACACATCATACCCCATCATGTTGCCCCAGCTCTTCACAAAAAGTACTCTGTCAGAGTACTTTGACAAAATCTACAACATCAACAAGAAACCATACCCGAAACTAGTCATCCGCTTCATCGCCCTTATACTATCGTGGTCCAGAATGATCATATTGGCCCCGTCGTTGCTCGTGTTCTTGGTCGGCTACAACGTCGCCTACGACCTCACCATGCGCCAGGCAAACGGTGAGTTGGCTACTTGGTTCAGCGACTTCTCCGTGGACCCCATTATCGACAAACACCTCTTCACCCAGAGTCCTTACGTGCTGCAAATGATAGACGGCCTCTACGACATCCAGCACAAAATCACAAACGCCGATGACTTCTCCTTGTCTAGAGTCACGGTTTCAAATCGAGACCTTAAAGATTTTAATGTCTTCAACTTCGACTTCTTGGCCGAAGTCAACGCATTGACAAACTCCATCTCCTCGAGTAATTCCTTAGTGGTGTCACCTATGCATTCATGGAACTTGGATCTAGATGTGCTATCTCAGCAGAACTACTCGCTTTCCCATGACCAGAAGAGAAACGTCCAACTGTACGTGCTAAAGAAGGTCAACTTCGACGAGGACACTCAGTACTTGAGCTTGTTTTTCGATAACCTATTCAAATCAAATCACATAGTCCGGGAGGCTCAATTACTTAAATTCTACATCATCCATAAGTCCTCTTGGAACGCATCCGATGAAGTGCCAAAGCTTGTGGAAAATGACTTAAAACTCATAGATTTGACAACCACTGATTCCTCCGTCAGCGTTATGGACTTTGCCGAATACTATCTCATTCAAAGCAACACCTTGCTTTCAGCCAAGAGCTTTCTTTTCTCCATAAACTTTATGGAGTCTGTTTTGGTCTTGGTGTTCGTGATATACGTGTTCTTATCCATATCGAATCAACATAAAATCAGATCAAATTTGGGCCTATTGGTGGGCTGGTTGGCTGAAGTCTTGGTTTCTGCCGCTGCCTCGATCAATGTGGTCCGTTTCATCCATAATTTCGATTCGTGGAGATTGGTGTTTGAGCCTTCAACTGCATTCAATAAATTGGGGTATGTGTTCACCATAATGATCTTGAGTTCTAGAAACTTGTTCAGAATCATTAATGATATAGCTGGTGATAATAGTTTCGATACTGGTAATAATCTCCACCAACGCTTATTCAAATTTTATTTGGGTGTCAACATAAGCGTCCAAAACTCCGACTTCAAGATCAAAGCGCTTGATGCTTTATTCAGGACTTTTAGGATCGATCTCGAAAGATTGTATGTTCCTAACGTGACCAAAGTTTTATTCATAAACATTGTGGGTTGTGTCATCATCAATATGTTGGGGACCGCCATGTTTAAGTTCTACTTTGATGGTAATTTCATGCAATACTTATCGATGAGATTGTTCAGATTCACCGAAGCAATAATCATCGCCTTGGTAATCGATCACCTCTTACAATTAACCTATTTGATTGGTGTGATAATTGTGGATTTGAATCGATTCGAATTGAAAGATCTTTTAGATCGTGCCAAAAAAGAAGAAGATTCAGAAGAATTGGATGAGCATGCTAAAGATCTCCTCGAAGTCAATGTTATTTCCTCATTTTTATTGAAATTACACCTCTCGATTGAAAACAGACCTCTGAGAGACTCTTTACGCTACAAACTTGGGCAATACTTACTCAAAGTACGCCCTTCGAGCCTGATGACATTTTGGTTCGTGCTTTTCCCCTTGATTGAACTCCTTCATTTCTTGGGCATATTCGTTAACTGGGTGATTTTAATTCCATATAACCTTTTGAATGATCCTAAAGGTATTGTCAATATAGGCTTCAGGAATATCATCATCACCGAGAATGACTTTATTTATTATGCTGAATTTTTAACCATTATATTATTCATCGTTGCATCATTTCATCTCGTTTTCAAAATCAATCACTACGAAATCAATCAGTTCCTTGACGATAAACTAATAAAGGACAAGAAGGATATCTTCAGCAAAAGCGACTTGTCAGAAAGTGATTTCGAAATCAGTGAAACAAAATTTTTCAAATCCATTGATCTTTTGGAAGCAGAGGGCCACAAGCTAGACATATTGCGTCTAAACTCCAACCCACTTTCCTCGTTCTTAGTATCTATTGGACTAGATCATAAAGTGTTGATCTGGTCCCCTTTGAGTCAATCTAAAAAACCTGTCAATATAGCATCCACCACAGAGGAAACACACAAAGAGTTTTGGCCAGTCAACCACGTCAGCATCAGTGCTGACGGAAACTACATTGTACTCATAAGTTTCAAGTGTGGATTGGTGAAGTGTTATGAGCGGCTGAAATTGGAGTTCATCTGGGAGTGGAAAATTCCAGACGAAATCATTTTGAAGTATAGCCAAAGAAAATTGAACATTCTCACATCCTTCTTCAGAAAGAGAACAGTTCCAGGTTTCCTTACCAGAAAGATTCTCCAGAAAAAGAAAGAATTACAGAAGAACTCGGGTCTAGCAAGGAGTAGAAGGGGGAGTAATGCTTCATTGATATCTTATTCCCTGACAATGAACCCCAATTTCCCGCCTCCAATGAAACCTTTTGGTGAGAATGACGAGGTTCAAAAAGAGTTGCAAGAGTTAGAGAACGCTTTGAATAAGGAAGACTTCACTATGGTATTATCAACAGGTGAATTGATCACCATGTCATGCGATAAAGGAGCATCCAAGATAGTTGATGTGTGTTCGTCTGTGTACGATGAGGAAGATGGAGCACACACCTTTACTTCTGCCACTAAGATATCTACTTCAAGAGTCAGTGACCGCATTGTGTTTTATGTGAATAACTTTGATATTATTGTTGCAACTGTGGTAAACAATAATTGGAAATTTCGGAAACTCAATTTGCAAGACGGCACTTATAACACAGGGGAAGAGATCATGACTCCACACATGCTAAACATGGTTGATAGAAATGACTTCGTCTCAAAGTATAATGGGCCATTGACTTCCGAAGCTGGTGTTGAAAAGAAAGGAAAGAAGAAGTTCAGCCAGATCAACAGACCCGTTATCATTCCAATTGAATTCGTTGGATTGATGTTAAGAGTGGTTGATCTATCCGCGGAATTGGTCGATGTACAAACCGGAATCATAATGAAAAGATTTGTCATTGGACACTTCAAGCCACTGAGTTTGAAAGTTGCTCATTCAGAACCTACACATTGTAAGTTCTGTGGATGTGCATCGATCCAATCATTTTCTATCATTTACGAAGACTTTTACGATAAGACCGTCATCATGCACACATATAAGCTCGACTCGAAAAGATCCAAGAACAACATCTGTCTAAGAGTGGAGAGAGATCCTCGAGAAATCAGATGCACAGGTTTCAATGAAGTTATTGAAACGCAACACTGGTACGAGAATGTTGAACGATGGGAACTTACCGATGTGAACATGTTGATAGGGTTCAGAAGAAAGGATAATGAAACAGAGAAGGATGATATTTTCGAAACCATCAACGATTGCTCAACGACAGGCACTTCACGTCCGAGTTTCTCCAATTTGGTTCAAAATAGTGGGTTGACTTCTTTGAGATTGAGAAGAGACGACAACTTCAACAGAGGCTTGTTTTCCAAGTCTAGCAAATTGTTGAGCGAGAAGAAGTATGATGATGCCATCAAGACCTTAAATGATATTTGGGAGGCATTCATAGTGACGGCATTTGACGGGAAAGTTATTCCGTACCAGATACCTCAAACTGACACCAATATTCCCAACAATCAAAGTTTGGTGGTGAACCAGATCCAAGCCATTTCTAAGTATGGGTTCAAATCGGTGGCAGTTAACTTTGGTAACGTGATCAAGATCTTGTACTTAGGAAACGACAAGTTGGTGGAAGATGAGCTCTACTACTCGGGCACAGACACCACCATCAGCTCCGTCTTTGACAAGTCAGAGGCTTCAACGCCCACTTCTAGTCCCAACGAGCTCTTGTTTATCAATAAGAGAAGAAGAATGAAGGAGAAACGACGCAGCATGCTTGACAAGCGAGGTAGCCGGCAAACCACTGAAGAACCGGAGGACATGCCGGAACAAGTCTAGTTAGCCCATGTCTGGTTATCAAGGGTTAGTTTATAACGATAGTAGTGTTAAATCAGCTCATCAATATATTAAAGTAATGGTAATGAATGTAAGTTAAATTCAGTAAGCTGAATTTTCACATAGTCAATAGACAATCTTTCACAGATGTGCCCATCGGAGAATTGGGAAGAAGATTAAGGTGACTGGCTATTCAAAGAGAAAAAGACCCGCTATTCAAGGAGAAGGGGATATGGTTTAAGCCGATATCATGGGAAAACGGGTGTCACTTTAAATTGCCATAAGGCATTTTAATTATATTTCTACCAGATTCTATTTTACATATACTACTGGTACCCGTGGCTAGCGTGGGCACGAAAGACGGCTGAATGCATTGTTGCCCTTCCAGTAGTTGCTGAGAGTGTGTATGTTTTCAGCCAAAAGTGGTTTGAAGCAATTCACTTTTAGAGGCTCGAGAATCGGCCACAATGGTTCACCCAAAATCGATGGCTGGTTGGTGTAGTTTTCTGGGGGTATCTGAGACATATACAACAATCAACGAGGTGTTGTTCTTGGGGCTACATTCAGGATTCAAACTTATTTGCGATATAAGGATTATCCGTATGTTTTCAAGGAACTTCGATTCTTCAAAACTCGAGCTGTGGAGTTTGTTGTCTCTGAGAGAAGCAAGCATGAACCCTTCAACAGCAAATATCAACAAACATAGAAACCAACAGTGAATCCAGCAAAAATCTTGTGCCCCCTTTATCAGAGACTGATATTACCTAGATATACTGTTTTTGAAATTCATACTTACAACTGATATCACTAAACCCAAAGTCTTGTGACCGATACTGCTCATTCAAAGCCTTTTTTACTTCACAAAAAACTAGTCTTCCTCAAAATTTGACATTTCCAGAACATAAAAACCAACCGATAGCCAGCTATCTTGAACACATCCCTTTTGAAACCATAATTCACTAAACACCAATAATAAATCTTCACTTGCTAACAGGGCAATTCTTGGTCAGCAATTGCTGCAAAAAAAGACGCAAACGGGCAATTCCGAATAGCCGTTTTTCAAACCCCGAGCCATTTCAGGCGCGGGATTTGCCGGAAAAAGACGGCTGAGAAATTGGCAGCCAAATGCAAATTCCACATATAAAAGGCCAGTGATGTCCATGATATGAGAGTATTACGTTTGTTGAAATCTATAAACTATCAACAATCATTGTACATTTTATAAGAAATGAAGATTCTTGATGATAACGAGAAAAATGCTCATTGGAATGCCGTACTCCAAGAGGGTATCAAAGGTACTGTCATTGGATTAGGTGCTTCTTTCGGACTCGTGAGGTTTGTCAAAGGCCGCTATCCTGCCAGCTTTGCGCAGTTCAACACCAGTATCAAGGCTGCGATGTGGGCAATGCCCACGATTTCCTTCGGTGCGTTTTTCGCCGACCAGGGATCGGTCAAATTCGATGAATCGGTGCATCGCTCAGAATACTTGATCCAGAAGGAAAAGGAAAAATTGGAGAAGTGGGAACACCTCTCGCTCGCCGACAAGTGCTTTACCAAGGTCAACGACAACAAGTACAAGATCATCGTTGGAGCATGGGCTGCTTCGTTGTATGGCTCGTGGAAAATCGTCAACAGAGACAAGTACATGACCACTGCACAGAAGGCTGTTCAGGCCAGAGTTTACGCACAGGCATTGACGGTGGTGTTGCTTTTGGGTACCATATTGCTCTCCATGCATGAAGAGGAGTTGAAGAAACACGAGAAACCGGAAGAGCCCGAGTGGAAACGGTACTTAGAGGAGCAGGAGGCAAAGAAAGACATGAGGCATTAACAGTGCCCAATCTGGATTATTGGTGCAGCTTTACCACTCGAACGAGTACTAACGATATAAAACGAGTACGTGCTGATCAAAAGTAATGATAATAATGATATTTATGGTACTTAGACTAATGTATGGAAATAATTTGAATGTGTTTCAAGCTGTATGAAAACGAGAGCAACTGAATTGTAACATGTGGTATCGATGAATCTGTGAATACGTTATGGCTCTTACGAAAACACGTATATCTTAGTGCTATCAGTTCATCATCTTTCCTTTATCTTTTTCCTTCATCTTTTGTCTTTTTCCTTCTGTCGTCAGAAGCCATTTAATCTCTCCCAGCAACACTGGCTCTCTATACCATCACGCTGTCGAAGAAGGTATCAAGCCAGACATTATCCACCGTGGCTGTTGCATTCTATCGTTGGTGAAAATACCTGGAAATCTTGCTTCATTGTTGGTCTCCTTCTTTTCAACTGATAATGGTGTCTTCGAGTTTCATGTACCAGTAAGAACTAATCAATTCCAAACCAATTTAGGTGGTACTGGCAAACATTGTAACCAAAATTTCTATAATCTGGCAGCTTGTCCGAGTGGTTAAGGAGAAAGATTAGAAATCTTTTGGGCTTTGCCCGCGCAGGTTCGAATCCTGCAGCTGTCGCCATTTTTTTTTCAATCACCAAATTTCGAACTGAATTGTCTGCCTTTTTGTTCAAACGCCCCTGTCCACGTAGCCTTTAATGAGTTTCTCTGGTGTTTAGCTCCAAGATAGTACGCCAGCGAGCTCAAATCTGCAATATTTGCATGGAAATCTTAGCTCTTTTTCGAGGTGGTGGCTGCAATTCAAGCAGCGTTTTTTAGTGTTAGTGCGAAAAATTTTAGGCTCATCTCAAAACCCATCTCATCTCAAAAACCACTACCACTTCTTCTAAAAACAACCACTTAAATCATCACCAGAATGCAGTTGGCTATCCACCAAGACGATGCGGACATTTTGTTGAAGGAGAGAAATGTCATCAATCCGGAAATCCTCAGCAAGTACCGTGCAGCAGGACAAATCGCCCAAACTGGTTTGAAATATCTCATTTCTTGTATCAATGATTCGTATCATTTGGGCAAAACTGAGAGACTTTACACTGTGCAAGAGCTCTGTGTTCTTGGAGATTCCATGTTGCACAAGCTTCTCTCCAAAGTGTTCACCAAAGACAGTAAGGTTAGGGAAAAAGGTATTGCTCAGCCAGTTTCCATTGATGTCAATGAATTCATCAATGGATTCTCTCCAGAATTGGATGATACCGGAGACTACACCTTCCAGCCTGGTAATGTTGTGACCTTGAGCTTGGGTGTTCAAATAGACGGTTACACTGCCAACGTGTCCCACACCGTGGTTATCTTTCCTCAGGGTACTGAAGTTTCTGGAGAAAAGAAGCCTGAAGGACCACTTTTGGGCCCAGAAGCTGATGCCATGATCGCAAGTAACATCGCCAGTGAAGCTGTGGTTGCTCTTTTGGGTTTGGCCCTCACCCCTGAAAAGTTAAGCTCGCTCCCGGTGTCTGTTTTGGGTAGTACTGACGGTAAAACCGTTTCTGGTACCATGATCAGAAATCTCGTCAACTCTATTGCCAACAGCTTCAACTGTACTGTTATTCCAGGTTCCAAGGTCAGAAGAGTTCGTCGTTTTTTGGCAGGTCAAGCCGAAGGTATTGTTGCTGAAACCGAATTCAAAGGTACCGTTTGGGATGAGCTGGATCAAGAAGCTCAGCTCTTGACTAGAGCTCAATCTTTAGTGGGAGAAACTGCCTTGGCTTTGAACGATGAACAACTTCGCAAGAAGGGCAACCCTGGTGAAGACTCTGCCATCCCAACCGATGAATTCATCGTGGAAGCTGGTGAAGTTTACACCGTTGACATCAAAATGGCATCTATCGAACCATTCGGACAACCAGGTCTCATCACTTTGGAAGAAGTTGACCAATTCAGTGGAAAAAACCACAAGAATGACTTCAGCAAGAAGCCAACTATTCATATCAGAGATTTTGCAATCACCCATGCTTTGAAATTGAAGAGCGCCAGAAACTTATTGATTCAAGTCGACAAGAAATTCTCCGTGTACCCATTCAAATTAACCCACACTTGTGAAAGCTTCCCTGTCAACTTTGATGAAAATTTGAACGAACAGCTCAACAAAATTCGTTCCGAATTAAAGACAAATAAACTTGGATTGAGTGAATTGAGTAATCGTTACTTGGTCAGAAGCAGACCTATTCAAATAACCAAATTCTTGCCTTTGGAAGAAATATTGAAGACCGCAAACCCAACCGGAAGACACGGTGTCGACGCAGACAAGCCAGTGTTGCCAGGTATGGAAATTCCATTACCGCAATTAGGTGTCTCTTCGTTGAAGTTGAAATCTCTCTTGAAAAAGTCTACTAAAGTTAGCGGTGTTGCCAGAGAAAGCACTACCGTTGTATTGAACAACACCAGAAATGAAGTTGTGAGGTTAACCGGTGGTAACAATACAGTCACCCCAAGTTGGACCCATTCTAAATATCAATTACAAGGTAACATCCTGGAGTTAGTCAACAAATTAAGTGACTTGACTCAAGATGAAAGATTCGGCATTAAAATCAAAGAAGTTCAAGCTTTGAAAGTGGATGAACAGAGTCTCAGAATTGAAGATTCCATGCAATTGGATTAGCATTTATATAGTTTTTTGCAGTAATTTAATGACATTATATATATGTCCGGTTATGCAAGGTGTACTGAACCTGTTAATTTTCCCTTATTCGTTTTCTTTGCATTTTGAAGGCTCAGTTTTTTTGTCCGAATAAACCGCGGAAAATGTCTGGATACGTAAACCTTTTGTGTCTGAAGGAGACAATTGTCGCCCTGGTTCTTCCCCCCCTCACAAAGAATTCAGACATTTTTGCCTCACTAAGCCGACACAGACTTTTTTTATTAATGACTAGCGAGAAATGTCTGATTTTTTCATTTGGCTCACCTGGATAGCTGTTGTTTTTATTTAGTTGATTTTATATATACCGCCAATTCTGTTACTCTCATTTTTCTAATATTTCGTCTTTCTCGAAAAACTATACCCTTATTCTTTTTTAATCTCTCCCCACTTTACTGTTTCAGACCAGTTCAATCGAATAATAGTATGTATCTTGAAGAATTTCATATTAATGATCTCCGAGTCCACTCCTTCTAGTCCAATTTAAGTTTGAAAATCGGGTATATTTCTTTCAGTGCCAGGTCAGGTAGTCGATATGGCTGAATCAATCAAATTTGATAAATCCATCTAAGCTATATTGTGTATGGCTTCTGTTAGGGATACCCTCATGTCGTGGTTAATTGTTTCGTCGAAAATTTGTTGCAATTGTCAGCGTTGTTAGTATTTGTTGTTTTTAAGTCAGTTTATCTAATGTATGATCGGAACGTGATTTAAAAGACCATTTCGAATCCAATCCATCGTGAATCCTACCTCAACCCTTTTAATCTGCATTACCATTACCTGGAATTACTTCTTACAATACTTGAAATCCGTTTATGACCAGTTTTATTTTACCGCCCCATTCGCCTGTTTGATAGCCGCCCTTGCCTCTACCAGCCAATCGCAATTTGTGTGCGTTATGAAGTCTACTGCCACTTTTTCACTCCAGTCCATTCGTTCATCATCATGTAACCCGTTGCCCATGTCATAATATCGATGGTTGTCTAGTGATGTCAACCAAATGATGTAACGATGGCAAACTGAAGTTGAGTGCGCGTGTAATTTAGTTTATTGTGAGTATTGCTTCGCACCAATCGCGGCTCTACAAGTCAGGTGATGGTTTCAAGAGTGGTAATGCATTTTTGGATCAATCGGTTTCAAAAGATGATAAAACTGATGGTGATAATTCACCAATACATATTGGCGTGATAGTCCTGGGATTAAAATAGCAAAATTAAAAACTGTCGAAAAATGACAACTGACGCTGACTGACATTTACTGACTGCGACTTTTTTCCGTGGCCCCAAGGACGTGTGGATTATCAAAGATTCTATTGTTCTCTCGTTTTTCCAGGCTTTTTCGTGAACACCCTTATATATACTCAAGGGAAATTATCTACTTCCGTATCAAGGGTTCACATCTAGCAGTTTTTCTCTTTCCATTCATTCTTCTTACTCGTTGATTTTACTCAATTGTTCAAATTACTAACATTCAGTCACAAACAATGCCTGCCTCCCGTGAAGATTCCGTTTATCTCGCCAAGTTAGCTGAACAAGCTGAACGTTACGAAGAAATGGTTGAAAACATGAAAGCCGTTGCTTCTTCTGGTCAAGAATTGTCGGTTGAAGAACGTAATTTATTATCCGTTGCTTACAAGAACGTTATCGGTGCCCGTCGTGCCTCTTGGAGAATTGTTTCTTCGATCGAACAAAAGGAAGAAGCCAAGGGTAATGAACAACAAGTTAGCTTGATCCGTGATTACCGTTCTAAAATTGAAGCTGAATTATCTAAAATTTGTGAAGATATCTTATCCGTTTTAACTGACCACTTGATCACTTCTGCTCAAACTGGTGAATCTAAGGTTTTCTACTACAAAATGAAGGGTGACTACCACCGTTACTTGGCTGAATTTGCCATCTCTGAAAAACGTAAAGAAGCTGCTGACTTATCTTTAGAAGCTTACAAATCCGCTTCAGATGTTGCTGTTACTGAATTACCACCAACTCACCCAATTAGATTAGGTTTGGCTTTGAACTTCTCTGTTTTCTACTATGAAATCTTGAACTCTCCAGACAGAGCTTGTCACTTAGCTAAACAAGCTTTCGACGATGCCGTTGCTGATTTGGAAACCTTATCCGAAGATTCTTACAAAGATTCCACCTTGATTATGCAATTATTGAGAGATAACTTAACCTTGTGGACTGATTTATCTGAAGCTCCAGCTCAAGCTGAAGAACAACCTTCTGAAAGCAAAGCTGAAGAAGAATAGATTTAGTGTGTATAAATATCTACTCAACTTATTATATTACTATCAACTGTTTAATCATTATTGAATTATTGTTTGTCACATTACTGTTTATTTTTGTCAAAATTCATCACCACCCGCTAACTATTAACTTAGTTTAAAGTAAGTATCCTAAATCAAAATAAGAATCAAACAATTGTAATAGATGCAAAAGTATAAATCTGCAACCAATTATACTATTATTATTACACAAGTTATCGTGTATAACAAACAGTATAAACAATTGTCTGAGTTAATAAGGTAAACCTTCACTCGGTATTACCTAATCGAGATTCGAAAATTTCCCACTAGTGGGAAATCACTAGTCTCCATACACCCCACCTAACAAAATCCCCCCCTTCAAAAAAATGTCTGGGCGAGCAACTTTTGCTTTTCTCGTACTATTAGAGGTGTGTGCTCACCAATTCAGACACAACACGGAATTCGTCCCGTGTAATCTTCCATAACCTGCAAAATACCTCAATTTAACCGAGTTAAGAACTCAATCAATTGGGCTTTTACAGGTTATTCCAATCATTCGTCTTTATTACTCGCTAGCACTAAATTGTTTACATTCACGCATTTTTTTGATTTGGTATGGATGTTTTTTCAAGATTTTTCCATTCCTTCATTACACGTTGAACTACTTTGTATTCCATAAAGTTGATTAAAAACTAAAAAGAGTTGACTTTGCTTTACTCAATTAGGTGATTCACGACTCAGACACTAGAATAAGTGCAACCATTGAAATTAAAATTGGGATCGATTTCTAATTATTCGACTAAATCATTTATTTACATTTTTAAAGAATGCCAGAACCAGTGGGTATCGCTAATTTGCCCAATCAGCGTTATAAGATCATTTCCAACCAAGGTGCCACTCTCACCTTGATGGTGGCAGGAGAAAGTGGATTGGGTAAAACTACTTTCATCAATACTTTGTTTCAATCAACTTTAAAACTGCATCAAGATCCAAATGAAAGACACAACAAATTTTCCAATCCTCATCAAACCGTCGATATTGACATTGTCAGAGCCGTTTTAGAGGAGAAAAACTTTAAGATCAGACTTAATATCATCGATACACCAGGTTTTGGTAATAATGTCAACAATCATGATTCATGGACTCCTATAATTGATTTTATTGACGATCAACATGAATCATACATGAAACAGGAGCAACAACCTTTGAGACACGAGAAAAAGGATTTAAGAGTCCATGCCTGTCTTTACTTTATCAGACCTTCAGGTCACTCTTTGAAACCATTGGATATCGAAATTATGAAACGTTTGTCAACTAGAGTTAATTTGATCCCTGTCATTGCCAAATCCGACACTTTAGCTCCAAATGAATTGGAAATCTTCAAAGCCAGAATAAGAGACATTATCGAGGCTCAAGATATTAACATTTACACTCCACCTCTAGAATTAGACGACCCAGCAAGTGCTGAGCACTCTAAACAATTAATTGAATCAATGCCATTCGCCATTATTGGATCTGAAGATGAATACGAAATCAGTCCCGGTAACTTTGTCAGAGGTAGAAAATATCCTTGGGGGTTAGTTGAAGTTGAAAATGATAAACACTGTGATTTCAAAAAATTGAGATCTCTTTTATTGAGAACTAACATGTTGGATCTCATTCTTTCGTCTAATGAAGTTCATTTCGAAACTTACAGATCGATTAAACTAGGTGGGGGCAATAACAATGACGCCGAAGAAACTGAAGGCACCACTGAAGAAGTGAATGAAAACGGTGAAGTTGTCAAGAAGCCTACAAATATCAAGAAACCAAGAAGATTACACAACCCTAAGTTTAAAGAGGAAGAAGACGCTTTAAAGAAGTTCTTCACTGAACAAGTGAAGGCCGAAGAACAAAGATTCAGACAATGGGAGACCAACATTGTTAACGAAAGAAATAGATTGAACCAAGATTTGGAAGAAATGCAAGCAAAGGTCAAGACTTTGGATGAACAAGTGAAGAAGTTGCAATTGACCAAGCGTTAGTGTATCCATATAAACTTTTCTGAATAATAAGCTGTATAACATGAAGTTGTAGCGGGCAAGCTTTACGATGTAGTTTTATGATATCTGTCGAGATGTAGTAAATTTAATGATTATTTATCCACGGCAGCTTTTAATAATTGTAGAACCGAGCAAGCCATCATGCAATTGGACGATTGTTGGACATAGTTCCAGCTACAAGTGGCCACCAGCACAGATTATCAGAAGAAACACCAATATCAAGGAATTTTGGTCAGACACATAAGATGAGTTCAATTTTCACTGTCAGTGCTATTCTTTGTCAAGATTTTGTCCTAAATGTATTGAAATCTCGCAAATTATTACCCCATACTCACAGATCTCAACTAGAGTCACTAGTTATGAAACATTCTAGTCTCTTGATACACCAAGTAGTTTGGAGGATCTAAATACCTTCCATTGGGAATAGCATTCTTAGTTTTATGTCGAGTTGTCCAACAGCGATCAAGCATGTCAATTTGAAGGACCTTTGGTCTGGTGTTTGTCGCTCCTACATTCTGGTTCAAATCAGATACCAATCTTCATCGAATTCTGAATTTGAGATGATTTTGGCTGCCAAAACCTGTTTGTCATTCTCAATTCGCTCTCAGCTCTTACTTTCACTATGCTACATTAGTCCCCAAATCAGCGAAAGCCGTCTGCAAAACTTGTTTTCATCTTCAGCTCTGTAGAGTTTTGTCTCTTATGTGAATTTAGTTATTCAGTCGACTTCTTGCCGGTTTTGTCAATTTTGTCAGTTTTGTCGATTTTTGTCAGTTCTCCGTCGATTTTTTTTCGGTCACATGACTTTCACGTGAAACTCACGTGATTGCATAATATCTTGGTTATAATTTTTCTACCACCGTATAAACAACAATTACACCCACTTCTTTTTCGTTCAAACCCGCCCATTCGAGATTCCAAGCCATGTCCGTCGACAGAGACGGGTTCAGCCAATCACGGCGTCAGAGGATTCTGGAGTTGTACCAGCTCTCGGAAGACCCACTATTGGCATTTCTACAGCTAGAATCATCCAATGAATCCAAGCCGCTGGCGCCAAATCAAGCGTTTTTGAAGGGCCTTGAAGAAGTTGTTGCCCAAAACCCCATCCAGGACTCTTCCGAGCTCAGCGGTCCGTTTGTGCCAGCTTTGGGCGACCAGGCCAAGTTCAAAGAGCATCTCGAGGCAAAACTTCACAAATCGCTATTCCACCCAAAAGCTGCCCTGGAACCGGTGAAACACGCCGGCGTGGCATCTGCTGAGGCAGCCAGTGCCACTGCTCGTTCCAGCGCTCCGCTCAAGAGACGTGCGGAAGAACGGGCCGACGCCAGACCAGGTAAAATGGCCCGAGTCCATCATGGACATGCCCACGGTCCGCCAAACCGTCTCATCACCAACAAAATTCACAAGCCAGAGTCTGCTGTCAAGAGCCTCAAGTCGCAACAGCAGGCCATCGATGAAGATACCGAGCTGTTCCTTCGCCGTGACCTCAGCAAGTTGGAAATCCTCTCGGTGCCCGAACACTATCCTACTAGCACCCATAATGTGTCTTCTTTGGCGGAGTTGTACTATCTCACACAGACATTGCCGTTGATGAAGTTGTTGCCGGGCTGCCACAAGACTTTGATGACCGACAACTTCGAACTGGCGTTGTTCGAGGGGAAAATCGCCGTGCTATACTCCCGAATTGAAGAACTCAAGAGACAGGGCAAGTGGTCTTTGCGCCAGCCCGTGCGCTACATGGACCCATTTCTCCGTGAAAAGAAGAAGAAAAAGACCTTCCACGGCTTCCACTGGGACCATGTGGTGGAGGAAGGGAAATGGATGGCAGCCGACTTCAAGGAATCCGGCAAGTACAAGAAGGGATGTTGTTTCGTCTTGGCTCAGGCCATCAGTGATTTCTGGACCTACGGGAAGGTCATGTGTGTCAAGAGAGCGCCAATTCTCTTCTTAGACGGTACTTCAGACCGTCCAATACCTGAGCCAATGGAAATAGACGGGCCCCCGGCTGCGGAATCTGGTGAAACCACCGACGCCGCTCACTTGGTGATAGGTGGTGGAAAGGCCACGGAAACCGATCCTGAGAAGGAAGTGGAGGCAGAAGTCAAGCCTGAAGATAACCAGACCATCGTGGAAGACACTCTTGACATCAAAGCTGAAGCTGAGGCAGAAACTGGGGCCAAAATCGAGCCAGAAAATGAACAAGATGATAAATCCAAATCCGAGCTCGAATCTGAGTCCCTTGTGCAAGAGCCAGAGTACGAGCCGTCCGCCATTGACGTTCATCTTCTCCAGCAGCGCCCCAAGCCCGAAGACGAAATCGTGGCACCTGAGCTTCCCGAATTCACGCAAGAAGATCTTGCTAGAATGGGCCAGAAGCCTTGTGGAGTATTCAAAATGCATGTCAACCTCAACGAGCTCAAGAAACTCGACCAGTCCATCGTCAAGAATCTCCCCAGATTCACTGCTTTTGATGAGGAGGAGCAAGGTCCTACACATCCCATTGAGTCCAACGAGTCACCTATGGCGTCGATATCGAGGCTTTTGCATCCATTCGAAGAGAATGACGACTGGTACAAGATTGTGTTGAAGGAAGCACACACCAAGAACAAGATCCTGGGTGCCCCCGAGTATCAAAAGGGGCTCTTTGGATTCCAATCACACAACCGTTTCAACTACTTGAAGCCCCCCAAACCGCCATTGGTGAAGAACATCGAGTTCCGCTCGCCAACCATCTGGCTCCCACAAGACGACCGTTACTTGATTCACTACGTTGCCGAATTTGCATTCAACTGGGAGCTCATATCCGACCACCTTCTGTGCACGTCGCTGACGCTCAAGAAGTACGAATCCAACATCGAAAGAAGAAGCCCCTGGCAGTGTTTCGAGAGGTATATCCAGCTCAACGAAAAGTTCCAGTTCTCCGACATGAAGGGAGTGTATGCTTACCAGGCCCAGCAGTGGTTGGAGCAGGCGCACAGAGCACAGCTGACCACCAAGAGAAGAATCCTGCCTCTTGGTGTGGGCAACGAGTCCATCCAGCGAGGCCACCGTCGTTTGCGTTGGGCGTCCATGTTTGATGCCATGCGAAAGAGCATGAGAAAGCGCGAGATCCAGGCCGCCAAAATCGCCCAGCGCAAGTCCACTGAGTCCAGTGCCGGCTCTGGTGCCACATCGTCACAGACGCCGGCCAACGGCTCAAGTTCGAGTGTTTCCAATGGTGCCAACAACTCCATTGCAAGCAATTCCAACGGCGCCTCTGAGAAAAACGCCAGCATCAACTCCGTGGCAGGCAACACAGACATCGCCGACGCCAGCGGCGCCAACGGAGACGCCAAAAGAGGCAGCGACAGAGTGCCCACGCCGGCCGAGTTGCTGCGGTTGAAGTTCGAGCGTGACAAGAGCATCCAGGAGGCCTATATGAACCAGCAGGCGACGAGGCTGCGTATGATGGCCGCGGTGCAGCAGCGCCAGGCCCAGCAGAAGCGGCCGGGCCCAGCGGGCCAAGCGGGCCCGGCTGCGGCTGCCAGTGGCGCCAACACCTCGCCCGGAGCGCCTAATCTGCTGGCCGGAGCGCCCCGTGCGGGCGCAGACGGGGCCGGCGCACAGTTGAAGCAGCCCCAGCCCCAGGCCAAAGCCATGGGCATGAACATGAGCCAGAACAACCAGATCAACCAAATGAATCCAATCAACCAAATCAACCAAATCGGCCAGATGAACTTGAGCACGCTCACACCACAGCAGCGGGCCATGCTCTCGCAGACGGGCCAGACAGCCGGCAACAGCCAGCCCGGGTCTCGGCCTCCGTCTGGGTCCGTGCTGCGGGGTCATCCTTCTCCCGGCCCGGTGTCGCCGTCGCCGCAAATGCCACCGGCGCAAATGGGCCAGCAGCAGCTCTCGCAGCAGCAGCTCCGCCAGCAAGTGGCCCAGGGCATGGCCAAGCGGCCCACCACGCCCAACGGCACGCCCTATACGCCCGAACAGATCCAGCAGTTGCTCCAGATCCAGAAACAGCGTCGTATGATGCAACAGCAGCAGAACCAGGCCGCCAAAGCCGCGGCCATCAACAGCAGCGTCCCTGCCCAAAAGGTTGCGGCCAAGCCGCAGGGCCCAGCCGGCTCAGCGGGCCCAAGCAGCTCAGCGGGCCCCGGCGTCGGCCAACGGGCCGCTCCGTCGAAGTCGCGGATCCAGTTCGCCCCAGCACAGGTTTCTGCCATCATCAACTCGATCCAGACCAAGAACCCCAACCTCACCAAGGAGCAGGTGACACGGCTCGCGGCCACGTACCTCGCCAACGTCCAGCAGCAGCAGCAGAACCGGCTCCAGCAGGGACAGCGCCAGAATCAGGGCCAGAGCCAAAATCCGGGGCAAAGTCAGAGTCAAAGCCAGGGCCAGAGCCAAAATCAAAGTCAAGGCCAGTTGAATCAAAACCTGGGCCTGTCCGCGTACCAGAACGCCCAGGTCCAGCAGCGCCAGCAGCAAATCGCCCAAATGTCGCCCCAGGAACGCAACCAGCTCCAGATGATGAACGCAAAGAAGGCCCAGCAGCAGCGGGCGCTCCAGCAGGGCCTCGCGCCAGCCTCGCGCAACCAGTCGCCCATGGACCCGTCGCCGCAGATGATGTCGGCCCAGCTCCAGCCGCAGATTCTGGCCCAGGCCAATCTCTCGTACGAGGAGCGCAAGAATCTCTTGATCAAGCAGCAACAGCAGCAACAGCAGCAGCGTTTGGCCAGCTCCAATGCTCCATCGCCATCGTTGTCCAACGCAAGCGTGGACTCGTCCTCCCTCGACAACCTCAAGTAGCATGTATATTAATGTATGATAGTTTTGTCCATTGAACTTGAACTGAAGCGTTGACAGTCTTGAGGTGTCATATATATTAGAGCATATCAAGTAGTAACATACTATCTTGTAGTGTATCTTACTATCTTATGATAGTCCTTACTATCTTATGGTAGTTCTTACCATCTTATGGTAGTTCTTACTATCTTATGGTATCTTACTATCTTGTAGTATCTTAGTGTCTTATGGTAATTCTTACTATCTTATGGTATATCTGACTATCGTGTAGTGTATCTAAGTATCTTATGATAAGTCTTACTATCTTATGATATTTCTCACTATCTTATGGTAGTTCTTACTATCTTAAGAAATCTTTACCCAATACATTACTATGCAAGTTATAACATCTTATATTGCCAATGTGTCATGGTATCTTATACTGTGTTGTACCATATCGCACCCTAGCAGCGGCAAACCGTACTTCACCACATACTACGACATGCTAAAAAAGTCTTACCAAGCTAAACCAGTCTTTGATGTACTATTTTGGACTCACCTATTCTGTCTTATAGTACCTCTGCATTCTCATACAGCGCTACACTATACTATATTTATTATAATACAACACGAATTACACCATGGTAAGCTACAGAATACCGCACTTCACCACATTATACAGCACATAACATGTAATAACCTACTATCCTGAGTTGAATTGGACTATATCAGAGTATACTATATTTCACCGAATTACACCAATTGCATTGCTTAACACTGTTAGAAATTGACACTAATATACTATGTTGTACAATACAAGGCTGTTTAAAGCTGCGTCACAAATATCACACTGTTTGATAGTGTTTGATACTATTCGATACTATTCGATACTATTCGATACTATTTGACACTGTTTGACACTGTTTGACACTGTTTGACACAATTCAAAAGTGTTTATACTTCTTGAATCTACATGACACTATTTAACCAGCTTCGAAAGCGCTTAGACTATTTGTTACCTTTCTAACTGTCACATACACCCTATGCCAAACCCTTATATCATATATCCTGGCTTTGAAACACTCTTCTCTACCATATGGATGAAATCTAGTCGTATGTTTTGCAGCTACTCTTGACCCGTGCACCAAATCAACTATCTATCAGAAATAAATCTTGCGAATAACAACAACTTCTTTTGCCGCCAACGCCAGATTCTCCGTCCTTTGTTGATTTTCCGCCGCTGAAAGTCTGTCCACGCCCATGAAACACCGGGCAGAACCCGTGTGACGAAATCCGTGCTCCATGATCCGATATCCTGCCCAAACACATGCTTCGAAGCTAGCCGCCAGACCAGGCGATTCTAGCGATTCCGCCGCCTCCTTGGGCCTCCAGCTGAGCCCAGTGGGTCGGGAAGAGTCTGCGTTGCAAAGAAGAATGGCCGAATTCGTGCCACAGCCAGAGAAACAGCATTTCATCTCGTTCTACTTACCCCGAAGAGTATTTAACTGGTTGTACTCCATTTCCTTGTTGATTTTCACCTTGATCACCACGGCGTTTGTTGCCATAACTCCGTTGGACGTGATCATTCAGACGCTCGGCACGTCGTCGTTTGGAATCAAGTTGTTCATCGTGATCATTGTCTGTGTGGTGTATCTTGTGATATCTGCCGTGTTGTACTTTCTGAGAATCTACCAGGCCAGGGTTTCGCTCAATGACATTCCCTCAAAATCAGTGTATGTGCCCTTCGAGGGCGACTTGCCCCGACTGGTGTGTGCCTACATCGACAAGCGACTCAGCGAGTGTGTCACCGAGGTCAAGTTGAAGGCTGGCCCTTTGTACGACCGAGACACCATCATCAACCACCCCGGGATGGCTCCTCCCGAGTACGTTCAGCGCAGAAATACCAGCGCCTCAGGCGAGGGTTCTCTCCTCCCACCAAACTCGCGTTACGAAGATGTCATTCGGAGCTTGGGCGACAGGCTACGCATCTCGGGAAGACTTTTTTCTGATATGGACTTGCCCAAGAGCTTCACGTTCAGAGAAATCATTCTCTCGTTAGTCCAGCTTGCCGGAGGGACGTGCAAGAAGAAGGACATGCCCGATGTTAAAAAATTGATTGAATTGTACGAAGAGTTCAAATTCAGTGGTAAACTCATCCAAGAGAGACCCTTGTTGGACTTTTTGGTTGAACTTGACAAGTTGTCGGTATTCCTCCAGCAGGAGTTGAATTCGAATTCCAATTGGGCCCCGTCGGCCTCTTCTAACGCCAGACCCAGCTTCCTGACTCGAAAAAGCTCCGATGCCACTTACAATGACCTTCTCCATAACATACACGGAAGAAGAGGCTCGCGAATGGCCGATTCTTATTACAGTGACATCCTCAGCGATATCAGCGACAAGGAAGAGATGTCTCCCAACAATTACAGACTCAATCTTTCTTCAAATTCCGACAATTCTGTGGTGAACGTGTCCAAGAACGAGTACGACGCACACTCCCCCAGTACCGGTCTGGAGGAGCAAGAGCCACTCAGTTTCTGGTCTCAAACAGCTCATAACTATTCTGTGGGGCGCCGGCACAGCGGAAGCAGCACTGGATCTGTGTTGAAACGGAACCATAACTCTTCAAATAATTCCGTCAGAAGAACTAGTGAGGAGCAAGAACAGCTACCCCCACATAGCCAGAGGCACGAGCATGAGGAGCAAGAACAGGTGCCCTCACACAGCCGAAGATACGACCAACTCTACGGATTTCCTGACGATGTCGATAATAATGCGAGCGTTTCAAAACTACGACTTTCTGACGTTGACTTCAAGCGTCTGAGACTGAAGTCGCCTGAAAAGTTCAGACGTCTGATGTCCCCTGATAAGCTCAGGCGACTGATGTCACCAGAAAAGTTCAGAAGACTGAAGTCTTCACCGAGTTCAGAAGACTAAACTTTATTCACTGATCGTCAGTGGTTGATGTCACTGATTTGACTTTTCTCCCTCTTTTCTTTCCGGGCAGACGGTGTCGGGATTCTTCCGTGGTTGATGTCATTGGTGTACTGTGATGTAAGTCATCAACACCAACTTCCTCTCATATCAATATCCTTTTCACCGGTTCCAAACTTGTTTCACTTCCCAGTGTGCACACTACCTCATTTCATTATCACGTTCATTATGTATATACCTAATAATACTCGTTAATCATTAATTAGCCCTCGGTTTGACGATGCCGTCGTGCACAAAGTAGTAGACCACAGTCCCGTCGTTGTTCACCAAACCAATGGTGACACGTTTGGGCCGCAGACCGTCCAAGCGCAGGATATGCTCGAACCAGCTATCGACCTGTTCTAGGCCCATCTCTGGGTCGATCTGCATGTCTCTGGCCACCACCCACTCGCGCTGGTTGTCGTTGTCGCTGGCGTCGAGTTTGCTTGGGGGTAATCCAGAAAGAATGGGACTGGTGCCGTCTGCGTGGCTCCGTACATCGGTCCACTGGTTATAGTGCACGAGGTTGGTTTCAACCTGCTGTTGTAGGGCCAGCATGTTGGTTACAGCGATGGATGTGGAGCTATTGACAAGATTTGAAGTTGTTTCCAGCACTTGGATTTATCGGAATTCACCATGCAAGAGATGCAGGAGTATATGCGATGAGGTGCTTGAGCACAAAAAATTTTCAGTGAAACCTCAATCAAATCAAATCAAATCAATCTTAATTAGTAACTTCGAAATTCGATCAAATCGTCAAAACCTGGATATTTTACCACATGAAGTATTGTCCAATTCCGTTGCTATGGAATGCTGTAGAATTCAGCACAACATTGTCTTGTGCTATGGGTTTAGTAGAAATTAGTCATGATTGCTGCACATGCAAGAGCTATATGGCTGCATTGCACACTCTACGAGTTTGGTTGGAAGCTTACGAAGGTGATGATTCACACGTCTGTGCCGTAGACACAAATCCGGCCCCTATACAGTCGTTTGGGCGATCGCTGCTGTGCGAGAGAATCAAAGAAAGTCTAGAATCAGTGCGAGCTCAAAAGCTCCTGCTGTACAGCCACCGTTGAGGTGAATGGATCTACTAAATGGTCGAAAAAGGCAAATTCTCGGGAATGTTGGAGGATCTGCACGTCATTAAGCACTCATTAAGCACTCATTAAATTTGGGATTAAAGTGTAGACTAAGACATTGTTGTTGTATCATCAGAACATTCCACCACGAAGCAGTTTAAGGGCAGTTAAAGAGCAGGGTTTAAACCCTGAGGCTTCGAATCTGGGGTGGCGGTTGGCTAAAACGGCTAAATCTGCCACCATCACATCTCATAGACATTTGCCCAATCTGGTGAGTGGTGTGGTCGGCACACAGCTTGCCTGTTTGGGTAGTGTCAGTCCAGGCCTAACAAAAAGAAACAATCAGACACCTGCCAGATACAACGTCCCTACACTAGCGAAAGCTTGAGGTGTGCGTTCTAGATGTGACACTGGACTAATTTGGCCACTAAACTCATGTGAAACGAAGCACCGACATCGTCATACGCCGAATTTCTTTCTTTTTCATGCGCTGCAAATTGGCTGCATGCAGCTAATTTCCGCTCCAGGACTATGTAATTGCCTGATTCGGTATTGTCCAAAGTCGATTCCTATGGACACTATTGTGTCCACTCCTATAGTTCCTATTGTGTCTACAGGTTTTATTGTCGGGATGTGGTAGATCGAATCTGACATGGGCTTTGCCACCTGCATTTTGCAACCGAAGTCTAGAATTGCAAAATTTTTCACTACGGTGATCGTAGGCTTATAGGTGATATCGAGCTGAAGAAATGGAGAAGATGCAAAAGTATTTAAATGCCTGGATATCTCCATGTTAATGAATGTAATCTTTTAAGCCATCACACATTCATTTATTGTCTTCAACTCATTCTCCATTCTTTAGTCTGAGTTCTTCTTTATCACTCTTACCTTTGTTCACTCATTAATACAAGGTTTATTTATTACTAATTTTCAAAATGCTCTTCAGCTCTGTTATTTACTCTACTCTCGCTGCCTCTGTGCTCGCCGCTCCTTTATCTCTCGATATCACCAAAAGAGACAATACTTGTGAATTCCCATCTGGAAAAGGACTCGTTTCCATCACTCCTAAATCTGACAACGCTGGTTGGGCTCTTTCTCCAGATCAAAAATGTACCGCTGGCTCATACTGTCCTTATGCTTGTCCATCTGGTAAATTGATGGCCCAATGGGATCCTTCTGCTAAGACTTACTCCTACCCATCTTCTCAAAACGGTGGTTTGAAGTGTAACAGCGATGGTACTCTTTCCAAGCCAAACAAAGATGCCGACTACTGTATGGATGGTGCTGGTACTCTCAAGGCCAACAACAAGGCTGACGACCAAGTTGCTTTCTGTCAAACCGTCTTGCCAGGTAACGAAGCTATGCTTATTCCAACCAACGTTGACGCTGGTAGCTCTGAAGAATTGGCTGTTCCAGGTACTGACTACTACGCCAAATCTGCTGCTCACTACTACGTCAACCCACCAGGTGTTTCCACTACCGACGGCTGTGTCTGGGGATCTCTGGACAAGGCACAAGGTAACTGGGCCCCATACGTTGCTGGTGCCAACATGGACGACGATGGACAAACATTTGTCAAGATCGGTTGGAACCCAAAGTATGTTGAAGATTTCAAGAACAAAAAGCCAAGCTTCGGTCTCAGGGTCACCTGTGACAACGAAAGTGACTGTAATGGCTTGGACTGTGAATTGGACCCAGATAACTTCAACCAGGCTTCTGGCTCTTCTGCCGACAAGCTGGAAGGTGCCGCTTACTGTGTTGTGACAGCCAAGAACAAGTCCAACGCTAAGATTGAGATCTTTACCAAGTAAAATGGTCGCTTTGAAAGCTCTGGGAAGGTTTGATTTATAGATTGTACATAGAAATATATTATCGGTTTGGATCAAGTGTAGATCGAAAGAGCAGTGTGAACGTTTCTGCTTGAACCTCGGTATAAACTGAAAGTTCTGTAGCAAGGTTGATCCCTGCAACCACCCGCAGTGGGCCGCGTCAACACAATAACGTATCGTAGATCACTCTATGCCACTGATGTTGTAGAGTTGATCTTGTGCATGCAAAAGTGGTAGTTTGATTCGATCTCAACCTTCTACCTGCTTACCCCAGTGTGTCATGCTCGCTTAGATAAGTACGATTGCATTAACTCATTCGCACCCAACCAAGTTTAGGCTAAAGTTTCCCCCACGCTGGCGCTTTAGTCAGGATCTCTTAATAGATTCTTTCGACTCTTCTCGTTGACTTCTGTAGTCACTGCAGCACTTCCAGCCGTTTCAATCACTTTAAGCCCGAACTGTGCTTTTCAGTGCCGTGTATCCGCATCTGTCAAACCAATGGGTGGTCCCCTGCGTGGTTCATCTTGAATTGCCGTTTGAGCACGAAATTCAATTTCAAATGCTCCAGAGACTTAAATTACTCGATGGCAACATCAATGTTTCTCATGCTTCACATTCTTACTGCTGATCCCAGATAACCTGGGCCTGTACGGATCACCGGCCCCCAGGCAGATTGCGACTTTTAGCGACATTTTGACCCCTTGCGAAAATGCATTCAGATGAGGCTTGCAACAGACAGTTTTCAAAGCTAAGCCGCTTGTTCCTTCATCTCATTGCAATAGTCGACACTTGGTTGGTTACATCGATTCTCCGACATCCACGTCATCATTGCAACGCACACCCCCAGTACCTTGCGTCTTGCGTCTTAATTTCGCCAGCCGCGTCGATAATTTTTCTCTCCAAGCCTCCATCTATTTCTGAACAAAAACGCCCAAGATCCTCCCGTATCACCACCACAACCATGGCCAATAACAAGCCGAAGCCCTTGAAAGTTTTCGGCAGAACACACTATGCGTGTACGCGGTGTAAGCTACTGAAAATTCGCTGTTCTGGTGAAAAACCCGCCTGTGCCAACTGTAAAAGCACAAACAAAGAAGCTGCATGTGTCTATCCCAACCGAGACCGAAAAATCGTCATTATGGAAAGTGATTTGAATAAGCTCCATGACAGGGTTCGATACCTCGAGCTGTTGGCTGCACAGAACGACATTGCTGTGGCACAAACTGAATCATCTCTGGCTTCTCCAAATGATGGCTTTGGTGCTACCATCCCAAATACTTTCAGCATCTCCGTCCCTGCTAGCTATCTCAATAAGCCTGCTCCTTCTCTTCCTCGTGAGCATGATTTCGTGCAAGACCGTACCGTCAACACCATCGAAGAAAACTTCCTTATGCCCGATATGGAGAATAATAAGTTACAGTACAAGATATTGAACTTGTATGGCTTCAAGCTCCCTGACAAAGAATACGCCTTGTGTCTTGTCAATAAGGTGTACAACACTTACTCCTCCGAATTTTACTTGATGGAACTTCAAGTTGTTTCTACGATTTTGTCAGATGTTTACGAGTGCTTCGAACTTCGGGAGTCTGATGAAAACTCGTGGATCACACGTCTCTCTGAGAAGGTCTCGTCGGTGAGTTTATGCTATTTCTTCATCATTATTGCTTTCGGTGAACAACTTTTCAACTTCAGCTCTACTTCTCCCAACACCCCATCTCTAAGCGGTCGAACCGTTGAAAAACAGAAAATTCCTGGTATAGACTACTACTTGCTAGCATCTCAGTTCTTCAGATTGACCCAGGAAGAGGTCAGCATTCAGTTCATCCAAAGCGCTTTGCTTCTAGCCTTATACTCTGCAAATTTGAATCGCTACAACACAGTTTATAATTATTTTGGAGTGGCAGTTAGAGCATCTGTTGCCAATGGGTTTCACAGACAAAGAGAGCCCCCTGCCACACAAACCGAAGAGCAGAAATTGATGCATAGGATATTGAATGAAAAGAAGAAGAGATTATGGTGGTCTGTCTTCGTCATTGACACAGTTTGGGCCGCCAAAATGAACATGCCAGTCCACATTGAGTACACGGATACCGATGTTGATTTGCCAATTGAAAACGGTACAGTGGATTTGGGTGACGACTTTAACAGCTCTATCTTGGAAGTCAATGTCCACTTGATCAAATTCGTTGCCAAGTTCATCAAAATCATCTACGGACCCAACGTTCGTGCTTTTTCAATCAATTACATCAACACAGATCAATTCAATCAAAAACTACTTGTCAAGAACATTGTTCAGTGCTTGAATGACTTGATAGCCAATTTCGACACTACCACGCTTGTTCCTTTCAAATCATACAATGTCATTGAACTGCACGATCGTAACATTGGCAATTTGTTTTTGAGATACCACCAGCTTATGATTCTCATTACAAAACCACTTATATCGTTGGTTTTCAACTCCAACTCGGCTGCGTTGATCGAAAATATCGAAGAAGTGGAAAGTGCCATCGCCAAAGGCTTGCTGGCTGCAAATTCAACCATCGACATCATTCTTAAATTCTTTGAGTTCAACAAGTTGTTCGTATTGGGTTTCTGGGACAGTCAACACTTATTTTCTGCCTTGGCCATCTCCATCATGGTTTGTTTGGCAGGCAGACACAATCACAGGATTGATAAAGGTATTGCTCTCTTATCGTGGATGGCAAGAAGTAACAATATCAATGCCCAAAATTGTATCAAAAAGTTGAAATTTGTTCAAGACACCTTAGATCAAATACCCGAAATTGATTTGAAACTTGGTTTGGACCTTGATATCAATGAATTCTGTACAAGACAATCCACCGATGCTGTACCACGGGATGTGAGTAACGAATTTTTCAATCCATTTGTCGATGAATCCAATGAAGTTTTGGACCATGCCGGTTTGATCACAAATAATGATTTTGAAAATTTCTCAGAAAACTCAAGAAGCCTTTTAAGCTCTATGATAAATACCGTTCAAAGTTGGGACAATTTCAAGGGATTGCCTATCCATATTTATGGCACTGAAACAGCTAAGAAAGTCCGTCTACAATAAAACAACTAGGAAAGTTGTCTGCAACCAGCTGAGAAAGTTATGATGCTTCCAGAAAATTAGAAAAGTTACTATTTACTTCAGTTCTCATAGTTTAATGTATTATGCCTCATATTAGGCCTTTGTATTGAATCTAAGACATGGCATCGTCGAAATTGAATTGGACATCAGAGTTCAATTGTTGCTCAATCATTTCAGTCCATGGACCAACGAAATCTAAACCTATATTCTTGTTGTTGATGAACCAGTCCATGACTTCACTGTCCCCAGTTAAATTGTTGAAAGGAGTGGACATTGATGCATCCTCCTTGGAGTTGAAGATGTTATCATAGTTAAACTGTTGGTCTGATTGTTCAGCTTGGGCCGTCTCATATTGAGCGCTGCTCGTATCTGGGTTAGGTTTGAATCTTTTGGCTTCGTTGGCATATCTTGTGTAATCATCCTGTGTGCCCTTTGAATGTTTGGTTTTCGTTTTCATTTCTGAACACAAGTACATCAACACATTTGAGTACCTGGTGCATAAATGAAGCTCGTCGGGTGAGCAATCTCTTAGGGTTATGGCTGCTCTTTGGATGCTTTGAACGATTTCATCAACAGATATCAAGGAAAGAGATAAGATTGTAGAGTCGAAATTATCGAAACTTGAAGAGCCTTGGTTCTCTCCGTTGGCAGCTGACTTATGGGCCGTGATGGTAAGATAGCATTTCACAATGAATGCAACAGCACGAACAACTCTCGTAAGCCAGCGGACTGGCATGAATCTTAATAACTTCAACTTGTGAACTCTGTGGGCCACAAGTAACATTTCGTTAGCAGCATTGAATGCCTGCTCAATGTATTTTGCGCTTTTCGAGATTTCATCTAATTTCAAGTTGATCTTCTTGTGCTTAAAATCGTCAAGAACCTTGGGAGACGGACTAAGTGCCAAAGAGTAGATGTAAAGTTTGGCATAGTTGTATTCGAAGATGAAACTTTCTTGTTGTACCGAATGGCTTAACTCTTTGGAAACTTTGGAATTGGCATTCTCCAAATGGGCCTGCAAGTTGTTAACACTTCGAAGCAGTTTGTGAGAGGAAGGAACCAAGAACTCTTTATATTTTTTACCCCAGTTGTTGATGAGGGGACTCATGATACTTAGCACAGAGAGGTTTTGGCGCTGCGACAAAGACCCTAGTTGTGCCTTATAGCCGTATAAAGCTTCATGGCCCAAGGACATGATTTGAAGAAGTTCAATCTTGGCCTTTTGCTCACGGGTGAAATGAAGAACATGTTCTGTAGCCAATCGTTTAAAGTCGTCCTCGTTCATGGCCATAATCTTGAGATCGTCGTCCTCTCGTTGTTCCAACTCAGCTTCAGATATTTCATCCTCGTGTAAGTCCACCTCCGAGAGAGAATGGGCAAGCATGGATCTTCTGCTGATATTCATGACACTGTTGATTTCCAGCTCGTGTGTAGCGAGAAAAGTCTTAGCACTGACTTCCATGAACCCAGTATCCTGGGCCAAACGAACGGCCAGCCCGATGAGCATCCATGCCATACGGTAGGAGCGTCTCATGGCACCGAGGCCCGTTGGTTCGTCGAATCCCAGACCACCATCTGCCTTGTTGGCGTAGTCGTCCCAACGCCAGTGGATGGCCCTTGGGTTCCACTCGGTGAACAAGAGGAATGCAAACACGGTACCAATGGACCTGGTACTGGCTTCAGCCCACACCGTTTGCGAGATAAGTCGTTGCACGTACAACCACAAGCGATCATGGACTTCGATGTTACGTGGGACGCCATTGTGGCCGCCCTGGGTGCTATTATTGTGCTCGAAAGAGTGGTACCGTGACGAGATGGTGAGAATGGCACATAGGAGAATGGGGTAGCCAGCCAACACTGAGGGAGCGTGAAGAAAGCGAGGAATATGGGGGAAAAATGGGTGCAATGTGGTGAAAAAGAGGTCAATAAGCCGTTGCGCCTCGCTCACCGTCAAGATAGCATTGGGCCCGCCAATGTACTCGATAGACGCGAGGCTGGTGGTGCCGCGTGGCCGCATCTCGGCCCCCGTCTGTGCCGCGGGCATGGTCATGGGGTCGGAGCGACTGCGGCGGTCGTACGGTGGGATGGACAGCACCACGGATAGCGGTGGCCGGCCGCCGGCGGAGTCGAGCGGCAGCTGGCCCGGCAGCTGCCGTGACGGCGCTTCGAGCTGTTGGTGCCGTTCGCGGGCGTCGATGTGGTCGCGCTCATCTGCTTTGGCAATGGTTCCGGCGGCTTTGGCGAGGAACACAAGGGCACCTTCCATGGACGAGAAATGGGCGTCCACGCGAGCAGGCGCGGACCCAGAGTTGAGATCCCCGTGTGAAACGTCGACCGGAGTGCCCAGCGCTCCCGGGGTGCCGGTCCCAGCTGTGGCACTCATGTTGGTCCCGTCAATAGACCCACGATTAGACCCATTGGATCCACTAAGTCCACTAGACCCGGTAAACCCACTTGGTCCACCAAACCCACTTGGACCAATGTGTGCCTCGCTGTTGGACCTGGACCCGCCACTGGACCTGGACCCGTTTCTGGAAGTGTCTCTTTCGGGCGGAGCGGGCGGCAGAGGTTCCGAATCGCCACCCAGGCTGGCCCGCTTCATCCGGCCGCTGACGACGTTGGCCGCACCGCCTCGGTTCAGCTTGACAAAAGTGCAATCTCTTCGTTCTCTGGCACACCGGGCACATTTCCCTTCTCTGGGGTTATCCACGGACCCAAGATCACACTTGACCTTACGAAGGCGGCAGTTGAGACAAGCACGGTAATTGCGCTTGAACTTGCTGGATTCGTCAGGAGACGCCGTCATGGAGAAGAAGCGACGAAAAAGAAGAAGACGAAGAAGAAGAAATGTGAATGAAGATGAATTCAAATATGACGAGTAGTAAAAAGAGGAAATAGTTGATTTCCGCCAAAAGCCGAGGCGCGGTGGAAATTTGAGGAATTGTCACGTGATTTACACCATGCTAAATTAGAAAGTTCAGGTGTTTCTTGCTGGAAAAGACAATGGATGCTTAGGGACATCACGGCTGCGTCAGCTATGGAGTACGATGATGTGGTTGGGCAGGGCAAAAAAATATGCGAATTCTGTGGATCGAACACAGGACCTCCAGATTAACTGACTGAAGTTGACTTCAGTCTGGCGCTCTCCCAACTGAGCTAAATCCGCTGCGAGATTCGAACTGCGGCGCGCTCGACGAGTGTGCCATATGGTCGGATCTCTGGATGTTTTGCTTGTGTGTGGGACTAGATGGATTTACAGATTCCATATGTCTGTACGGTTGTGGTGTATGTCCAAACTGTATGCTTCCATTATAGGGAGAATGAGTGAATCTATGGCATTTTGGAATTTCTCCCTGTTATCAATCCAATGTCACAATGCCAATATAGGCATAAGGTTTGCTGCAGGGCGAGATGAAGCAAGTGTACCAAAGTGCTGTCTTCATCAATTGATTCGTGATTTCATCATCTTGTGTTTGCCGCCACAAACTTCTCCTTGTACACGTTCATCTTGATATCGTGATCCACCATAATCCTGTTGTCATGATACTCACAGACAACCTTATCCACCAAACAAGTAGACCATGACTGCCAATTTTCAGCTTTGAGATTGAGTCAACCTATTCCTTTTCCAATTTAAACCGTTTTGTCATTTGTGGTTTCACTTGTTTCTCCGGCACTTTCTCCAATTGTTCCACCAATGGCTCCCAGACTAAACCGTCCATTTATAGTTTGGCATTTAACATCACTTGTATTCTTTTGTCTTCTCTTTTGCTTTTTTGTGTCTTCTCTTTCCTCTCTTCCGTCTCTTTTGTCTTCTTTTGTGCTGTTGAGTGTCATTTTCATTTTGTCATTTTTTCAAACCTCTTAATTCCTTTACCTTTTCGAATTAGTTTTGCTCAGGTTCCATTCACTTTTAGCAGCAATTTGCGATTTTCTCTTGTTTCTTACAAAATCGCCAAAATGTAAATTGACCCTATCACTTTGAAAGTCCCCTAAAACTCTCCAAAGGTCTCTTTCGAAACCAACACACACCCTCGTACACTCACATCCTTCAACACACACACACACACACACATACCTTCTCTTCCAAATCTCCTTCGATTGATATTCTTCAACCGTATCATTGTCCCGCGCACGACCCTCAGTATCAAAAGTCCATATTCAAAAACCAAACCAGCTTCAATTATCAACAATGAATCTCGACTCAATCAGCGGCCTGGACTTGAACGGCGCTTTCAAAATCACCAATCTTGCGGTGGCCGGTTTGGCTGTATGTGCGCTCCTTTTCTCGCCTCAATTCTGTCAATTATACTAACATTTAGGTCTTATCTGGGGTTTCCCAATTATTCAGCGGATTGTACGTAATTTAATGCAGCCACATGTTTAATTTCAATTTGTTCCTCTTACTAACTGTCAGCCACTCTGTACGTAATTTGAAGCTGCCTTCATCTTTTCTCTACTAACATCACAGTTTCTCGTGGGTCTATACATCATAGCTTTTGGAGGTGTCATCGGCTTGCTAGGTACGTATCCCTGATTTGAGCCCAGGATTAACCATTGAACCAACAAACCACTAACAACCAGAATTCAAAGTCCCCTCAGAAGCATACGCGTATGCTTCGTTCCTATTCTCGTTCATTGGACGAGGTGTTTGTACGTACCTTACCAGAGTCCCCACAAAACTCGCTACTAACTTCTAGTCTACACCTTGATTGGTGTCAGCATCAACTTTAGCAGCGTTTTCAGATTGCTTGCTGGCTTGTTGATTTTCGTGGTGGGCTTGTTCTACATTGGTCTCGAAGCAGTTCCAAGCATATCCCCACCAGACAACATGAACCCTGAAGGAATTTCCGTGGGCATCAACGATGAAGACGTGATTTAGCACACTTGTCGATCGATTCAGCAATTGTTGATTGATTTAGCAATTGCTGACAAAACATATAGCGTGTATTGAAATCCACAAATCCACATTTGTATGTTCTTTTGTAGATGTGCTTCATCAAAAGTCCACTTCAAACTACTTGAACTACTGAAATGTTCGAAATCGCTAAACATCTTTTGTCTTGTCAAATTTCAATTCGCAATGACGGAATTTTGTGCTTATTATGCATTTGCGACCTGTCACTTCTCTTGATCTTTTCTATTTTTATATTCAAATCTTTGATCGTTAATATTTAAATACACCTTTTTCTTCTCATTCTTTTATACTTCCACTGCTCCTTCTTCTTCCTGTGTCTTCTTCTTGCTCAAGCCCAGATGACCTGTCATGTCTCACGATGATATCCGGATTCCAAACTCGTCCTTCACTGCATTCCGATTGGCGTACTCCGACCCTCAAACCATTCGCGAGCAATCTAAGACTGTGTTCCTAGGGAAAGTCCCCGATATCTTGCGCCAAGACAGCGGCGCCAACATCTTCAAGAGCGCCACGCGCCACACCCGCAAAAAGGTGAAGGACAGCTTCCGCTCGTCAGTGGATATCATCAATAGCGGCGTGGGAGGCTCCAGAAATAAGCGCCCTGACAAAGACTCGGTGTTCCACCTGGCCAACCGACGGCTCAAGAGCTTGGTGCGTCAGGAGCTTCGGCGAAATCGCTCGTCCGACGAAGACGAGTCCACCACATCGTCCGAGGCTGCCCACGCTCACGCTCACGTCCATGCATATTCAGAATCCCAAACCGACGCAAACACAACCAGCTTATTTGAGTCCTCGGCTCACTCCTCTGACTCAGAGGACCTCACAGAGCTACAGTCACCCGTAAAGCAATTTTTTGGCCCGGCAAAATCCCAATCACCGCCGCTTTCGGCCCACGACACAGGCTCTACCCAGCAACTGACCCAGGAATTGCCCACGTTCGCCCTCAGCAAATCGCCCCTGCCCGTCAATCTCGTGCCGCCTCTGGGCAGAACCTCGCTCCGCTCTTTGACACCCACTGCATCCAGAAATCTGGCCAGAGACTTTGTGGACGCAGGCTCTTACATCTCCGATGAGGCTCTCGAACAGACATCGATGCGGCCCACCGAGCTTAAACCCATCCTCAACCGTGTCCCCCAGAAAACGAAAAAGAAGTCCACCATCAGCATCGCATTACCCAACCCCGAAGAGGCCTCACACAAGCAGTTCGAGAACGCAGCCAAGGAACACGAAAAATTCAGACAAAAAGTCAGAAAATTAGCACTGATCTCAAAGGGAAGGGCCTACGCTAAAACAAACGACGTTCGATCCCGAATACTTAGATCCTTGTTGACCAATTACAAAGCCGGTGATATCTTGAAATCTGAGAAAGTCCTACTCCTCGTGAAAGAAACAAATCAAGTGGTGTGCACCACTAGCTTTAACGAGTTAGAAACATTCGACACCAGGGTTCACGAACGGAGATCTGAAGTCCTCTTGGTCTTGAGAAAAACCAAAGACATCTATAAACCATTCGAATTACAATTTTACGATCTTCATGGCGGGAAGGAAAGTAAAAAGAGACCAAGTCACCATTTCCCTTTGACATCACAAGTAAGTGCCCAATTTTACAGCATCACAGATAGAACCATCAGCGTTATGGTTCCCAACAAGCAGGGCATGAGGATCTACATTTTCAAGTGTACCTTCCAATCTTCTTCTTTCCATTGGTTGCTTTTAATCAAGCAAATTCTCAACCAGGACCTTTCCACACAATTCAATATCAGCATCCCTGCATTAAATGTGTCCGTTTCGATCTCTCCTTCTAAAGATTTATTGAGTGATTCCTTAGAGCAAGAAAAGTCAATGTCCATCAAAGAATTATCAAAAGGGTATAAAGTGGAACATAGTAAAATGATAGAGCACTTCAAACGAATGGTTATTTCTCAACTAAAGTCAACTTCGTCATCTTCCAATGAAAAATTCGAAGAATTTCTCGAAAATTGCACAAATCCATGGTTTTGCTTCAAGTATTATGATAGGATTGAGTGGATCTCAAATTCATCTGAGTACTTCCTTGCCCAAAACCAATTATTGGCTGGCTGCGTCCTGCTTGAATTTCGCCAATTGGTTCAGGAACCAAGACTTATAGAGGTGAAAGAGCGAATTGTTGAAGAGCCGTATCCCATCGAAGGCTATCTTGCTCGATTGACCAATACTTTGGGTAAAGACGTTTCACTTTTGAGAACATTTCACAAAATTTCTTATTTCTACTCCTGCGGAAATACTTTGTTCTTCACCAAATTCTATAGAGCTTCACCTCCGGCTCCCAATGGAGAGTTGCTTGACGAAGATACTATCTCGGGCCTTGACTGCCCACTACCTGAGATTCTTCTCAAATCTCCATTTGAGACGGATGAATATGACCACATCCCCTGGCTAAACTCATCTGAATTCAAAAAGTATGATGAAATCGCTTTATTAGAATTCGAAAGAAGAACGCACCACATTGCTAAATCTGAAGGGGTATTAGATTTGTGTCTTGTAAAGGATGTCAAACCGATTCCATTAAAGGAAGTTTACAGGACTCATTTACTTTTACAATGCATGCTTTGGTACTCCTCACCGAATTCCATTGACGATGAGAATATAGTTGACTCTTCGTTTGTGATTGAACTACTAAATGGTTCAATGATTAGACTTCAGGCACCAAGTAGGATGATTCGTGACGAGTGGGTGCGGAGGTTACAAGACTTGACATTTTACTGGAAGAGCAGAAGATCTTTTGAACTTAAAAGACTCAATCATGTTCGAAGGATCAACATGGAGACATTGAAGATCAGTCAGTTTGCCGATTCCAATATTGTTCAGCACGCTGAAGGGATTGAGTTCCAATACTCCCATGCAGATCCAATTTTGCACAACATTGGGGGCCTTGCGATGTCAAGTAGCATATCGATGAGTGGGTATCTCTACCAAAAACATAAGAAGCATTCAAACTTCAACCAGTTTTTCGTTGTTCTATGTCCTGGGTTTTTAATACTTTTCACACTCTACAGGAGATCCAAGGTCACTGGAATATGGAAGAAATCTTCTTATTTCGAGCACTACTTGACCATTCCAATAGCGGAATCGTATGTATACTCGGGACTTTCAACATCCTACGATCTTCTCGATAGACAGAAAGAGGTAGATTCAGCCAACCCAAGTCAACATGCGAAGCAGAGAATTTATTCTGATGGCTGGAAATCGTCAGAAGAAGAAGCCATGTGCTGTTTCACCCTCTGGTTTGGCCGCAAGAGACTCATTGCTGGAAGGGACAAAAACGAGAGCAAAAAGTCGAGCATGGAAGAGACCTTGCATCAAGATTTCGATAAAGCAGAGGAAGGAAAAGATCAAGGCCCCAAGAATCCTGGACTAGTCAAGATGATCAAGAAGTTGGGCTTGACGGGTCGCAGTGTGGTGTTCATGGCTCGTTCAAGACAAGAGAGGGAATTGTGGGTGTCGAGGATTTACACAGAGATTGATCGCTTCAACAAGGAGTGATCATAAAAACTTCATATTAACATAGTTGTATATTAGGTTGTTACCGGATTATTAATACATCATTACTCATTCTTTTGGATTGCGTTATCAACGTAACTCTGGAGTTCAGACCATCCTTTTTGCTGGTCTCCGCGTGTCAAAGCTTTCTGGATCATATCGTCGTCCGAGTCGACATCGCTGTCGCTGTCGTCTATCACAGACAGTTCGAACTTACCCATACTGTCGTGGCTGGCAAAGAGGCGGTCGATGCTGGGCTCGTCGATAGCGATGGGTTGGAGATCTATGGACTGAGTGTCCAGCTGGAGATCTATAGATTTGGCGTTTAACTGGAGATCTCTGGGCTGTGTTGGCTGAAGATCTTCGTGAGCAATTGGCTGCAAAAGATCACAACTAGGGTGTATTTGGATTGGCGTACTGGAGTAGTCTTCCTCCAAAGCCTTCAAGGGAATTATGTGGGAGCTGACTCTATTCTTCTCGAACTGGGGCAACACCACGGTGGATGTGAGGATATCTGCCGGGAAGGAGAAGGTCGAATCTGAGATTGCAACTCCCCATTTCTCGATGACGGACGAAGTGCTGGAGTAGAGAGAGAGCTCTTTCACCAAAGAATCCAGGTCGCCTGAGGAGATCTTCAACACCGAGGCCTTGGGGATGTCGACGACAGCGTTGACGAGCGAAAAGGTCAATGGGCCGTCGGAGTTAGGGCTCCATATGACCAACCAGTTTTGGAACAAGTAGCATATTTTCGGCACGTAAGTCTCTGAGTTGGCACTCACTAGCAAGGAGTCTACCAAGCGCAAGCTTCCAAGCACCAAGAGCGAGCTGAGAGGGAAGTTTGGGCAATTGGAAAGCATGTATTTGAGATAATGATCCTTTAGAGTTTCCAACGGGACGTTTTTGTAGCAGCTCATTCTCACGCTAACGGTGTTGGCGGTGGAGATGCTGGGGTTTGGCGAAGGACTTCTGACGGAGAACACGTCTTCGTGGACAGAGGTGAAGAGGGAGTCTGATTTTTTTGTTCTTGATGAATTTGGCTGCGAAATAATGGTTGCAAACGATGCGCGTCTTGGTATACGCAGACGAGAACATTGCTCGAAGTACTTGTCGAAAACAGAGTCATCGATGGGGTAGACTCTTTTACACGAGTTGGAGCAAGCTGTGGCTTCACAGAAAGGGAGGTTATGTTTCAAGAAGTGGCGAATATCGAAACTCTGGTCGGGCAGATTCAGGTCCCAAAATGCATCCATTACCGTTTCAACTAGCGCAAAAAGACACTCTCCATGGACGTAGTCGCCACAAACTAGCTCAACAAAGGACTCCTGTTCGAGCCTGGTTTGGAGAAGTTCTTCGCAAACGGAGCATTTCTTGAAAAGAAGACTTTCGGAGTTGCTTCGCTTGGGTTGTCTGTTTTGGGCAAACATGAATGGCTGCACTTTGGGACCTTTCACATTGGCTGCTAAATCTGGAAGACTTGCACCGGAAACCGCCAGTGCCAGCAGTCGGCGTGCAAGAAAAGGGCTGTTTGGTGCGTCAGTTCCGAAATAGTCGTCCTCTATTTGGTCCAAGGAGGTGAGAAGCCCCAGATCTTGAGGCTGCCTGTGTCTGAAACCAAAGGTGAGCCTGGGACTACTTCCAGTGGACTTGACGCTTGCCGGTGGAGTTCTCAAGTGGAATTTACCGGGAGACTGGAAAAGCGAGCCGAGGGAGGTTTTGGGTGACTTGGAATTGGGTGTTCTGGGAGTGTTCTCGAATCTCGTGCTTGATAATGGAGGTGTGGAGGGTTCGAACACTCCCGATTGAGGGTGTTTTGGAGACCTCAGCATTCTTGATCTCCAAGACGACCTGATGCTTGCCTTCTTGTCACTGACTGTTTCCATGTCGACTTTGGTGTTGGTTACAAAGTTATTTGGTTACAAAGTTACAAAGTTACAAAGACGCCAAATTGCAAGTTAATATAGCAAATACCCAGGCCACAATTAATTCAAGTCGCAAAAAATATCAAGACAATTCTGAAACAATAATGTGGTAGGTTTGAGAAGTTTAAACACTCCACAAAATCTTCTTTACCGAGCTTGTTCCGGGCCAACACACATCCAGATATGGCTGCCGTATTTCCGCTTGTGGGAACCGACGTTAAGCAATGGTACAGAAGTACGGGAGGATATGTGCACTGTGGTTTTTACGAGATGCTAGATAGTTGAGAATGCGACCAATCTATATTAAGCTTGTGTGGTAGAACTTGTACGAAATTTCAGGAACCACTTCCGACCTTTACTGACTGGTCTTGGACATTTCAGGGGCTGGCAGGGCAGCCAGTTGGAGCGATAATTGTGGTAATAGGGGTGGTTAATCGAAAAGAGGCGGATGTGTGATGTGGCATCCGATAAGGATCGGAGGGCGGGGCTCGCAACTTTTTTCAGCTAATTAGCACCGTTACGGAAAGAATGGTGGGACTGGCGAGAGAGATAATGAGGAGACGAAGGTGTGAATGGAGAGTTGATAGAGAAGAAGGTGTGAGAGATGGAGAGTTGATAGAGAAGAAGGTGTGAGAGATGGAGAAGTGGTAGAGAAGGAGATGATGTTAGATAGAACACAGGAGTTATAATGGAAAATACAAGGCTGGTAGAGTGCTGCGAATATTAAAGAGATTAGCCCAATAAAGTCATTGAGGACGGTTCAGGGACTGAATGGGTGGGGGAGCCAGGGCAGACCGGGTTTAGTGGGGGATAAGTAAGGTATAGTTTACGAATGATCCAGCCCAATTGGTGCTGTAACATTAGCCTCATTTTCATAATATCACAATGGTTTAATCGGCTATTATTGTCTCATTTGATTTGCAAATAATATATGTACCTAATATACGCAGATAATATGTACTTAGTATATTGGCAACTATCAGCAGATGTTGTAGTGAATTGTCACCTACTACACAGCTACCCAGGTATCTGTGTAATTGCTGGGTACATGTGGATCGTCAACAAGATTTTCGTCCAGCCGTGTTCCCCACATTTGAATGATATCCGTGAGATCATCTTCTGCTCCTCGTTAAAACCCAGACTTGTCTGGGTTTTAACGAAGCACTGCTCAACATCGCTTCGGCTTCTCTTCGAAATCTTGTATTGAGCTTCGAGTGCAGTGAATCTCTGCAATTCAAATGGTCTTGTCTGATACATATATGTAATTTCAATAACTCTTCAATACTAATATTCAGTCTCTCATTTTAACCATACCTTCTCACTTGATCCCTTGACTCTTAGTCGATTTATGGCTCTTTTAATCTAAATTCCTATACCTAGCGCACTTAGTCTTTACTCATTTCTCTTCACACAAATCTCTGCATCGCCACAAACCAAAGCAAGGCCAGTGCCCAACCAGAGTACGCGTTATAACCACAAAAGCACCCATTGATCCCAAAGACCCTGTATGTGGTTCTAAAGACCCTGTATATCATTGATTGAATGAGTACTCGGACAATAATGTGGCTGCGGAAAACCCAGTAGTTTTCCGCATTTTCGCAGCCATTCCACCAATTGATACCGAAACTAGATATTACAACTACTCGAGATCAGCAGATTCATCACACGTCTATCACATGGAGGCTGTGAATTAGAGAATTGATCACAAGAATCCTCTTCAAGTTCTCTGAATGAGATGTGCCCTACAAAGAAATCTGCTGATTAATGGAATAGGCACTATTGCATGCTAATGGGGCTGCGTAAGAAGTGGAAACCCAATTTCTGTTAATGTCTAGCCCCAATTCCAGTCAGCTGAGAAGTACTGCTTCAATGGTTTGTTAAAGTAATCGATTGATTCAGACTGGTATGTGGTGCAACCAATACAGTTGGCACTACCAATATAGTTGGCACTACCAATACAGTTGGCACTACCAATACAGTTGGCACTACCAATACAGTTGGCACTATCAATACAGTTGGCACTACCAATTGAAGTCGGCCTTGAAGTATCTTGTAGCATTGATATACGAAACAAATGGCACTATATCTCATTGTTTTCAGATACCAGCTTCCAGAGAAGTGGGTGTTTCAACTCTGTATACGGTCAATTGAAAGCTTCCATTGCTAAATATTGGTTCTTGTAATTGTTCCCAAACACCTGCCGCTCCTGAATTATCCTTTCACATCACCAAGTCCAATATGTTGCAATCGCCAATTGTGCCAGTGGCACACAATCGAGAGAGAGCTCAATCACTCGTAATTTGAATCGTCCAGTACCAGCTTGAAAGAATACCATACTAATCTTCCCAATGTCTCGTATTTCCTGTTCTTCAACACGCTTTACAAAATACTCAATTACAAAATAAACCACCTTTTTGGTTCTCTTCTCCATCATTACCCATCCAAAGACTGCCAAGCCAAAGACTACAAATCCACCTCTCTGTTATCTAAGTTCTCGCTCTTTATATCAGTAAAATTCGAATTCCAATCAATGTTTACGTGGAGCATCTTGTTTTTCACTCTTGTACGACCATTCATCCCATCGATACTCACCCTCATGTCTCCGTCTCCCTTACCATCAGAACAATCAACCCAATACTACTTGGGTCTATCTATAAGAGCTCACGTGACCAAGCGAGTTTTCCCGGGAGTCGGGAGAGGGTCGTGCGCGCACCCACGGGAATACATTGCCGGCGGATGTCTTCGTCCCGTAGCGATTGTATGTGGAGATGAGAATATCAATACAAAATGAATTTCTAACCACTACTTCTTTTTTAACAACTATTCAAACACCATGCTTCGCGCGTCTGTTGCTCGTCCTGTTAGTAGGGTTGCCGCTGCCTGTGCCAAGAGATCAATGGCCAGCAGTTCCAGCGATTTGGTCACCATTGAATTGCCAGCTTCTTCATTTGAAGGATACAATATTGATGTTCCAGAATTAACCTTCGAAACTGAAAAGGAGACTCTTTTGCAAATGTACAAAGACATGATCATTGTCAGAAGAATGGAAATGGCCGCCGATGCTCTTTACAAAGCTAAAAAGATTAGAGGTTTCTGTCACTTGTCCATTGGTCAAGAAGCAGTGGCTGTTGGTATTGAAAATGCCATTAACCCTAAGGACACCATCATCACTTCCTACAGATGTCACGGTTTTGCCTTCATGAGAGGTGCTTCTGTCAAGGAAGTCTTGGGTGAATTGATGGGTAAAAGATCCGGTGCTTCTTACGGTAAAGGTGGTTCTATGCACATTTTCGCTCCTGGTTTCTACGGTGGTAACGGTATCGTTGGTGCTCAAGTTCCTTTGGGTGCTGGTTTAGCATTTGCCCACAAGTACAAAGGTGAGAAAAACGCCACTTTTGCCTTGTACGGTGATGGTGCTTCTAATCAAGGTCAAGTCTTTGAAGCTTATAACATGGCTAAATTATGGGATTTACCTTGTATCTTTGCTTGTGAAAACAACAAGTACGGTATGGGTACCGCCGCCGCCAGATCTTCCGCCATGACCGAATACTACAAGAGAGGTCAATACATTCCAGGTTTGAAAATCAACGGTATGGATATCTTGGCTTGTTACCAAGCTTCCAAATTCGCCAAGAACTGGTGTGCTGAAGGTAACGGTCCTTTGGTTTTGGAATACGAAACTTACAGATACGGTGGTCACTCCATGTCTGACCCAGGTACCACTTACAGAACCAGAGAAGAAGTTCAACACATGAGATCTAGAAACGATCCAATCGCTGGTTTGAAGGCTGTTTTGATTGATTTGAACATTGCCTCTGAAGACGAAATCAAATCCTACGACAAGGCTGCCAGAAAATACGTTGATGAACAAGTTGCTGAAGCCGAAGCTGACTCTCCTCCAGAAGCCAAGATGGACATTCTTTTCGAAGATGTTTACGTCCCAGGTTCTGAAGTCAAAGAATTGAGAGGTAGAATTTCCGATGACACTTGGAACTTCGAAACAGGCACTTTCTCCAACAAAGTCTACTAAATAGAACTGTTGATATGTGTATAGCATGATTCAATCAACCACATTAGAATATTTGTTGTAGTATTAGATCGCTAGTTATTTAGCAAAATTCAGGTTTATACCCAATTGACAATCAATGTTGTTCAGCGTTGATTCATCCTACCATCAAGGCTGATTTTTCATGATGATGAATTTCCTTTGAATCCATGTTGATTTTCCATCTCATCATTTTTCGTATCGCGATGACTAAAAACATCATTAAACTACTACTTCTTTTCCCAAAACCCGAGCATAAACCTGTATTTTTTCCACGAAAACCGCATATATCCCATCCATAGAACATCATTGGGGCAAATAGACCACGGATATGCCAATAAACCAGCCAAAAACGGGCACTGATGCTCCAAAACAGGTACAAATATCTTTGAAAGATATGGGGTCCAAAGTGACAACTACGCCTTCATCCCATGATAGCGAGGCAGAGGAATTTGCCACCGCATCCAAGACCAAACAGAAACACAAGGCAAACTACTCATACTCTGATAATTTTGAGAACATCTCGTACAGACCCACCACGGAGGAGACGTCGCATGTGTTTGACTTGATAATGGCCCAAATCCACCAGTTCTTGCCCGATGTCAGCCACAGCGTGATCTTGTCAGCTGCCGACGTGGTGTTGGAGACGTTAAAACTGGAAGAGATGGAGGTGGCGGCCAAAAGGAGCGAAATCAACCAAGTATTATCGACAGAACTCACCGACCTGCATTTCGCCGAATTGGCAAGTTTGTCCAAGCAGATTACCGACTACCGAATACAGGAGGAAGGTGAAGGCGAAGAAGGAATGGCGGTTTTGTTCGAAAATGACGACGAAGACGTGGAGCAGCCGATGAGCGAAGAAGACGAAGTGGTTGAAAGTGAAGCCGAAGCCGAAAATGAGGCCAACGGAGAAGATATCGCCAATGAAGCGGTGGTTGAAGCCAAAACAAAAACCAGCAACGATAAGAGTGTCAAGGGCTTGATACCGCTCAGTGACATCGACACGCGGTACATTCAGCGAAAAGTGTCGTCGTTGCTCGACAAAGACGCCGAGGAGGTGAGTGAAGTGAGCGAGGCGATATTCAAGCATCTCCAGAACAGAACCTTGGGCACACGAGAGCTCGAGAACGAGCTTATGGAGTTGATGGAGTATGAGCACTTTGAATTCGTCAAGCAGTGTGTTGAGCAGAGATGGCGTCTAGTGTTTAAGATGAGATTGTTGCAAGGAGAATCTACTGAAGTGATGGAGGATTTGAAGCAGATTCAGGCAGAGGAGCCAGAGGCGTTCGAGGAGATGAAGTTGAAGGAATTTTATGATTCAGGAGACAAGAAGAGGCGACACAGTGAAAGCCAGACGGAGCGGAAGAAGATGAAGATGGAGCATGAAGAACATGAAACTCAAATCGAAAAAGAAAAAGAAGAAGTAAAAGAGAAAGAAGAAGAAATTGAACCACAGATTGTGGATCTAGAAGGACTAACGTTTGATCAAGGACCACGTCTTATGGCGAGCAGCAAAATCAAGCTCCCGGCCGGATCATATCAGCAGAACAAGAAACTCTACGACATCATCAGTGTGCCGGCGCCGGAGCCAGCTGCTGGGGACGAGCCGCTCGTGTCCATCAGCGAGATGCCCGAGTGGGCCCGGGCGGCGTTCCCGCTGGGCGAGACGTCTTCTCTCAACAGAATCCAGTCCAAGATCTATCCGCAGGCGTTCCAGCTGGACGACAATCTTCTTCTCTGTGCCCCTACCGGGGCCGGTAAAACCAATGTGGCAATGCTCACAGTTCTCCGGACGATTGAACAGCACCGGGACGAGCAGGGCCACATTGACCTCAAAAACTTCAAGATGGTGTACATTGCGCCATTAAAGGCCTTGGTGCAAGAACAGACACGGGAGTTTCAAAGACGGTTGACAGCCAATTACGGAATCGTCGTCAATGAGTTGACTGGTGATCTGAGTCTCAGCAAGGCAGAGATTGTGAATTCCCAGATGCTAGTGACCACTCCCGAGAAGTGGGACGTGATCACCAGAAAGAGCAGCGACGACTCGTACACGGACTTGGTTCGTCTTGTGATAATCGACGAGATCCATCTTTTGCACGATGAGAGAGGTCCGGTGTTGGAGAGTATCGTGGCACGGACACTTTTGCAGCAAGAACAAAGGGGAAACCAAAACCCAAACCAAAACGGGACGAAAAATCGGTCTGTTCGTCTCGTTGGGCTTTCGGCCACGCTCCCCAACTACACGGACGTGGCGAAGTTCCTCCGTGTGCCGGCGGCGGGAGTGTTTTACTTCGATGCGTCGTACCGGCCGTGCCCTTTGGCCCAGGAGTTTATTGGGATCAAAGAGAAAAAGGCCATACGAAAAGTACAGGCGATGAACGAGGCCTGTTACGACAAGACCATGGAGGCCGTGGGCCAGGGCCATCAGATCATTGTGTTTGTGCACTCGAGAAAGGACACTGTTCAGACGGCCGAGTGGTTGCAGCGGCGGTTTGAGTCCGACCAAAGTCTGGGCCAAAGCAAGCAAAGCGCGGGCCAGCTGGGCCCAGGATTGGTGCGCACCGCGGGCTCCGCGGCCGTGTTGCGGGACGAGGCCGACCGAATGAAAAACCGCGGCCTAAAAGCAGTGGTGCCCAATGGGTTTGGTGTGCACCACGCCGGGCTCTCGCGGCCAGAGAGGACCGTGGTGGAGGACTTGTTCGCCCAGGGCCACTTGCGGGTGTTGGTTTCCACGGCCACGTTGGCGTGGGGTGTCAATTTGCCCGCCCACACCGTGGTAATCAAGGGCACCGAGACGTACTCGCCCGAGCGCGGGACGTGGGTCCAGCTCTCGCCCCAGGACATTCTCCAGATGCTCGGGCGCGCCGGGCGGCCGCGGTACGACCGCAGCGGCCAAGGTGTGATCATCACCGCGCACGAGGACGTGCAATACTACTTGGCGGTGTTGAACCAGCAGCTCGCCATTGAGTCGCAGCTCGTGTCGCGCTTGGTGGACGCCGTCAACGCCGAGGTGGTGCTGGGCACCGTGCGCAGCCGCGCCGACGCCGTGCGCTGGCTCGGCCGGACGTACTTGTTTGTTCGCATGGCGCGCGCCCCGCGCTTGTACCGCGTGTCCAACAGGTTGGCCCAAAGTTCGCACGAGTCGGCCGAATCGACCCAGAAATCGACCCAGAAATTGCAGGCGATTGCGCTCCGTGCACGCTGTGCGGACTTGGCCCATACGGCGCTCTCCGTGTTGCACTCGCACCAGTTGGTGCGCTACGACGCGGCCACCGGCCGCGTGGCGGCCACGGAGTTGGGCAGAATCGCTTCCCACTTCTACATCGGCTACCAGAGCGTACACGGCTACAACAGCAAGCTCCGGCCGTGGATGTCGGAAGTGGACCTTCTTTGTGTGTTTGCCGGGTCGGGCGAGTTCCGTCTCATCCCGGTCCGCCAGGAGGAGAAGGTGGAAGTGGCCAAATTGCTTGAAAAGTGCCCGTACCCCGTCAAAGAGCCTCCCACGGACCCGGCCGCAAAAACCAATTTGTTGCTCCAGGCATATGTGTCGAGACTCGCATTGGACGGCTTTGCCCTCATGGCAGACATGGTGTACATCACGCAGTCAGCCGGACGTCTCTTGCGGGCCATCCACGAGATTGTCCTTAGGAAAAATTGGTCTTCGTTGGCCCGAATCTCGTTGAACTTGTGCATCATGGTGGAAAGACGTATTTGGCTCTCCAACTCTCCGTTGAGACAGTTCCCCGATATCCCCACTGACGTTGTCAGGGCCACAGAGCGCTCCCATTTGCCGTGGTCCAGCTACTTCCACTTATCGGCGGCGGAACTTGCCGAGGCCGTCAATTTCCACGGCCACAGCCAGCAGGCATGGAATTTTTTGCAGCAATTTCCTCGCGTCAACTTGCGCTGCCACGTCCAGCCCATCACGTCCAGCTTGGTCCGTGTCCAGCTTGCCGTGGAGCCATCGTGGCAATGGAACAGGGCCTACCATGGGTCCAGCCAGCGCTTCTTGCTCTTGGTCGAGGATTGCGACGGAGAAACCGCATTGTACTCCGACACCATCACCATAACTCCAGACATCGACTCTGAGCTTTTGGTGGACTTTGCCGTGGCCGTGGCCGAGCCAGTCGCCCCAAACTACTACGTTTCCGTGATCAGTGAGTCCTGGCTCCACAGCAGCACCAGAATCCCCATCCCGTTGCACGACACCAGGCTCCCCAAGCGGTTCCCGGCCCACACCGAGATCTTGTCCGTGCAAAGGGCGCCGGTGTCGTCGCTCCGTGAAGAGTTTGTTTCCACGTTTGATTTCAAGTACTTCAACAAATTCCAGTCCCAGGTGCTCCAGTCCGTGTACCACACCAACGACAGCGTGTTTGTGGGCACATCCAAGGGCAACGGCAAAACTGTTTGTGCCGAGCTCGCCTTCTTGAATCACTGGCGCCAGAACAAGGGCAGAATCGTGTATCTCCAGCCATCGCAAGAGCTCATCGACACTCGGTTCCGCCTATGGAGCAAGAAGTATGCCCATCTTGGCAAAAACATCACCAAACTCACGGGCGACCGTGTGAAGGACGTGGCTGCGCTTTCCTCGGGCCATTTGGTGCTTGCCACGCCGGAGCAGTTCGACGTTGTTTCGCGCAAATGGCGCCAGCGCAGCGCCGTGCGGGCCGTGCAGTTGCTCGTGGCAGACGACGCCCACATGGTGGGAAACGGCTTGCGTGGCGTGCCGTACGAGCTCGTTCTAGCACGGATGAAGTTCGTGCTGAGCCAGGTCGGCACCCTGCTCCGTGTGGTGGCGCTCGCCAGCTCGTTGGCCAACGGCCGGGACTTTGGCGAGTGGCTTGGCTGCGAAAAGCAGCACATCTACAACTTCGACCCTGGCCACCGAGAAACGCCCATTGGCGAAATCAAGTTACAGGCGTCGGCATTCTCGCCAACGGCGTGCTACGAAACATTGAAGAGTTTTGGTTTGACGAAATCGTTGGTGTTCACGGCATCTCGTAAAGAGAGTGTGGATTTGGCTGCAAAAATCTTGCAGCACGCCTCGACAGACTCGTGGAACTTGCTCCGTGGCGACTATGGCACACTTGAGCCGTACGTGAAGCGAGTGCAAGACACGGCATTGAAGGAGCTCGTCCAGAGCGGCGTGGCACTCGTGTACCACGGCATGGCGTCGCTTGACCGGCTCATTGTGGAGAAATTGGCGGATCTCAACATATTGCTGGTGATACTTGTGTCCAAGGACGCCGCAGCGTTTGCGCCGCCAGCCCACAACGTCGTGGTCGCTGGAACACAGGAGTACGACGGCAGAGAGCACCGGCTCGTGGACTACTCCATCAGCACGCTTCTCGAGATGGTGGGCAGTTGTGGGCAGGGAAAAACGGTGATATTCACAAGACCTCCTAGTCTCAGCTACTACACCAAGTTTTTGAGCGAAGCGTTGCCCATCGAGAGTTTCGCCAACTTGGCGATGCACGGTGTGTTCTTGAACGAGATCTCCAGCGGCATCTTCCAGCTGAGACAAGACTGTGTGGACTGGCTCACGTTCACGTATTTCTACCGTCGTTTGGGCCGAAACCCCAGCTTCTACGGTGTCACAGACACCTCTCACATGGGCGTGTCCGAGTACTTGTCGGAGATGGTCGAGAGTACCTTGAGCGACTTGTCTGAGGCCAAGTTGGTGGATGTGGAGGAAGAAGAACAAGAAGAAGAAGAAGCAGAAGAAAAAGAGGAAGAGTCGGAAATAAGCCCAACTGACAGGGCAATGATTGCGTCTTTCCATTCGGTGTCATACTCCACCATGAAAGAAATGGACCGATTGACCAACAAAACCAGGCTCGGAGGACTTCTTGAGATTCTCAGCTCGGCAGCGGAATTCAGCACGCTTCCCTCGAGGAAAAGCGACGAAGAAGCCTTGCGCCGGGTCTACCGCCAGGTGCCCCTTCGTGCCAGTGCTGAAGAGTGGCATTCTGCGCATTTCAAGGCCTTCGTGTTGTTGCAGGCCCATTTCTCGAGAATCCCGCTTGGAGTGGACTTCGCCATCGACCAGAAATCAGTGCTTTGCACGGCCCTCTCGGTGGTGGGCGCCATGGTGGACACGCTAGCCAGTGAGGGCCATTTGAACGCCATCAGTGCCATGGACTTGTCGCAAATGGTGGTGCAAGGGCTCTGGAACAGAGACAGCCCGTTGAAACAGCTTCCGCACGCCAACGACGCCATGCTCGCCCGAGCAGCGGCACACGGCGTGGAATCCGTGTACGACGTGATGTCGCTCGAAGACGCCGACCGAGACGACGTGTTGCAGTTGGACGAGGACCGTTTGAACGACGTGGCCGAGTTCGTCAACAAGTACCCCAACGTGGATGTGCGGTACGAGCTCGACGTGGCCCTGCCGCTCGTGGCGGGCGAGTCCAGGCTGCTCGTGGTGGTGTTGGAGCGGGACGAGGCCTTGGACGACTTGGACGTGGTGTCGGCCCGGTATCCATTTGCCAAAAGCGAGCTGTGGTGGATCGTGGTGGGCGACAGTGCCACCAGACAATTGTACGCCGTGAAGAAGGCGGTTGTTCGTGAAGCGGAGCAAAGGGTGGCTGTGGACTTTGCTATTCCCAACGCCGGGCAGCACAAGTTGAGTGTTTGGTGTGTGTGTGATTCGTACGTGGACGCCGACAAGGAGATGGAGTTTGAAGTGCAAGTGGTCTGAGAGAGAAGGGGAGAGACGAAGATATCGTCTTATCAAGATAAACCGTGGCTCAAGGAAAACCTAGAAGATTACAGCTAAAGCTCATTGATGATAATGAATAGGCTGTAACTCATTGATGAGAATGAATAGGCTGTAACTCATTGATAATAATGAATCGGCTATAACTCATTGATAATAATGAATCGGCTATAACTCATTGATTATGATATCGTCTTATCAAAAAATAACGATACTCCTTAAGAATCAACGTATTTTTCAAGAGACAAGTCTGTTTGAAGAAATACTTATATTGCCCCCTTCCATCAAAATCTTTGTCGAATAACCTTCTTCCATCAAAATCTATACCAAATAACTTTTTTTCATCAAAACCTTTGTCGAATAACACCCTGTTCCATCAACAACATCTTCTCTCGTGCCTTCTTTCAACAGTACGATGAGATCATGCCAATTCTCTTAAAGCAGATGGTCTCAAACACCCACCTCATCTCAAAGACACTTGCCTATTTGTATAAGAGCAACAGACGCTATATTATCACCAATTTGAGACTACCCAACCAGTCATTACAGCACTTTCCGTGGTGGCTCAGAGTATTGCATTTATCAGACTTATCTTTTTTGGTCTTATCTATACAAGCATGATTATAATTGAACAATTGTAGCTAAGTAGTAGAAGAATCAAGCACCTCTCACATCCGATTACTTGAACTCAACGTATTGTTGAATTGATGTTTCATTTGAATTGGCATATTACTCGAGTCGGATGTAAAACCTGAACTGGAATTAACCTGGACTTGATAACCGCTTGAACTTCATCTCACTTAGAAATGACCAACACTGACGATTACAAGAGTTTGGCGACACCATCGTTGTGATTTCGGTCTAGTCGTGAAGAAAGCCATTCGAACCATACACTTTCCGCCTCATATGAAGCACGGTCAGATTCAGACAACACATTTTTATAAACTACAATATCTACGAACGTGTGCTTCATTAGCGAATGTGCAGCTTCGTGATGTCCAATTTGCACTCAAGGATGTGCCAATAATTGTAATTTTCATGGACTTCAACCAAATCTAAGGTCAAGAATATGGTTCTTCGCTTTATTATCGATGTCATAGCATCACAGTGATTTCGATGGCATAATTCAATTGCTCACTACAATGTTCTTTTTCGTAACAGCTTCAACGCATTCTAGATACGTAAACCATCCAACCACATTAACGTAAAGCTCCGAGACAACACCACAATGATGGTTGTATTGGACTTCATCTACATCTTCAGCTCTTTCAACAAGCACCCTCAAATTTCAATTTTCTCTTATCAAACTTCCACCTCCAATGGCAAAGCAAGTTGCAAAAGCATCAACACGGAAACATTTACAATGAATCAATCATGACTAATCGCCACGGAAGCGTGCTCTAACATTCAGAAGTTGGCGATCTTGACAACGATGAAATTTTACATCTTCATGGTTTTGGCGTTTGGTAATTCTGATTATTTGACAATTTGGTGGTTTTGAAATTTGATGATGTCGATTTTTCAAACTCAATATTCAATTTATTCGCATTCAAAATTCATCAGCGCTTATTTCATCCACTTTCTTCTTCATCTAAAACTCACCACTTCCAATGACAGTCAACAAAAACGTGCTCACGCCGTTCATCAAGCTGTTGCTAATGGACCCACCAAACCTCACACCCAAGGACTTGGAAACAGTGTTGCGGTACATGTTCAAAGGCATTCCTTCTTCTACTCAAACAGCAGCTTTCCTCACTGCGCTTCGTCTTCGTGGCCTCGACCATAAGCCCGAGTATATTGCCGTGGCGGCCCTGACTCTCATTGAGTTTGCCAACGCCATCGAACCATCCAGCGTGGCGGCTTCTGGCTACATAGATATCGTTGGAACCGGTGGTGATGGGCAAAACACCTTCAACGTGTCCACGTCGCTGGCCATCGTGGCCGCAGGCATGGGTTTGGCCGTGTGCAAGCACGGCGGGAAGGCCTCCACGTCGTCGCTGGGCTCTGGCGACTTGTTGAAATGCCTCGGTATCGATTTGGCCGCCGTCACCAACGAAACCACTCCTTCCATTGTCAAAAAGAGCAATTTCTGCTTCCTCTTCGCCCCTTCTTTCCACCCCGTCATGGGCCATGTCGCCGGAGTCCGCTCGGAGTTGGGCATTCCCACCATCTTCAACATCTTGGGGCCCTTGATTAACCCTATCCCACTCCAGGCCCGTATCTTGGGTGTCTACAGCGAACCTTTGGGTGAGGCCTACGCCGAGGCCGCTGCTCGCATGGCCAGCACGTCCAACTGCCATCGCAAGACCATGGTCGTCTACGGAGACGTTGGTTTGGACGAAATCTCGCCCATTGGATCCACTAAATGTTGGAGCATCGATGACTCTGGCAAAATCCATCGCTTCTCAATCTCTCCTCAAGATTTCGGTTTGCCTGAACACCCGCTCAGCGACGTCAAGAGCGGAACGCCCCAGGAAAATGCCGATTTGCTCTTGCACATCTTACGCCAGGACTCTCCTGAATTCCTTGTTGGTGACTCCAATCACCCGGTGGTGGATTACATTCTCATGAACAGTGCGGCCGTGGCTGTGACTGCAGGCATTGCCAGTCTGTGGAAGGACGGAGTGGCGTTGGCCCGTGAATCCATTGTCTCCGGCAAGGCCCTTGCTGCTTTGGAGGACTTTAAACTGGCCATAGCGTCTCTCTAGTCGCGGTAAATCGAAACAAGTTACCAATATAAAAGATTACTGGACAAGACCATCGTCCTTAGAATCCAGAAAACATGTACTTATGAACACAAGACCCACCTATAGTACCCCAAACCATGATCATGGTTTTCCTTTGATAGAATGTCGTGGACTGACTTCTCGGTTGAGATGCAATCTGCGTTTGTTGACCATCAGCTACTTGGTATACTGACATTTCAGAACATTTAATAAATCAAATTCAGGCCGTTTGCAATACTTTCATTGCTAGTAGATTTCAAGCAGATTTCAAGTAGATTTCCAGCAAACTTCGAGTAGACTTCAAGTAGGTTTCCAGCAAATTTCAACTAGACTCCAGGCAGATTTCCAGCAGATTTCAAGTAGACTCCAGGCAGATTTCCAGCAAACTTCCAGTAGACTCCAGGCAGATTTCTAGTAAATTCGAGCAGACTCAGTAGAGTAAAGTAGAAATCACGGTTTGTCTTTACAAATAGCCCATATTTACCCATCAAACAGTATGTACTATTTATTCTACATCTTACAAACCCACAGAAAAATACCGCCTAGGTCAGCACATCTATGACCTCTCCTAGAACATCTACACATACATGGCCTCATCCCTCTACACCTCCATACATCTTCTTCTACTTATATCGTCGTTGGTTCATCTCGATTACCTAATATTCCACCCATTCTTATATAATCAACTCTACGTGTATATCACGTGACCTCAAAACTCATATAAACATACGCGACACAAATCAAAACAACATCTTCATCTTTAGACTCCTCCATGTTTGCCAGTTTACTAGGAACTCCACGGCAAGAAGCCGGCGGCTTTGAGTTCACGCCTATTGGCGCCAGGAAACGCGACGGCGTGTTGCGAGAGAGCACCAACACCGAGAACTCGGCGGGTATATTCCGTCGAAAACTCAATGATGAGAAAGTCAATAACTCTGCCATGGATTCTGACTTCGACGAAACCATTGATAATTTCAACAACACATTGACAGATTTGCCCAGAAACACCAGCACGGGCCGCCCGGGCAGTGGGACAACGAAACACACGCTTCCAGGGCTGTTTTTGGGCGGCCTGGCCAGCAGAATTGTCGACAACGGAGTACACCTGATCAAGGAACAACAGAACGAGATGAACAGACTACACACAGAAAACTACAACTTGAAGATCGAGGTGGCCACGTTGACGCGGTTTCTCAAGCAAACACCCGAAGAGCAACGAGAAATGGCGGGCCAGAACATTGAGTTGAAACAACAGTTGGTTGAGTCGATGCGCCAGATCAGAGAACTTCAAACCACCATCAGTGAGTACCAGATGCTGGAAAATAAGGAAAACGTGTCCGAAAGCGGCAGCCAGGAAATCATCGACCACTTGAAGCTTCAGTACAAGCAGATCATTAAGGAGAAAGACGAGGTAATCGCTGATTATGAACATAAGTTGGATCAGTTGGAACACGCGGTTCCTTCCAGCCCCAAGGTGCCACAGCATCTCTTGGACAAGGTCGAGTACCTCCAGTCGGACAACCAGTCGTTGAGACGAAAGATCGAGGAGATCAGTGCAAACCTGGACAAGATACCTCAGGACGTGATGATAAGACTCAACGAGGCCAATCAAGAAAATGAGTCAATGAGAAGAAAAATCGATTTACTACAAGAAAAACTCGACCAGCACGATGTGGTGACCTCCAACGATCAGCACAGATCAAACGATCTCGAACGCAAGTTGTCTCAGGTGACCAGAGAACTTGCCATGCTTCAGGATGACCGTGACGCCATTGATGGATCCGTGAAGTCGCTTCGTATTCAACTAGAACAAAAGAACTCAGACCTCACATCAGCTGAATTGGAAGCCAGGAAATGGAGGGAGAAGTATGAAGCCGCCAATGATCAATACAACGGCGCTGCCCATTCTCGTGATCACTCATTGTCCAAAGCCAGGCAAGAACTCGCTGACTTGAGGGAAGCGAAGGATCGTGAAATCGACGAATTGAAACGTAAAGTCAAGAACAACAACGACCAATTGAGCGAAAACTCTCATGAAATTACAGATTTAAGGTCTCAGCTTAGAAAAGCTTTGGACTCCAGAGCTCTGACTTCCAAGTCTGCTGACATCGAACTTTACCAATCCCAAATCGATGCTTTGAGAACAAAAGAGGCCAAGCTTTCCCTCGAAAACAGACAATTGAAAGAAGAAATCTCAGAATTCCAGGATCAAGCATATCAAGTTAACGTCGATGCCAGTAAGGCACATTTAATTCAAAAAGAAAATGAAGAACTCATCGACAGACTTTCGTACTACGAGAAAGAGTACGCCATGGCCCAAGAAGCTTTGGAAAATGCAGAAAACGAAGTGGAATCATTCAATAACGCTAAATCGAAATTAGAGAATAGATTGAGCGAGTTGGACAAAGAAAATGAAGAATTATTGCACAAGTTAAAGTCATATCAGAGAAAGTTCTCAGAGTCTGATGCCCACCAGTTTGATAACGGCACTCGTAAACGTGACGAAAATCAAAAGTATGAACTCATCGAGCAAATCGACGACTTGAAATTCCAAATTAAAAGATTGCAAAAAGAGTTGGAGTTTGAGAAGCAGAACAAAGACATCCCTAATCCTAATGTTTCTTATCTTGAAGCAGAATACCAAAAGGTCCTGAAAGAGAAGAACCAACTCAAGCTTTCGCATGATGACTTTGAAATCACGGTCCAAGAACTTCAATCCAAATGCAGTAAACTTCAAGCAACCATTGCCGACAAGGAATCTCTCATCGAGTCACTTGAGAGCCGTGTCAGGGAAATAAACCAAAAGGCCAAGTTGAATTCGTTGAACGATAATGATAGAGATGATATCATCAGAATACGAAACAGCTACGAGATCAAGATAAGGGATTTGGAATCTGAATTTCAAAGACTTGAAATGGACTATAAAGATCAACTTAACTACTACAAGAATAAGGTCAACATGATGGTCGACCAACAACTTGAAGGAGACTATCGTAAGAGAAACAATTATGAGACCTCGTCTTCTCTTACCATACTATTGGAGCAACAACTTGATCATGCTAGAGACATGAATTCTGAATTGTCAAGAAAGCTTTCCGACGCCATGTCTAAAGAAGACAAATTTTCCACCCAAATATCCACTTTGAACTCCAGTATGGAAGAGTATACGGCAAAGAACGAGAAGCTTCAAAAGGAGAAGCTGAAACTAGAGGATGTTGTTTCTCGCTTGGAAACAGATATCAAGATCATGGAATCTGAAAATAACCGACTCGAGATCAAGACTAAGAATTTGGCAAACGAATTGAATACGTCTTTCAAACATTGCACTAAATTGGCCAACAAGCTCAACGAGTTAGACATCAAAGGAGTATATGCGCTGAATGAGGAAGATATATTGAAAGCCAGAAGAAACAACCAATTTTTACAAAAACAAATCGAGCAGCTAAACCAGAAATTATCGAAATCAACCATTTCAAGTTCCTCCAAAGATAATGAAGAGCTCAAGTTGGTGAAGACAGAATTGCAGTACTATAAGGCCATTCTCCATGATATTAATCTCAAAAGTAACGATATGGAGTTTATGAATGACTTCGTTATGAAATCGATAAAGAATTCCAATCAATCTATAAAAGATGACCTTGTCAAGTTGGCCAACTGTGGAGTATATCCCGACTATACCTCTATGGACTTAGAGAGATTGAGGAACGGAGGCAAGATGACGTTCAAGACAGTTGCACAATTCGTGTTGGCGATGGTAAAGATGAGAAGGCGGGCCCAAAGAGCTGAAGTGAGAAGAAATCGATTGTTTGAGTTGAAGAACGAAATCGAGCATCATAAGATGAGTCTTTTGATGTGAACGACTAAGATCCTCTGATGGGTGGGTGGAAGTAGACGATGTTCAATTCTTGATTGTATAAATACATGAGTAAATTTGATGATGGTGTAGGAGCTAGCGTACGATTCGAGCAATTGGAGTAATCAAGGTCTTGTCGGTGGATGCCTGGCGGGTCCTGCCCACACGAGGCGTGGCAAACGGCGGCTGGGCCGGGCCAGTGTAGTGCAGACTGGACTGGCGCAGCTGGGTCTGTTGGGGCGTAGCGTGCGGTGGTGGCACGGCCGAGGGGCCTGAGTTGGAATTCTGACGGAACACGAAAGTGTTGTTGTTGCCCAAGTACTCAGCGTTGGACGAAATAGAGAGATCTGTGGTCATGCTGTTGTTTGCTAGGTCTGAGGGGGCCAACATATGGTTGATTGCGCCCTTCGTGGCGTAGCCGTTAGACAAGAATTCGTCAAGAGTGAGCAGGTCCAGTTCTTCCAAGCGATCCACGAACCCTGTGGACACTTTCGCATGGATGGGTTTCAAGAGGGTTTTGTCAGTCAGTCTGTTTGGATTCAATTCGTCGGACTCGTTCAAGAACTTATCGTAGATGCCCAAGTCTGACCACGCTTTCTCTTTGAGAAGAGATCTATTTTTGTAGGCTTTTGCGCCAAAGCTGGCGGAACTGACGGGGATCCCGCCGTCCTCTTCGTCCTCGAGCAAGAGCTGGGGAAAGAGGCTGGACGTGGCTTCGAAGAGCGCCTGGGTGTCCACATCGTCAAAGGCTATGGGCACATCTTGCCATTTCTCAGTGTATAGCACTCTGTTTGGGTTGTCTATGTGGACGTATGTGAAGGATGAGTCTCTGTATGACATGATGTGATAGGTCGGATGACGAGAAGTAAAGTTTTTATATATGATGTGAAAATATGGGGAAGTTGTCGTGGTCGGCGCTTGTGATAGCTTGTGAGGTGTAGTTTTTGGGGATTTGATTGCAAAAAGGTTGACGAGTGGCCTTTGGGTAGACCTATGGGCTGAACGGGAGGTGACAGATCACAATTTCAGAGAAACGAAGGAGATTCTAGGGTTTTGTTGTGGCGTTAAGGAAAAAAGAGTAGTATATTTATGAGATTTGTGATTGAGATTTGTGTTTATATTTGATCTGTGCCAATGTGAGAAATCATATCGATGAAAAATCAACTTGATTCTCAGCCATTGGAGATTGATGGAGATGAATTCAAAGTTCATGGAATTGGATCCAAATGTTACGAAAACCAGTGCAACTCGATTCCCTGAGGATATCACTAAACCTCGGAATACTTAACAACCACGCTTCTCTTGATTCTTCTTCTTACACTTCTCTAAATCTTATAAATATGCTATTAATTATATACTGCTTCACACGGCAATGGCAGGTGCAGCGGCGAACTCTTCAAACAACGTTGGTTTGGGCTCCAACACCTTGTCTTCGTAGTCAGAGGTCTTGACCAACTTGAAAGCACCAGTACCGATGCTCATGGTTTGTCCCAAAATGATACACTCAGAAACACCTTCAATCTTATCGTTCTTCATGTAGAATGAGGCATCGAACAAATGATCTGTGGTCTTCTCGAACGATGCCAATTGCAACACACTGTCTCTCATCTTACTCAACCCAAATCTGGTGATACCCAAGACTTCTCCCTTGTAAGTCATCACATCTCCCAAAAGCTGGATATGACGAGGATCAACACTCATACCGTGACTTCCCATAGTGTGGTCGATTTCGTGGATAATGGATGATCTGGCGGCTTCGATACCTAAAACTTCGTAGATCTCCAAAACATGATTGGTCTTGGTCTTGGTTCCAACTATACCATCAGTGCACATCACTGCCTTGAGACCGTACCCTTCCACAAGTAACTCTCTCTTGTTATCGTCACGAATATTGATGACTGCACGAGAAATGCTGCTGAGACCCTTAATCACAACATCTGGTAAACTTCTCTTCAACTGTTGCATTCTGAAGGAAAGCTGGTTGCTACCATCGCTGGAACGGTAGTCGGATGCTAAGGTCCTGGCAAGAGACTCACTCTTGGACTCACGGAGTGTCACCAAAACATTGATCTTGTCGCCTGAGATGGACACATCGTTTTGCACAATCTTCAACTTTGGTGCATGCACAATGGCATTGGCAATACCTTCGATGGTAAGCTCTAATTGTAATTTGTCAATGGTGGAAGTATCAATCTTGATCGAAATATATGCCATGTCTCCCTTGTACACATCGTCAATATAGTAAGCCACATCTTTGAGAAGAGTCTTCTCAATACGACCTTTCACAACACGAGCGGCAATTTCGTCGTCATCATTCACCAACACAGAGTTGATAATTGGAGTCGAGATAACCTTGGATGCATTGATGATTTCCTTAATACGAGGAACACCTAAAGTGACGTTCATGGACGCCACACCAGCAAAATGGAAAGTCTTAAGAGTCATTTGAGTACCTGGTTCACCAATAGAATGGGCACCAATGGCACCAACAGCGGTACCTGGTTCCACCTTGGCCCTGGAGTATTTGGCCATACATTGGGCAAGGAATGCTCTCACGGCTGTTCCCGTAATCTTAAGAAGTTGATCAACAGAGTTGGCACGAACAAGCGTCGAATCGTCGTTTTCTTCGTGTAAATATTCGGCTGGGAGACCACGGCGAATTCTAAGGTCTGCCAAAATACTGGCCTTCTTACCAACAAAATCACGAATGGATTGACAGAATGCTCTTTCGGCATCGTGTTGGTCCACGTACTCATCCTTCTCAAGATCTTCGAGCGGAACAATTCTTCCTCCATTATCCGTTCTTAACAATTTGATTTCTGCCGGTTGCAAGATTTCGTCAACAAGTTCAACAATCTCGTGTGGGAATAAACCAGGTTCATTCTGGTCATGTGAAACATTCAAGGCGTGATCCCATTGTCTTACGAAGTTGACAGGACGGGCATCACCTTCCATATCGAATGGATCCAAACCATCACCACCGTATGTAAATTGGACAATACCGTTTGATGAGTTTCTGACGGTGTTATCGTATTGTGCTGATAAATCTTCTAAACTCTTCATCAAACGTCTAGACATGTAACCAGTCTCTGCTGTCTTGACAGCGGTATCAACCAAACCTTCACGACCAGAAATAGCATGGAAAAGGAATTCTGGAGGTGTCAAACCTGAAAAGAAAGAGTTTCTCACGAAACCTTTAGATTGAGGGGTTTTAGAATTTTTGGTGAAATGAGGTAATGAACGATCTTGAAATCCATCTGGAACTCTGTTACCGGAAATAATTTGTTGACCCACAACAGCCACCATCTGCGAGACATTAAGGGTGGAACCTTTGGAACCACAAGTAGCCATAATAAGCGGAGCGTTAAGAGAATCCAATTCCCTAATACAAACATCACCGACTTCTTCTCTGACTTTAGACAAGAGACCACCAATTTTAGCTTCAAGAGTCTGTTCTTCGTTACAACCTGGTTGAGTTTCCAATTTGCCTCTGTTATAAAGATCAATAAGTTCATCACACTTAAGATAAGCGGCTTCAACCATCAATTCTTTCTTGTTTTTCAAGTCGGTACCTGGTGTAACATCATTGATACCTATAGAGAACCCTCTGTTCCCTAAAAATCTAGCACATAACTTGGCCATTCTGTTCATTGCAGTTGCAGCAGCATCTGGGCCATAGTCACGGAGAATTGTGTAGAAGACAGAATGTTTCTTACCGTCACCGAGCGTAGATTTATCCATGACACCTGAAAGGACTTGAGATCCTCTGATGATGACGAAACCATCGTTGGGTGACATTTCGTTAGGTAAGCCTTTTGCTGGGGGAATGAAAGTCTTATTCTTGGCGTCAAGGTTGATGGTGATGTTGGATTTTCTATTAGGTTTGATAAGCATTGAAAACACTTGCTTACCAGTCCAAAGCATCACTGGCTTGAATATTGAAGGAGGGGGGAGGTCAAATTGGACATCAGCATCTGACATCATGGCGAGGACTTGTGATAATGATGCTCTGTCGAAGAATGTATCCTTATGGGATATAAGGTAAGAGCCAGTGATGAAATCTTGGGTGGCAGCGATAATCGGTTCACCCGATTTTGGAGTTAATAAATTATGTTTCACACCCATCAAGTTAATGGCTTCAGCTCTTGCTTCTTCAGTTTGAGGAACGTGCAAATTCATTTCATCACCATCGAAATCGGCATTGTAAGGAGTACAAACACATTCGTTAAGTCTAAAAGTTCTCCAAGGTCTGATTTTAGCATAATGTGAAAGAATGGAAAGTCTATGCAATGAAGGTTGTCTATTGAAAAGCACCACATCACCATCTTCGATGTGTCTTTCCAAAATGTCACCAATTTTCAAGTTACGAGCCAATTTTTCTCTGTCACCGAAACGTAAGTTACGTTTAGCAACTTCATTTTGTTTCATAAGGTAGTTAGCACCAGGATGGACCGAAGGACCATTGAGAATAAGTTTTTGCAATTTGGCTCTATTATAACGAGTACACTTCTCAGGGTAAGTCAAGACTTTTGCCACGAGTTCAGGCACTGCAACTTCATCAATTCGTAAATTTGGATCTGGAGAGATAACGGTACGACCACTAAAGTCGACTCTTTTACCCGACAAGTTACCTCTGAAACGACCTTGCTTACCTTTCAATCTTTGACAGAACCCACGAATTGGTTTCAGCAGCTTAGCACCGGCACCTGCGGACGGCAAAAGGGCTGGGTTAGCAGAGTCTGAGTTAATATACATTGCTACCGAGAGTTGAAGGTAGTCCCATTGTTCCATCAAGTTATTGACGGAGATTCCCTTTTCGATACCGGCTTTGATCAACAGCGACGTCCACACGATTTCTGTGAGCTTGACAGTCAAGTCGTCTTCGTTCAGCTGAGCGTCCATCATGACCGAAGGTCTGATACACACTGGAGGAGCCGGCAAATAACGCCAGATGTACATTTCTGGTCTTCCGCCACGAGCCGGGTCGATACCGAACAACTCGCAATCTGCCGGGGTGATTTGTTTGAAGAGATTGAGCACTTTAAGGGGATTCAAGTCATCATGGACTCTTTTGACGAATTTTTCAAGTTCTGGATGTCTCATAAACACTTCTTCGAACTCACGATCCCACAAGTCCTTCTCCGGGGTCAGCTTCTTACCTATCCATCTGAAAGTGTCATGGACAATCTTCAAAGCAGCGGGACCGGCACCTGAAGCGGCCTTTTTGACCACCCCATTGACGTGGTTACATTTAACACAGCGTCGTTGTTTTTTACACTGTTCCAACACTTTTTTCAAGAGTTTCATTCTGCGTAAGTTGTCCATGTTTGGTCTTCTCAAATCCACCAAGAACAGTCTTTTCGTTTGTTCGTCCAAAAGCACCGCCGAACAGTTTTTGCAAATCAGTTGTAGCACCAGAATTATCGCCTTAAAGTATCCAACATGGAATACGGGCAACGCCAATCGAATGTGCCCGAAATGGCCATGGCACAGCGCCAAATTCCCACTGCAAGTGGCACATTCGCCGGAGTTGGAAGAAACCCCCATTCTGGTATCTAAAGCACCTCCAACTTTAGCGCTTCTGTTCTTCTCCAAATCATATAGATCTCTGGTTTGAACTTCGATTTCACTCTGCGCAATAATGTCCTTGGCAGAGAGAGCTCCAAACTCGAGGCCCTTGATGCACTTGGGAGCAACATCAACAACCACTTCCTTCATTTTAGGGATTTGGGGTGTGTGATTTGGTGATGATTGTAAAGGATGTATCGCTTTAAAGAAATAATTTTTCGGATGAGGTCACGTGCGAATCAATCCACCCACAAAAAGAATTATTTGATATAAGTGAGCACCCGTGCACCAAAGATCCTAAATAATTGCCACTCGAAAAATCATTTAGGCAACAGTTATAATTGCAACTTGTTAATTAGCAAAACACACAAATGTCAGCTCCAAGCGAAGAAAAAGTCATCAAAACACTTGAGGAGGACGACGAGTTCGAGGATTTTCCTGAAGACACAAAATGGACCAATGAGTCCAACCCAAAGCTTTCGTCCAACAATTTGTGGGAGGAAGACTGGGACGACGACGACCACCAGGACGAGTTTGCTCAAAAATTGAAGGAGGAATTGAAGAAGTCCCAGAAGAATTGAGTCGAAAGGATACGGATTTGATGAATGGTTGGTAAATCCTGATGTGGAGAATAATCAAGATTGAACAGTGAAGGGTCAAGGTTGATAAGGTGTGTGATGTAAGAGGAAATTGAAAGGGGAGGCAAAAGATGTACCGGATATAAGACACCACAGAAGGAAATTGATATAAGGAGAAGGGTACAAGGAGAATTGACACAAGAAGTTGATATAAGGAGATGCTATTGGGAGTGATTTAAGATGTTGATACAAGTATTATACATCATACATCAACAGATAGTATAAGAGCAGCTGATCAAAGATCAAATAACTGCACCGGATCTTCTCTCGATCCATATAATATCAGGTTCTCCCCCATTTCCTACTCCAATCCATCGCTGACTACTGTCATGATTCTTTATTATCTACATATATAGCTGTACAATAGACACGTTACTATACATTAAGCGTAGAAATTGACAGATTTTGACTTTCTGGCTTGCACTTCTCCAATGGCTTCAACGAAGTCTTCATGTTTGATGATGGACTTACCATTTCTCAATGCAATCATACCGGCTTCCACGGTAACCGCTTTCAATTGGGCACCGTTGAATTCGTCGGTGGAACGGGCCAATTCACGCCAGTTAACGGAATTATTGTCACAATTTAATTTTCTAGCATGGATCTTTAAAACTGATTCTCTGGCCTCTTCAGATGGTAGAGGGAATTCAATCTTCCTGTCTAAACGACCAGATCTTAATAATGCAGGATCTAAAGTATCAACACGATTGGTAGCTGCTAAGACTTTAACACGATCATCAGAACCAAAACCATCCAATTGATTCAATAATTCCAACATGGTTCTCTGGACTTCTCTGTCACCAGATTTGTCGGAATCAAATCTTTTGGTACCGATGGCATCTAATTCGTCAATGAAAATGATGGTTGGTGCTTTTTCTTTAGCTAATGCAAATGCATCTCTCACCAATTTAGCACCATCACCAATGAACATTTGCACCAATTGTGGTGCTGCCAATTTCAAGAAAGTAGCTCCAGATTGAGCGGCACAGGCACGAGCCAATAATGTCTTACCGGTACCTGGAGGTCCATACATTAAAGCACCTTTTGGAGGTTTGATACCCAAGTTTTTAAATTTATCAGATTGCTTCATTGGTAATACCACGGCTTCAATCAATTCCTCAATTTGTTTATCCAACCCACCGATATCAGTATAATCCTCTGTTGGCTTCTCATCAACCTCCATTGCCTTCACTCTAGAATCATATTCTGATGGTAAGGTATCCAAGATTAAATAAGAATCTTTATTAACACCAATCAAATCATTAGGCTTTAACTTGGTAGGATCAACCAACCCAATCAATGGGAGGAAAATGGTTTGTCTTGTAGAAGTCTTGATAACTGCACTTTGTCCAGTTCTGGTGGCATTTTCATCAACTGCTCCTCCTTGTTCTTGTGCATCCTTATCTGCTTCTAAATCCAACAATTCCACCACATTCCCAACCAAATATGGTAATTGCTTGTTATTATTGATTTTCTCTTGATTATCCTTGATTCTCTCTGTCATCACCGCCTTTTCGTGAGTCAACCTCTGGGATTCCAGTCTCATGACCTTAATATCATTATCCAATAATTTGGTTCTGTTGACAATGTCTGCAGTTGACGAGCTCAAGATCTCCTGATCTATGAGGTCGTCTTGTGGTGCACTTTCCAATTCTTCGAGAGTAGACATGTTGTAATTGATTTGACAGTTACTGTCATCTTCGTTTTGATATTGCCACTGAACGAGCTCGGCACAATATCTGGTGTATGGGCCTTGCGATTTGAAAATTCAAAAAGGACGAGGACACTGGGTTATGTAATATATTACATAACTCAGTAAAAATTCGAGTTCAAGAGCAAAATGAAGGTTTACGGATGTGGCTTCGAATTATGTAGTTCTGAATATAGCATTAAACAACTAACGTAAATCACTATTCATGCACATGCAAATACAGAAAAGTGGTATGATTATAAGCATGAGTTGCAACTCTTGAACAGCGACGCGTCTGCATGTAAAGGTGCATGCAAATAGCAATGCATTTTGAAATTGAAATAGAAGTGGAAGTGGAAATGCATTAAAGTATTCCCTCTTACCTAATTATTATCGGGCCCTCAGCTACATGCATCAACATGCGTTACGTAATTAGCGGGAAATCTTCTCGAATCGAAAAGCCGTGCGTCTTCGGGGTCTGCCCGCTTATCCCGGTGCATACAGATGCTCATATTTCAATTACCTTTCGTATCCGTCTTCTTCCTCGCCTCAACTTCTCTCACTTCCATTACGCTTCCACCTACTTCTACTACTTCTGGCCCCTCGTACTCTACCACCTTCGTCCCCCTCATCTTCATCTCCTACTTCTCTAATCCCTGCCATCGAGATAAAGCTGATTCTTATGTGTGCTTATGTAAGTGCTTAGTCATTGGCGAACTTTTCTGCATTCCACGTAAAATGTACACGTGACCAAAATATCAACATTCATTCCCGCCAACACGACAACCTCCAATTTATCCTTCTCCATTAAACACCATCTATGTCTCAATACGCCCGAGAGCACGCACATAAACGCTCTTCTGTCGTGCAAGACGATGAATACCTGGTTAACCAGGCATTTTCGTTTGGTCTGGGGTCTAGTGGGGCGCCTCAAACTCCAACACCAGAACATCACCAACCATCCCATTCCCACACGAAATCTTCGGCTGGACTCAACAATGTTGCTCCTAGAAATCCTTTCGTTGACAAGCCGACTACTAGTGCTAGCCGCGTGCCGTCTCAGTCATCTTTGGACGAGTTCTCGCCTTTCATTCGTCTAATTAATACTCTTCCAGTGCTATTGGCATTTCCCAGCGTGTTACTCTCGTCATACCTCGCTTATCTGGCTGCAGAAACAGACGTGTGGACCGTTCTGGCATTGGCATCGCTCCTGGTGTTTTTGTCTAGCGTGTTGTTGGGGTTGACAAAGGTGCTTATACGATTAAATGTGATTTCGGTGAAGAATTCTAGCGAAGGTAGTAGAGAGTCGAATCCTAAGAATACTGTGGTGCTCTTGCTGGCACTAGCAGCCACGTATTTGTCTGTGCACCTTCTTTCTCTCAACCGTGTGGTTGTGCTTTACTTTGGGCTTTTCTTGAACAGATTCAATCCTTACACTGCGTTGGCTGCTTGCTATGACTTGTGGAACGCTTACGATAATGGAGAAAACTTCATCCTAGTGGTATTGGGATACATGGTGGTGCTTGCATCATTTTACGTGCTCTTCAAACGGCTTGTGCTTCTGTCGACGTCTCGGGCTTTGAATGCTTTGGATTCTTCTACCTTGGTGGTTTCTTCGATCGCGTCATTGCTCTTGCTAGTGGTCTCTGGCTCCAGTAGCGTCAGTTTCGTCATGTTGGGGGTGAGCTCCGCGGCATCTCTAGCCTTGTTAATCTCGTTGCCTGAAGGTTTCTTGCACTCAGGATTCAATCCTGTGATTTTATCGATATTCTCTCTTACTCTCGAATTCGTGGTGCTTCTGACTGACTTGGGTACCTTCCATATTATCCTCAAGGCCGTTTTACCCGGGGTCATACGCCCTGACAAATCTGTCTTGATCAGACAAGAAATGGAGGAGAAATCCGACGATACCTACGAAAAGCCGTCATTGTTGAAGGACTTGCTCAGTCACAGAGATACCAGGGCCATGTTCAATTTCCTTCTTTTGAACACTACTTTCATGTTTGTTCAACTCCTATACTCATTTCGTTCCAAATCTTTAGGGCTTTTGTCTGACTCGCTCCATATGGCTTTGGATTGTACTTCATTGGCGTTGGGTCTTGTGGCTGGAGTACTCCTGAAGTATCCTATCAACCCCAATGGGAAATTCCCGTTCGGTTTAAAGCATTTTGAGATTTTGGCCGGATTCACAAACGGTACTCTTTTGATCGGAATTTCAGGAAGTATCATCTTCGAGGCCGTCGGCCGTTTATTCACTCCGGTGTCGCTTCAGAAGACTTCAGAGTTGATTGTGGTTTCTTTCTTGGGTCTTCTTGTCAATTTGGTTGGTATTTTCGCCTTCAATCACGGACATTCTCACGGCCATTCCCACGGCCATTCCCATTCCCATTCCCATGAACACGAACACGAACACAGCCATGACCACAGTCACGAACACAGTCATCAACATACCCATGAGAAAAGTCATGATTCCAAACTCGATGAGCACGAACATTCGGAAATGAACGACAACATGAAAGGAATCTTCTTGCACATTTTGGCGGACACATTGGGGTCTGTTGGAGTTGTGATATCTACAGTGCTCACCACCATATTCAAATGGGAGTTCTTCGATCCGTTGGCCTCCATCATTATAGCCGTGTTGATTTTTGTGTCGGCGGTGCCGCTAATCCAAAACACGGCCTCTACGCTTCTACTCAAGTTGAGCAGTGACAAGGAAAACAGTTTGCGAAACACATTAGAAGACATTGTGGGCGTCAAGGGCGTGAAGTCGTTCACTACGCCACGGTTCTGGCCCTCCAGCGGTGACCTGGCCTTGAACGGGTACATACATGTGCAAATATACAGAGGAGAGAACGGGGGATATATAAAGAAGCAAATCGAGAGAATATTCACTCTGCGGAACATTGACGCTATGATCCAAGTGGAAAATGACTTCGACACCTGCTGGTGTCGTCTGGACACCCGGAACGAGTACAGCATATAACGGCAGGCAACTTTGGTAAGGAAGTTCAGCAAAGAGGCATACTCACGATTTTCATTTACATTCGCTGACTTTTTTAATAATCACTAATACATATTTATCATGACAACACTCATGCGATCACTAATTTACACTCGTACGTACATTCAAAGTGTCACTCGCTTACACAATTCCATTCATACTGTGGCAATCACAATGCGTATCGAGACTTTCTTCTTCTCTTTTCTTCTCTTCTCTGGATTTTGCAATTGATTTTGCAATCATTGAAAACGCGCGCGCACGACCCTCCATCACATCAAAAAAAATTACACGCCATTACAAATCATCAAAACTACAAAATGTCAAGAGTCGGTGTTCTAGCGCTAGGCCCTGCTGGGGTCGGAAAGCTGACATTCTGTAACTCAATCATTGCACACATGCAATCTATAGGAAGAAGGGCCCATATTGTGAATCTTGATCCGGCAGCAGAGCCCACTGAATACGAGTTCACCATTGATATAAGAGACTTGATATCTCTTCAAGATGTTATGGAAGAGATGGACCTTGGGCCCAATGGTGCATTGGTCTACTGCTTTGAGTTTTTGTTGAACAACTTGGACTGGTTGGATGAAGAAATAGGCGATTATAATGACGAATACTTGATATTTGACTGTCCTGGACAAATTGAACTCTATACACATGTCCCAGTTTTACCAACTATCGTCAGACACTTACAAACGAGTTTGAACTTTAACTTGTGTGCCACATACCTCTTGGAGGCACCATTTGTCATTGACAGGTCCAAGTTTTTCTCAGGGGCATTGAGTGCCATGTCAGCCATGATCTTACTAGAATTACCACACATCAACATTTTATCCAAGGTGGACCTTGTCAAAAATGAAATTTCTAGAAAGGAACTCAAGAAGTTTTTGAATCCGGATCCACTTTTGTTGAGTTCCAAGAATCCAGAGAAGGAAAGTAACCCTAAATTCACCAGATTGAACAAGGCAATTGCTAACTTGGTTGATGATTTTGGCATGGTTCAATTCTTACCTCTAGACTGTTCTAAAGACAGCGAATCTGTGGCTACCATCTTGAGTTACATAGACGATGTGACTCAGTGGAGTGAAAGTCAAGAACCCAAAGAGCCTAATGACGAAGAATTTGAAGTTGACGAAGACTTTGAATAATTAAATTTGCATTCCTGTATATTACTTGTAATTTGTATAGAAACCTCAAAATCATGATCATCTCAATTGTACTTGTAATCGCTATTGTAATTGAGCAAGCTTTAAGCTTTAGGGCGATTTATCTGAAGAGCACAGGACATTGTGAGTTCCATCAAATTTTGGGGTATCTGTAACATTTCCTAAACTACGGGTATTTGTTCAGCGCACATGCTAAAAGCTTAAATACAAATGAAACATTCGTCTGCTAAGTAGCTTAGGGGATAAAAGCAAAATTTCACCAGAGGAAAACTTTAAAATACACCGAAGGATCTGGCGGATTTCCATCCGCCAGGGCCAGACCTTAGATTAGGGCCAATAGGCAGTATGGCATGAAAACTTGAGGAGGTTTGACACGATGGAAAAATAAAGTCGTTTTCGAATCCCATGCGGAAAGAAATATGCATGAAAAACGATGTCCGCATATTACAAAGGATTGATTTTATGATTAACCAAAATGCAGTCATTTATTTTCTTGTCATTTTTGAGTTTTTTTTTCTTACTCCCTCTTGATTTCACAGCTGCAGTGGTCAGAGAATTTTTAATGCAACAATCGGCAGATACCAATCATCGAAGTGTCAAAAAGTCTTGGACCAGAGAAAAAAACCACAGCCTCGCATTGCGTTAAAATTGTCTGCATTTCTCGGCTGTTGCAACCACTTGCGGGTCATCGAGAGGAGTATGGAGATAATTACTTTGGCATTACTAAAGCTTACAAGTGATTTCGGACTTAATGGCACCTTCTCATGTCTGAATCTGTTTGTACATACATAGCCTCCGTGGGTATCGGGAATCAGAAACTCAGGGATTTTATAGGTATTCTGTGATCCCCACTGCTTTAGCAATTCAAGCCTATTTGCAATGCCACTTTGTAAAATGCTTCAGCGCTAACACTCGTCGGTTATCGTGGCCAGGGACTAGCAGCGAAGCCGCTAATTTGTAATGTTCTGGTGCATGGGTCTTGGGTTGGTGTGTGGGTTTTTAAGTGTCACGTGAAATACACGTGATATCCACTTATCCCATATCTGAGAAAAAATTTACCACATCATCAACAACACTAATCAACATGGTCCAAATCAACGAGGTCAAAGACACCCAGGTCAGGGAGAGCAGGACTGCCGCACACACTCACATCAAGGGATTGGGTCTCGATGAGCACGGAATCGCCAAGAAGGTCGAAGGTGGCTTTGTAGGACAATCCGATGCCAGAGAAGCTTGTGGGATTATAGTTGACCTAATCAAACTGAAAAAGATGAGTGGTAAAGCTATACTATTGGCAGGTCCCCCAGGTACGGGTAAGACAGCATTGGCACTTGCCGTTTCACAAGAATTGGGACCCAAAGTTCCATTTTGCCCAATTGTTGGTTCTGAATTATTCTCAGCAGAAGTCAAGAAAACAGCTGCTTTAATGGAGAATTTTAGGAAAGCTATTGGATTGAGAATCAAGGAAACTAAGGAAGTGTATGAAGGTGAAGTCACCGAGTTGACCCCAGAAGAAGCTGAGAATCCATTGGGCGGATATGGCAAGACCATCAGTCACGTTATTGTTGGATTGAAAACCGCTAAAGGTACTAAGACTTTACGTTTGGACCCAAGCATCTACGAAAGTATCCAGAAGGAACGTGTTACCCCAGGTGATGTCATTTACATTGAGGCCAACACAGGTGCCGTTAAGAGAGTTGGTAGGAGTGATGCTTATGCTACTGAATTCGACTTGGAAGCTGAAGAATACGTTCCATTGCCAAAGGGTGAAGTTCACAAAAAGAAAGAAATCGTCCAAGATGTCACGTTGCACGATCTCGACGTGGCCAACGCCAGACCCCAAGGTGGCCAAGACGTGTTGTCAATGATGGGCCAATTGTTGAAACCAACCAAAACTGAAATAACCGATAAATTGAGAACCGAAGTCAACAAGGTCGTCTCCAAATACATCGACCAAGGCGTTGCCGAATTGATTCCTGGTGTCTTGTTTATCGACGAAGTCAACATGTTGGATATCGAAATCTTCACCTATTTGAATAGAGCTTTAGAAAGCTCAATAGCCCCAGTCGTGGTTTTGGCTTCTAATCGTGGTTTAACCACCGTCAGAGGTACCGATGATGATGCCAAGGCTCCTCACGGCTGTCCTCCAGACTTGATAGACAGATTATTGATTGTCAAAACTCTCCCTTACAACCAAGAAGAGATTAAAACAATCGTCTCTAAAAGAGCCGTCTTGGAAGGTTTATCTGTTACTCCTTCTGCTCTTAACAAATTATCTGTTCATGGTGTCAATAACTCATTGCGTTACGCTTTACAATTGTTGGCCCCTGCCGGAATCTTGGCTAAAACTGCCAACCGTAACGAAATCACTGATGACGATATTGAAGAATGTGAGTTCTTATTTTTGGACTCTCGCCGTTCTATAAAAGTTTTAGAAGAAAGCAAGGGCTATCTTTAATTTTATTGGCATTGTATTATTCAAGTAATATTTAGTTCGAAATAGACGACTTTAAACAACTCGGGTATCCCTTATTCTAAACCACCCAAATCTGAAATCTCTTTCAAAAACTCTTTGGAAGTCACAATATCAGTGCTACCATAAATGATACTTTTCGGGGTTTTATTTGGTTGAGTCAGCCATTCAGTTAAGTTCTGATACTCCAAATAATTACCTCCGCCAATCACGAAAACCAATGATTCTTGATATGATTGTCTTTTGGGTGGTTTGGAATGTCCACCTCTAGATTTTGGATCTAAGAATAAATAATCATCCGTTAGTTGGATAGAATTATTCGAGGCATTATTTGGATCCATTATTGCTTCAACAACATTGGTGATTGGTAGATTTTTCTTTTCTGGTAATAATTTCTTCAAGCCAGTAGCTAAAGAACTGAGACCTCCAGTTATTCTACCTTCTGTAAGACCATATAATTTTGACGACAACCCATTGAATAAGGCACTGTTATTGGTGTCAGATATGGAAGATGCATGGCTTTGGCCTGAGGTTTCATTCAATGAGAGATTTTTGGATAAATTCAAAATTTGCTTGAATTTGAGAATGTATTTGAAAGCATTCATGTCAATCTCTGGATATTTGGAAGAAAATATCTCTTTGCATTGGTTGTTGAAACTATCAGATAAATTATCATTCAACAAGTTCAAAATAAGGAATGTTCTAAATTTATCAAGAGAGTTATCCCTTTTGGATTCTGTTCTTAAAATTTCCAAAAATTGGTCTTGAATTTTAGGATCATTATAATTTTGCTCAATTTCGAAGAATTTATCTAAAGACTTAGCCTCTAATTCTTTCAATAATGATGCTAGAACGTCCATATGCATATCTAATGTGGTCTTCCTGGCAGTCAATTCTGGCAATGCATTCACTGCCTGTTGAATATTAGCGGTATCACTAGAATTAGGATCAATATCATTGAACGAACTAATGCCTGTTTTATTCGTTAATTCTTGGGCATCTTTTTTATATGACTGGAGTTCGGCGTCAGCACTTTCAACGGCATCTGGGAAGGGCAATTGGGAATTCTTATTCCAGAAGAAATCTTTCGGGTCGACGTCATAACTCTTTACTTGACTTGAATTTTGATTTGCTTCGTCGAACTTAACAACTTTTATGGTGTTTCTCTTCAATTCAAAAACGTCACTAACCATACATTGGTAGATCCACGAATGAGAGAACATTGACGCCAAATCGATATTTCTATCCAAGATAATAAGAACTGGTCTTTGTTGAATCGACTGATTAATCAGAGTTCTCGAATTACTTAAATAATCTCTCAATTTTGCATCCAATTGACTTGAGACAAATTCTGCTGGTCCATTTCTAGGACACCTGATGATTGGAATGGTTCCCAATGTGATAATCGTGGCAAGAAGACCATCTGCGATCGAGTCGGCAATTTTGTGAATTTCGTCTTCAGTAGTAGAAGGGTTATTGAATTTGGTGAAAATATTGGGAGAGTCCAAAGAGAACAAATTGGGCTCCGTCACAATGAAGTCCAAATACTGGTCGTAGACCTGTTTGATCTTGTTGGCCTTTCCAATGAGAGATACTCTTTTGGCGAATTCCTCTAGTAATTCACGATTCAAAGTTGATGTGAAGTTGATGTAGAAATCGTCGTAGCTATCGTTTTCCAAATCATTGATTATCAAGGACATATTTTCCTCTGTGGGCTCGACGAAGTAAATCACAGGCACGTCAGGAAGTGGTGATCTCCTACTGTTTATCAACGGATGAATGGTAATTCCGCATCGTAATAAGTCATTGACTCTGAGAACCGACGATAAAATGGCCCTTGATTTGGTATCGAGAATCAAGACTTTCCAAATGATTTCTTCGCTCTTGGATGCCAATGTCAAGTCAGCAGTGCCTTCTTTATTGAGATGAAGCATTCGCTCCAAGGAGCCTGTTGTTAGTACAAATTTGTTAAAGAAAATCACCAATTACGAAGCTATCAAGCTGGTAACTCTGTGTGTAACATACCTATTTGCCTGTCTCTCAAGCTTAATTCGCCTGTAGATGACATGATTGTTTGTTGTATTCCTGGCAAATCAAGCTTTAAACCGTTAATTTAGTCGCTTATACGTGTTGTTTCAATGGAATTGATTTTCCACCAAGAAATCAACAAAATTGCGAGTTCCGTGCACCACGCATTAATTTGCATTAGTTGTGATTGTTATAGATTGAAAAATTTAACTCAACCGACATAATATGGCAAATAAGACGAAAATGTTTATCGAAACCTGGTATTAGAGATTGAGAATTAACGGTGGTAGGTGCTGAAACGTACAGATCGGTGAATGTATCAGACAAAGTTAGAGGTTCTCAGGTACTTCTTTTGCTGAAATTTTCGAGTGCCAAAAGTGGTTTTAGCTGCTCAATGATTGCAAGCCATGCAGTGTACACATTCGCAAAGAAGGACACCGGCAAAGGATGCAAAATGACAGGGCAGAAGAAGGCAACGTGGGCAAAAAGTTGAATGGTTGGCAGGAACAATTTTGAATTCCCCCTGATTATAGAAGAAGGAGGGGGCCAGGCTGGGGAAAGAAGCTACAGCAAGGATCATGAGATACTATTCATTTAATTTAAAAAGATTTATAAAAAGACAGGAAACATTGAAAACATAGCATGTTTTTATTTACAGTATAATACAATTGGAATATGCTAAGGAGTTTTATCCCGAAGTGTTGCTGACTCGAAGCCATGAACAGGTCCAGAAAAAAGCCCATGAGAGGTCATAACATGATTTGCATAATATAATTCCCCATCAGATTGGAAATCAGACGTCACTTTAAATCAAGCAAGCGGCTGCCCAGATTTCAACTCAAATCCCATTAGGAAGCTCAAACATTAAACGCCTCAATTGATTGTTGCAAAATAAAGTGGCGTCATTTGAATAATCACCGTTGGCTCAACATTAAGCGATGCCCTCAGGTATTTTCTAACGGTTTTGTATATCGTTAAATTTCCTTTAAGTTGATTTTTGAGATTTCCTATTAGTTGCCTTACACTAAAAAATATTCGGTCCAAGAAAAAGATCTTTAACAGCAAAAAAAATCGATAGGAATATTATTCAATCCTGCATGGCGGCCACCAGTAAAAGCACAACGGGTTAAAATTTTGTTTCGCTTCGCTAGCCTTTACTTATTTCTCCAATACATTTGTGAATCAAGGAGTCCCGAAATCGGAAGGTTTGCAGCATGGCGAATATTGATGAATCGATGGGTTTAGGCTCAGAGTATGATGGTGATGATGGGGATTGATGCTTTAGATTGATTCAAATGACGGGGGGATTACTTACTTCTGTATTCCACGATCCCTCTCAATACCTTGATTTTACCATAAATTTCATGCTCAATCATGTTTTCTTCGTTTTTAACGTCTTTGGGTTTGTTTTTATGTTCAGTTCCTGGTTTGGGCCAAACACATGATAATCCGAGTCGATTACACTCGGTACATTTTGGTCTGGTTTCACAACAACGTTTCTTACGTTGTCTGCAAGTGAGACAGCCCATTCTTGAACGTTTGGCAACTGGCTTGGGGCCCAGATCAGAGTCGGAACCTGTTGGAGACATAGAAGGTTTTCTGGAACGTGCCTTCTTGGATAACGATGGAGAACCTTTCTGTGGATTTGGAATTTCTTGGCCTACACCTGGAGTAGGTCCCTGAGGAGGCTGACCATTCATTCCAGGGTAAGGATGTTGGGGAACATACTGTTGGCCTGCGGGTTGGTAGCCAGCAAAGGCGCCCGGTTGTCCTTGAACTTGGTCCCACGATTCATGAGGATTGACAGAGTTGATGGATGAAAATCCCGGTATTGGCATATGAGGATGCTGGCCAGACATGTAGGGTTGGGGTTGGCCTGCTGGCACGGCTGGCACGGCTGGTACTGCGGGCACTGCTTGCACTGCTGGTGCTGCAGGAGCCTCTATAGGGGCGCCGGCTTGATTAGTATCGTTTGAGGTACTATAACTGCCACTATAATGGCCAAATTGCATATAAGGATATTGGTTGGCAGCGCTTGGAGGCTGTTGCCTCGATCCAGCTCGGCTCGGTATGCTGTTGCTGACAGGAGGTGTGGCAGCAGAGGAGAGTGGTGATGCAGCAGAGGACTGGAGGGCGTAGGAAGAGTTGGAATTGAAAGGTTGAGTTGCTGAACTTGAAGCGAGAGAATCGTTAGAAGTTGGCACTTGGGTAGAGACGGAACCAGAACCTGACATGTTATAATCGGATTTAGCATCATCCAATTTGTCTTTTGGCTCAGAAGAGCTTTCAGGTAGGATTGGGCTTTGCCACTGTTTCATTTTGAGATGATGCTTGCGAGAGGTAGTGAAGAAAGTCGAGGATATGGGAAAGAACACAACAAACTATCAGCTCGAGTGATGAACAAGAATGGTAGTAATGATAAGATTGATGAAGAAAAGTTGAAATAACCAAGGAAGTTATAAAATATCACCGATGTAATGATTGAAGAAAACTTATAAATTATTTCCAGCTTCAAAAGGCGAAATTCAAAGTTAATATAGTTTTCGAAATTGTATGGATCGATAAGGTATATCAAAATGTCTGTCGGGATTAAGTGATTATGATAATATTATCAACTAAGATGAGTAATGACAGATTTCAGGTATATATATCTTTGCCAAAAAAATAAAACAGAAAGTTGAACCCCGAGTTTATAAGACACAAGATTGAAAATCCCCAAAAGGAAGTCGATATAGTTCACAGTGCCGTATTAGGTTGGACTGAATGTAAAGGAAAGATTTAAATTTTAGTAAGTTTTCGGAATTTCCAATTCATAAATAAATGTCAGGATTATAAGCAGACAAAAAATATCCCGACACAGATTTCAAACTCAATATTCTTTAACTAAATCAAGATAGCTGTATTGATGATGCAGATAGTATCGAGGGTTTGGATACTAGATGGCGAAAGCCTACCCAATCAATGAATTGAAGAAGGTGTTAAATTGAAGGTTTGAAATTAATGTCGCAGAAGTCAAAGCTCCTGAAGAATTTCTCGACAAATAAATTGTATTTAATTTTCAAAGCAATACTCTTGCCTATAACCTTGTCAATTTATCAGAGTGGATGATTCAATGCCAACCAAGGATGAAAATGAAAGGAAAGATTGATTAAAATTGTTTAGAAATATAACAACAAAAAGAAAAAGGTTTAATCCACGAATTCAAATTAAGAGGCTGATTATCAACAACCTTTAAGTCAAAAACTTTTAGGGACTAGAACTCGATGAAACGAAAAAATATTTATGAACAAGAATAAGAGATGAATTATAAAAGGAAAGCAGGCAGGTAGTCTAAAAAGGATTAACTTGCAAAGTACCAGAAATCGCTTTTAAGTGGTGATGCAGATTCCTACTGGTATAATGGCTCAGACTCAGCACCCCGTTTCTGACTCGTTTTTCAGTTACTAACAAATCCCGAAATCCGAAGCTTTCGACTCATACGTCTGCTCGGATTTTAGTTTCGATGATAAGCTAAATTTAAGTTTAGAATCAGGGATTTGAATTTAAGTCGATTTGGCAATGATTATGCCGATAAAATTGACTGGGAAATGATGCTAAATGCGGTATATAATAGGTTTGTTACAATTTCTTCAAGCGGATCGATCATTCCTTCAAAATAATCGCTGAGAGACGATCAATGCATCAATTGGTTATTCAATCCGGTGATACCCTCTTTCACATAACCAAATAATTGTGAATTGACACTAGGTGCTTTTGTCTTCCAAAAACAAAAAAAATTAAATAATGCAAAGTGGGTTTCCCTAAACATAGTTACAATTAGTTTTTTTTTTAGCTTGCAGATTAATGTAAACTCTTTATTGAAATAAAAAAAACAATTCAGAATAACGTAAAAAAACAAACTTAAAAATATCCTATGAATACAGCGAAAAGAATAAAATACTTCCTAGAACCTGCAAAACAAAGCATATTCAAGTGAAATAAGTATAGAATCTAAAAGAAAAAAAAGAAATGATACGCAGCAGCCTCTTACATCGAAAAAGAAATTGGCTTTGGGAAGGAAAACCGCTGTTAAGCTCCGTAGAGCAAGTAATGATATTGACACAATTCTGATCAACGGCTTACTCTTTCCGAACATTAACAATTGTTCATGTAAAATTTGTTTCCAGAAACTGTTACAACGCGGGTCAAATTTTAGAGGTTATACTTCCCAATTACAAACATTATAAATCACGGTCATAGGCAACGTATTCTAGAAGCTACAAGCTTTTTCGGAGGTTGGTGCATGGTAGATCGCAAGTTAGGAACCAAGGCCCTAGCAGGTATAGAACAAGGGTGACAAGTATCAACAGATCATATCTCAGTATTCGGAAATTTTTTAACTTGACAATAGCAGTACAATACGGCTCGTCATGAACTTGGCATATGATCTTATCCCAACAATTTTGAGTATGCCGTTAATTAGAAAGTTGATGGAGCTGATTGCTGGACTTGGTGTCTTAAATCAGCTAAGCAAACTATTCATCAAATCTTCAACCCGAAACTATTGTCAGCACATCCTTCTGACGTTTCGTGTGCGCCACCTTGCATGTACAAGTTGAAAACCTGAAATTGTTTAATCGTAGCCTTATTTCTAACAATATCCCTTAGTTATTTTGATTGTATTATTTGTTACTAACTCGTGTATCTGTTTTGAGCATTGTTGAAAGCTTTTGTGAATTCTGAATTGGTGCATGTCACATGCTGCATCTCCTGACTCGCAGACCCCAAATTTTGCGTTACCAACGTCTGCATTGCGTTTGCGTTAAAAGCTATTTATACAGAATTTTTGATCAAACTCGCCGATCTGCAATCAAAGAACGGCTATAAACTCTTCGAAAATATAGAGTCTTAACTCCATCGCCAATTCTCAAAATACATCTCGCTTAGTTTTAACTTTATCCAAAATAAAGCAATCATGTTTACAGCCAGGTGGGTGGAATGTGAGTGGTAAGCGTCATCTATTGCTTTCTTATACGTGGTAGTATTTTTCTGATTATCTGACGTTTTCTGGAATATTACTGCGAGAAGGCAATGCGTCTGCAAAATAAAACTTATTGACGAACAGAAAAATTCCGCTAATGCGTGTTGTTTACTAAATTTTTGTTGTCCATTCGGGAGATGATTTTTCCAGCTCCCACAATCGGCGCCCAAACTGGAAAAAATATCGACCGAATCCCATCAATTTCACCAAATAACTCAATTTTCGACATCCTATATACGGAAGCAAATTTAAGTGGTGAAGTGAAATCACTTATCCAAATTTTAGGTTTTTTGTAATAAGGCACTTCACTTACCACTTGGCGGATTTACCAAAAACGAAAGGACAGTCAATTATTCGCCGACTAACCTTTGCATATAAAGGAGCTCAGTCATAGGGGAAGATTTCCTAATCTGTACTTTCAGACACGCCGCTCGATTGATCAAATTCCCGAAATGCTCCACTTGAACTGCATTGCTTTCCTGTTTGACTTGTTTAGGTACTGGGAATCGACAAATTCAGTATTTTCTCAATCAGCACAGTACAAAGTATTTTCAGATCAAGACAAACTCTATAATATTGAAAACATGTAAGACTGCAAAGGAATATTGTTAACGCAAAGCAGTATGCCGATAGATGCGTCATGCATCAATCAGCACAAGGAAGAATTCCAATTTAAAAAAAATAAACACTTATTACCATCGTTTATTTTATGTAAAAAATATTTTTTGGCAGATGTACTTGAATGTATAAGTGAATTTGCGTTGTTTATGCATGAGCATAACTATAGATTTACCGAATCCCCGCCAATTAAATGTCTGAGGACTTGTTCTTGGACAACTCTGGATTGAAAGCCTGGTTTTTCAGTATTGTTGCTTAGACGAGACGTCACCCCCTAAGCAATGATCTAAACCCAAGACACTCCCCTTTATTTCTGGGCAAGATACTCCACAATTTTTGCCTCGTTGAAAGAAGCATAGTTTCTATATAATATCCTTTTACGAGCATAATCTTTGGGCGGGATACGTGGGCGGGATCAGCCTGGTTTACCGAAATACCACGACTTTGATGGATTCTGACTAAAACGGACCGGAAAAATTCTCGAGAATGTGAATACAATCCCAACGAAAAGGGTCCACCCTCTTGTCACCGTCCAACATACCAGTCGGTTAGACAATTTTGTGGGACAATTAAGCTTTGTTCCAATAGATACTTATAACAAAACTGTGGTTAACAATGTCTTAACCTCCTGTGCATCGGCATTTAAGGCCACCCGCTCCGATGCATTAATAATACGACCTTGCATTGGAACATTAACCATTTTTATTGTTAGAAAAATGTCTGCGTTGGATAATTTCTAATTCGGGATATTTTCTTCTTTTGGACGATTGTCTAATTCAACGTAACCCGATCTACGGTGCCTATTCAAAAACTTACGAATACATTGTTTCAAATAAGGTTCCTGATCCTCGCTAATTCTCAACTATTCTATAGATATGTACGTGTGCGCGAGCACCGTCAGAAGTCGAATTCCGTATACTCAACTTATAATTTGTAACTTTCCTACATGTTGCTAACAACTTCTTGAGTGTTTAATCAATTTTATGTAATTACCAGAAGATGCGTATCAGATTAGATGCTGATGCCTGTTCCTTTCCGTCACTCGGTGTTTAGAGCATACCTGCCGTGCGTGGATGGGGCAAGCTGAAAAATATGTGTGCAGGATCAGACACTCATCAGGACAACAATCACCGGTATCGGGGAAATAACCTGCAAATAAGGCAAACCTACTTAAATTACAGTTAATGTCAGAATCTCCCTTAATAATAGAAGTTATCGAAAGGGGCTCCCTTCTATAGAGATTTTGCCGACCTGAATTGACACATTCTTATGTCAGCTTTCAGTCTTAAACATATTTCGAAACCCTGCCATTCTTCTTTCAATTAATACGCTTTTATCATCGCTGCTTATTGGCTATGTGCTGCTCAAGTTATTGATTTACATTTGGTATTGAGTTGCGTCCTTATGGCTGCTCTTTCGTAATAATATTTGTCGCAATAAGTATTGTCAAATCTTTAGTGTGCAGGAAGATTCTTCGCAGGATTAGTGACATTGCATGTATAATAATTCAAGGCTATGGCAAGAACTATGGATTTTCTAACTTAATAATGTTAGCCAAGTATAGAAAGTGTCTTTGTTTTCAAGAGCTATAAGACCGATAATTTCACTCCTGAATATGAAACGAAATATGTGTCAGAAAAAGTAGTTTAGCAAAATTATGTGGTTACTGAGCGACTCATGGGATATCGGTACATGTCGGCTGTATGCGGTTAAATAATACGCATGGAAGCATGATTACATTTAATTTTACTCATATATGATTTTGATCATTTATTAGGTATGTACAAATCCCATCATCCCATCATTGGTGGAGCCCCCATTGGTGGTCCTCCGGCGCCTGGTGGTCCTCCAGCACCAGCACCTTCTTTCAATGAAGAGCGGCCTGCTTTCAATAATTCGTCACATAATAATAAGTTAGAGGCAATACCAACGGCAGCAGAGATAGCATTTCTGATCACTCTGAATGAATCCCAAACACCTTCGATTGTTGGATCCATTGGCTCACCTGATTTCAAGTCCACACCAACGATGTGACCTTCCACTATTTCATCTTGACAGTTGGACAATGATTCCAAAGAATCTAAACCAGCGTTCTTGGTTAAAGTTTTAGGCACAACCAAGAGACCTTCTGCGAATGCTTTGATTCCCGACTTATTTTTACCTTTGTAGAATTTTGATCCACTCTTTAATAATTCATTGTTACAAGCCATGTAGAAAGCACCAGCTCCGGGAATAACGGCTTCATCTTTCAATACATTGGCGACTGCTCTTAAACCATCTCTGATTGCATCTTTTGTTTGCTGCAAAATATGATTGTTGGAACCCTTGATTAAAATGGTTGCACTTTTTGGATGTCTATTTTCGGTAATGTAGGTGAACTTATCTTCTCCAATACTATTTTCATAGACAAGTCCAGAATAACCCAAGATGCTTGGACTTAAATCGTCAACGGAGTTTTGAGCTTCCCCTCCGACAATTAATTGTAATCTTTCCATATTTCTTCTCTTAGCTCTTCTTAAAGCCAAAATATTGTTTTTAGCCAAAACGTCTAATGACATTGGATCTATACCCTTTTGGTTAATAATGACGAAGTTTTTGTCGGAGTTTAATTCACAAACCTGGTTCTTCAAGTCAATGATCTTCTTTAATTTTTCGTCAACGAATTTTCTTTCAGATGCCACCAATTTCTCTCTTTGTTCGGCAGAAGAGTAGAAGAAACCGGAGTTGACTTCAGTTTTTTCGTATTCCAACGAGACGTTCAAAATCAACACGTATGCGTTTTCCAAGCGTCTAGGCATGTCTGGATGTCTGGCACCGTGATCCAAAACCAACCCTTGGATCAACTCTGTTTCTTTGACGGATCCGTATTGCATGGTCATGATTTCAATCATGTGCAAGTCGAGTTTCCTGGCCTCTTCGTCGCTCTTAACTGCCAACACGGCGTCAGTGACAATTGGGGTCAACACGTCGGTGACCTCATTGTCGACTTTGGTGGAAAGAGATGACCTAGCGACCTGCAACAAGAACTCCCGGTCAAAGCTGTTTGGCTTGACCTTGGATTGGTCCAAGAATCTCAACGACTCTTCACGGGCAACGTCAAATCCGTCCACAATCACACGAGGGTGCACACCTTCGGAGATGAACCGTTCGGCTTGTTTCAAAAGCTCTCCCACGAGCAAAATCACCGTGGTGGTACCGTCACCGGCAATTTCGTCCTGGGCAGTGGCTGCACGGGCAATCATGACCGCGGTAGGGTGTTGGATTTGCATTTCGGTCAACAAGACTTTACCATCTTTGGTTAATTTAAGACTTCCAGAACCATCGACTAATAATTTCAAGGTACCTTTGGGACCCAAATTTGAAGCCAAAACCTGTTGTAAGCCTTGTGCAGCGGCAATGTTCACTTGCAACGCTTGGGCGCGTCTCAACGACTCGGCCTTCGGGTTGAGAAGTTGGATCGATGAAGACATGGTATTGATTAGTAAATAGGTGTTTTTTCATTTTCGCTATCCAAATCAGTTTTTTGGACGCGAGCGATTTGAAATGCGAAACGTTACCCGGACGCACTCCACCAGATTTTGGATTTTGCGGCTGGAAGAAAACGGCAGCAAATGGGTGGAGGGCGCTGAAACTTGCCACATTGGGCTTTGCAATCTCAACCAGTGTCCCCAGGGATCCTTGCAGCTTTGTGGTGCAATTTTTCCCTGGATTTTCTGACCACTGAGCCGCGTTGGCGTGTTTCTGCTCTGACAGTGAAAATTTTGCAGCCGGTGGAGGATTGCGGCTTGGAGGGCTCAACTCTGTTATTTCCGTGTTGAGGTTTTGATGTTTGTTCCTGGCTTTTGTTTGGCATCTTTCTGTCTGGATTGCCAAAATGTCACAATTTTCGTTTTGTTGCTTTTGGTTGCTGAATGTTCTTGCAGATGCTGCACATTTTTCTGAAATTCGAGAGAAATTGCGAAAAAGCTGAAAATTGCAATTAACGAAATGTGAGTTGAAATGTGAATAAGAAAGGAAAAGCACCACTGAGAATAGCCAGTGGGTTCTAAACGAGAGATTTTTGGACACGGGTAAGGCATGTAAAACCACCTCAAGATCTAGCAATCACTATTCACCTACTAGTTATATTCACTAGTTATATTCACCAGTTACATTCATTGGTTCGTATTCACTATTTACATTCACTAGTTCATATTCATTACTCTATATTCACTAGTTATGTTAACTAGTTACACTCATTAGTCATATTCACTAGCTACACTCACTAGTCATATTCACTAGCTACACTCATTACTTGATATTCACTAGTTGTATTCACTTGTGATATTCATTGCTTCTCATTCACTAACCCTACCACAAATTTTACATTTCATATACCACTAATTCTGCTCCTTCTTGTACGCAATATTCCGTATCTTTACTTTCCTGAGGAAGATGCATGTTGGACCTCAGTCGTATTTGCAAACTTCGTCGCTCAGTATTTCACACCCTCTGTCTTCAAGAACCATTATGAGATTCATTTCCAATCTTCTTCAGTCACCACCAACTCTCTTCTTCAGTTAATACAAACTCCCCTTCATTCACTGATCTAACAATCACCATCACCACTTGATTTCCTGATCCTCTTTAATATTGCAACTACTCTCCATCACTTATCGAATACTCTCCTCTTCCATATTCACTAGTCCCGTATTCATTCTGCAACCTCCAAGTGTCTACTTCTCTTCATATTCATTAGTCTATCATGTATTTCATTAGTCTATAGTACAATAAATATACTCACTCCAGAGACTCGGCCTCTTTGGGCGTATATTCAGTCACCCGAAGCGAGCTGTTTTCAGTGTCATCAAGTGGAGTGGAAGATGACAACGTGGATGGTCCAAATGTGTCTGCACGCTCTTCAGCCACCGAATTCATGGTCCGCTGTGGTTGTTCGAAAGAAAATGGTTTTGACTCCAAATCTGACCTGGCCAGCGGCCTTCTGGTGAATGCATGTCTCAACCGGTCTCCCACGAAGCGGGCGCTGGCGCCGTCCTCGTAATCAGTACGAGACGTGCGGGCCGTACGCGAGGTAATCACCAGTCGGTCGTCCAAGTCGGATTCTGCCCGGCCCAGCGCAATGGACCATTCTCGTTCGGACGGTGGCCCCATGCCTGCCACAGGAAAGACTTTCAGAGGAGAACGGAACCGTCTCAGTGCACGCAGGCCCATGGAGTCCACGCGGAACAAGCTTTCCTCTGGAGCCATGACCACGGAGGCTTTGGAGGAGATGAGGTCAGATTCTGATTTCTCATCGTCGGCGTTCTGGCGAACAACACGAGAATCAATGTTCAATTCTGGTTGCTCGTCACGAACCTCGTACTCTGGCAAGTTAAGCATGTGGCGATCGAGTTCGACCACAACAAGATGGAGGTACCATACGCAAAGGCCGAAGAAAGAGCCTCCAATGATATTTCCCAAAGCACCGGGGATAAAGATCTTCCACACAACGGTGCCCACCGGCACTGGGGCCTTGTTGATCATACCGATGATAAGCATGTACATGTCAGCGACGGAATGAGTGAAACCCATGGCCACGAAGGTGAAAATGGGGAGCATCATCATGAGTAGTTTGACATGGAGCGGTTTTGCCATGAGTTGAAGGTAGATGGCCAAACACACGAAGAAGTTTCCGGCCATACCCTTGATGAGGGTTTCCACGAAGGAGAAGGAAGCCTTTTGAACCACGATTTCTGCCAGGCCTGCTTTGAAGGCGTCCAGCGAAGAGATGTGGGAATAATGGCAGATGATGTAGCACACGAAGATGTTGCCCACCAAGTTGAAGCACCAGCTGACGACCCAGCTGACCAACAAGTCGAGGAACAGAATGGCGCCCCGTAACAATCCCACGCTGAAGAACAAGATGTTCAGGTTGAACAAGTCAACACCCATAATCACAACGTAGAACAAGCCGATGGGGTATAGGAGCCCCTGGAGTAGCTGGACGATTCCAGGATCTGTCTTGTATAGGTTGGGGCATTGGGACTGCACCATTACGTGCAACATCCCGCCGGATGTGAAGAGAAGCCCTCCCATGAACGAGTTCACTATAAGCGTGTCTATCCTTAGACGGGATTTCTTCATGGCTGTGGCCACCACGGCTAGCGCTGTTTCGTATGTGGTGAGATATAGCGAGTCTCCCATGATTCAGGTTTTGGGTATTGGGGATTTGGCAGTTGACTGTTGGGGATTTGGCAGTTGACTGTTGGGATTCGACAGTTGACTGTTGAGGATCAAGTTTGGCAGAAACTGTCGAAGAAGTCTCCTCTGAGCTCTGTGGTAAGTCCAATGGAAACTTTGTCGAAGACTTGGGGCCAGATTGCTCGGGAACTCAGAGAGCACTTGAAGACCCAGGTGAATAGGTGAGCTCGAAAACCAGGCTAACTCGAGAACCAGGTAAACTCAAAGAACCGGGCTAACTCAAAGAACCAGGCTGACTCGAAGATCCAAGTTGTTGAAGCTTGTGCTATGTTACAACCCAATAGCTATGCTGAACTGAAAGCGTTGTTGAAAACTCCAGCACAATTGTTATCTTCTGATTATATAGCAAGCTGAAAAATTATGGCGCGCTTGGCTTCTTAATAGGGCTAAAATTTCCTGCCGCGGGATTTCGCTGCTGCTCCGGACCAGTCTGGCACGAGCGGCTTAGTCCTGTTCGAGCATGGACCGGGCGTTCCTGATGGATCGGATCTGGCGGCTGGCGGACGGACGGCTGAAACCCTGGCGATGCCGGTTAGCCCTAGAATTTGCAGTGGTCACGTGCGCGGTCACATGCCACACACACACTTTTCCAGTGCATCACGTATTGGTCAATTATCGCCAGTCGTGCCTACAAAGAGACTGCTGGACGAGAGGTCGAAGGGGAGCTGGGACGAGGTTGGCTCGTCTGAGTGGCGCTGTGGAGTCCCGTTTTTGTGCGTAGTGTCTTTGGATTTATCTTTGTCAGATTCTTGATCTCTGTTATTTTCCGTGATGTCTTTCTTATTTTCAGTGATGTCATCTCCCATGTCATTTTCCTTGACGGCCCTGAAATGCTTATCTTCGTTTTGTAGTGTTTGATCGGATTTAGCACCTTCTTTTTGTAATCTGTTATCGACATGGGGTTTGTCTTTCTCCACTCTTTCATCGGATTTAGCGTCGTCTGCATTGTTGGGGTCTGTCACACCTCTCACATTTACGATCTCGTTTGGAGTGTTTTTGTCTGAATGTGAATTGTCATTTGAATTGTTTTGTGAATCGTTTTGTGCATTGTCATTTGAATGACCTTTTGTGTCTTCTGAAGTGCCTTTCGGATTACCTTTCGAATTGTCATTTGTATGGTCTTTCGTCTCTTCTGAATTGTCATTTGTCTCTTCCGATCCATCCCTCTCTTTCTTCGCCTTGGAGGCAGTAGCCCTAGCGGCCCGCACCAACTCGCGGAACTCCTCCCGGTACGTCTCCATCCACAACTTCACCAGAAAGTCCTTGTCCGTCACAGACTTGTGGCTGATACTCCGTGTAGCAAAGAGCGAAGAACTGGAAGATCCGTTGAACGCCAGATGTGACAACTCCCACTGATTGAGCCGTTGTTTCACGACCTTGTCAGAAACGGGATGACTGCTGTCCAAGTTGGAGTTGTACAAAATGTAGTACTGGTTGTATCGGAGCTCCAACTGGTGTCTCGTTCCCTGGGTCGGCACTTTCAAAGCAGCGAGTTTCTCTTTGAGCTTGGGCGTGGTCAAAGAGCTGAAGTCAAGTTTCAGAAGCTTCTTCACGTCGTCTTGATTGTGCTCCAGGGCCTGGTCGAAATAGAATTTCTCCATCTTCTTGCTGTCCACAGGAGTTTTGGTCTTCTTTATGGGCTGGAAAAATGACGAGATTCCTGCTCTTGATGCTGGCCGTTTCTTCTGCGACTGGTACTGGAGGCCCGGCAGCCTCAGCTTCAGCTTGGGCTTCTGTTTTGACGTCTTTCCGCTCAAGCACTCGTCAATGTGTTCGGTCTGGAGAGTTTCCGCCGTCATCTGCTCCGAGCAAATGGGGCATACCACGAGTTCCTTCCTTGTAGGAATGGTCTGTTGTTCTCTGGGTTCTGGGATATTCACTTCTTGATTTTCTTGTTTCCCTTTCGTGTCTTTCTCTCTGCCTTTCTCTTTTGATTTGTCACTCGTTCCTTCGTCTCTCTCTTCTGTATCATGCTCTCTTGCACTCAGCACGGGCATCTGGCCCACGCTGTCCTCGCTGTCGGAGATGACTTCAATCACGTCGGGGGATTCTCCATCGCCATTGCCATCGCCATCGCCATCGCCATTGCCGTCATCAGCAAGAAGCTCCAACAAACTGGCCCTCAACGCGCTGTAGCACAACACCATCTCTTCGAGCAAGATGGCCCGCTTCAAGTTGCTCTCGAACTGCTCCGTCTGGCACAACGGGCACTGGCTGTTTGCCACCAAGTACTCGCGGATGCAATGTGAACAGAAGGTGTGGTTGCAACTGGTGGAAACTGGCGCTCGTAAAAACTCTTTACATATGAAACATCGGTGCAAGGAGTCGAGCAGTGAAAGCTCAGGGAGCTTGGTGTTATTCCAATCGGACGGATCTGTCACGTTCTGGAGGTTTCGTGTGAACGGATTCATTGATGAAGAAGAGTAAAGAGTAAAGAATAAAGTAGCGGTAGCGCGTTTGATCTGGCATTTTCTGAGTGAGATTGAGATTCATTTGATGATACGAGAAAGAAGGAGCGGTGAAAGAAAGGGGATGTGATGTGATGTGATGTGATGTGATGTGATGTGATGTGATGTGATGTGATGTGATGTGATGTGATGTGATGTGTGATGTGATGTGTGATGTGTGATATGTGATGTGTAATGTGGGATGTGTAGTATGGGATGTGTAATATGTGATCTATGATATATATAAGATGTGAGAAGTGATGTTTGAGTTAAGGATGTTCGAATGAAAGATGTTTGAATGAGATAGAGACGTGGATGTGTGATATGACCCATTGGTTCATAAATGAATCCATCTACAACCAAATAAGACTGCCATTCACCATACAACTGTTGTATATCCGCTCATAGACATCTAGCAACTACGTTATATTCAATCGTACTTTTATTCCCCATTGAACGAGGTCTACTTCAATTAATGCTCTATTTTACAACTCGTCGTGCTCAACTTGCCCACTTGTCTGCACTTGCTCCTTCAACATCGACGAAGCCTTTACTTTCAAGTTCTCTGCCAATACATTGTTGTTGTTCAAAATGGCATTGGCTTCGGCTTTGAGCTGTGGTGAGGTCCTTTCGTCCTTCACCAACAACGCAGCCTTTTCTTTCAATAAGGCGTACTCCTTGATTTCTTTCAACAATGCAGCAAGCTCGTCGTCTGCACTGACTGTGGCCTCTGTCTCGGAATCAGTTTCAGAAGTTGTAGTCTTGGCCTCGGCGGTTTCAGAACCCGTTTCGGAAGTTGTAGTCTTGGCCTCGGTGGTTTCAGAACCCGTTTCGGAAGTTGTAGCTTTAGACTCGGTGGTCTCAGAACCCGTTTCGGAAGTTGTAGTTTCAGAGCTAGCTTCAGAAGTTGGAGCCTTTGACTCGATGGTTTCAGAAACAGTGGTTTCTGACTTAGGCTCAGTGGTTTCTGACTTAGACTCAGTGGTTTCTGACTTAGACTCAGTGGTTTCTGACTTAGACTCAGTGGTTTCTGACTTAGGCTCAGCGGTTTCTGACACAATAGTCTTGGAGTCAGTGGTTCCAGACACAGTAGTCTCGACAGCAGTCTCTGATTTAATTATCTCAGTCTCAATGGTCTGAGACTTGATGTCCTCAGATTGAGGTTCAGCCACTTGCTCAGCTTCCACTTCAGTGGCTTCGGACTGAGCTGTTGCAAGAGATTCCGATTCAACAGCAGTTTCACTTTGGGTCTCCTCCAATGTTTCGAGCACAGTTTCTGGTGCAATATCAGTCTCAGACTCGACAACTTTAGATTCAATAACTTCAGGCTCAGCAGTGCTCTCAGGCTCAGCAGTGCTCTCAGGCTCAGCAGTGCTCTCAGGCTCAGCAGTGCTCTCAGGCTCAGCAGTGCTCTCAGGCTCAGCAGTGCTCTCAGGCTCAGCAGTGCTCTCAGGCTCAGCAACGGTTTCAGGCTCAACAAGGGCATCTGCTTCTGCGATTATCCCAGACTCAATAACAGGTTCCTTCTCGACAGTGGTCTCTGCTCTAATATCTGCCTCAATCGAACTAACGGATTCAGACTCGAGAGAAGATTCACCTTCGACTTGACTCTCTGGCCCAGCTGTTGCTTCAACAGTGGATTCAGTCTCACGAGTGGTCTCGGATTCGATGGTCTCGGCAGCAACTACGGTCTCAGCCAAGCTTTCTGTCACAGTGGAAAGCTTGGTCACGGTTGGTGCTTCAGGGACGTCGATGGCCAGAGCTTCAGGGATCTCAGATTCAATGACTATTTCAGTATCCTCTGGTTCGGCCCTTTCAACAACCTTTTGATCTTCAGGGTGCGATTCTTCAGTAGAGTCAGCCACTTCTTCAATAATTTCGTTATGAACTTCAACAGGATCAGGGTCAGCTGTCGAGAGGGGCTTTTCTGAGACGTCAGTCCCGGTCTCAGATGAAGTGGTTTCATCTCCGACAACTGTAGTTGAGTCAACAACTGGGGTTGTCACAGTTTTCTCCGGAACTTCAGACGATTCAGTGGTTGTTTTAGATAATGTCTCGGCACTGGTGAATTGGCTGACCAGTGTTTCGGTTCTATTCTGACCGTAGGCCACTTCTGGTGCCACATCATCCCCAACAGTAGGAGCGACTGAAGGGGAAGGAGAAGCTTCCATTACAGAAGTCACTATAGCGTCCTCAATTGGTGGAGTGATCGATGTGAATTCAATGCCAGAAGTTTCTGCATCAATGTTCTTAGTTACTTCTTTGATCTCGTCGCCGATAGTGGAAGCAACAGAAGATTCACTGGATTGCGTAGTAGAAGTCCATGTACTTGGGTTGGGAACGATAGAAGTTGAAGGCTCCCAGGCGTCCATCTTGAAATATTGTTTAGTAAGTTCATCGACATCAAGTTTCTCACCCAAAATTTTCTCCTTCACAATATCATAGCCATCGAGGGATTTCTCTTTGATCAATTCGAAACCCCAGATAGAGCGTTCCCTTATTATTTCGTAGGCGGTGATTGAATGCACTTTAGTAAGATCATATCCAATTTGTCCATATTGTTGAGCAACTTGGAAGTATTCTTCCCATTGATCGTTTTCGATTGCTTTCTGTATACCCACACCTAAAGCAGCGATCAAAAAGATGTAAAACAAGTACAGGAAAAGGGAGCCTATAATTGATTTACCTTTAGCGAAGTTTTGGGGAATCTTCAATACAAGCATGGTATTCGAGGCACTGCCTGTTGCAAGCTTCGTACCATTTGGAGAGAAAGCCAAGCTGGTCACAGCGAATTGATGGAGTTTTCTGAGACTTCTCAAAACCTTGAAGTCAGAGAGCCTAATGAGAGTGACAGAGAAATCATTTCCTGCCAATGCAATAAGGTCTTGAGGTAAATTGAAGTCTATGGCTACAATTCCCCTCACAGTTCTTGATACTTCATTCTGCTTGACGATTTTTTTTTGCAGCAATGAGTATTGGAAGAGCGACACGCCACCACGAGCTCTGGCGGCACCGGTGACAATGACGTTGTCGTCGTCAATGAATCGCACCTTAGACAAGATGAACAGGCCCAAGACCTTCGCAGCAGGGGTGCCAGCGGTGGAAGCGATCACGTTACCAGTGACGGTGGATACGGTTTCGATGGTGCTGCCGCTAACGTAGCACAATGTCTTCCCGTCGCTGTTCAAATGAAAGTCTCTGATTTCGATTTCTGCAGCCGGCGCGAAGCGGAAGCTGACGTCCAACGTATCAGGGTTGAAGATGTAGATGGAGGATGGGGTTTTCGAGGTCATTAAGCAAGCAACCGCATGATTATGGGACACGGCAAGAACCTTAGGATAGTCTCCAACGTCATCCCCAGACACAGAGTCGTCAAATTGCACGGCATCCACGAACTTGAAGTGCTCGTTGGAGTAGTTGTACTTTCTCAAGTTGTTATTCATGTTCATGCTTTTGATGAGTTGGGAAGACTGGTTGCAGCCAAAGAACACAGAGTATTCGGAGCCCGTCTCGCCGTTTTCGCCCGGAACACGTGAAATATCAAGGCACATTGGTGAATCTTCATTTGCAGGGAGTGGGATCTCCCTGAATCTCTGCAATTGACGATTTTTGTCCTTGATCTTGAAACTGCACTTGATGGCAGTCACTTTATTTGGAATACCATTATTTCCTTCTCCACCACCCCCAATGGCCACAAGTGTCTTGTTATCAATGAATTTGGCCCCATATATAGGGTAGCCAAGATCGATCGATACCGAATCTTTCACAGACATGTTAATTAGACAATTGTATTTAAAAATTAACCGCTGTTAAAATCATTTTTGGGTTTTGTTGTTCTGTTGTTAAATAAAGATTTGGGCGCGCACACACGACCTATTTAACTTTTAGCGCTAAAAATGACTGATTTCTTATCAAAAAAAATTAACCGCCAACTCCAACATTTCTTGCATTTCCCCAGTATTTGAAGCCAAAAGCATGAAATCTCTTCTAGCGGTGCTGTCACACGTGTGTCACGGCTACGTTGGCAACCGTGCCGCCGTTTTCCCGCTTCAATTAGCGGGCTGGGACGTGGATGCCATCAATACTACTCAGTACCTGAATCATCCGGGATATGGCCGCTTCAAGGGCGCTGTCACACTGTCAGACGCTTTGAGGGACTTGTTTCATGGACTCAAGGACATTGTGGACTTTTCTGCCGAGTACCAGGTCATTTTGACCGGTTATTGCCCCAATGAAGACGTTCTAAGGGTAGTCTGCGAGGAATTGGAACCAGTTTTCGCTGGCCCTGGATCGAAACCGTGCTGGGTGCTAGATCCAGTGTTGGGCGACAACGGCAAGTTGTATCTTCCTGACTCCGTGGTGCCTGTGGTGCGCCGGGCTTTGGCAAGCGGGCATGTTTCGCTCACCACCCCCAATCAGTTTGAGTTCGAGACCTTGGGCGGTGTCCGCATCAGCGACTTCGCATCGGTGCGGCCGGCGCTCGAGGCATTCCAGCGCCAGTTCCCTGTGCGAAGCGTGGTGATTCTGTCGGCGCAGATCGAGGGGAACTCGTACTGCGTGGGATACTCGGAGGGAAACATCTTCTGCGTGCCCGTGGACCAGATTGACTGCAATTTCAACGGGTGCGGCGACTTGTTCACGGCGTTGCTCACAAACAGCTTCTGTGACAACCAGTACAAGCTAACAGCGGCAGTGTTGGCCGAGGTGTTGCACAAACTTCACAGGGTGCTCCAGAAGAGCTTGGACGAGGAGCACCGGCTCGTGGGCGGCGACATTGCCAACATTTCGCTCGTCAAGGACATACGTGTGGTGGCCCTGCGCGACGTGTTGCTCGACGACCACCCAGCCGACCTATCGCTCGAGAAAGTCGTCAGTGTGTAGGCATTGGCAACAGCCAGCTCAGCATTTGTACATACCGAATATTTATTAGACCGACTGTTTTAAAGGCCCTGGAACATCCACCAACTTGTGGTACAATCGTGGGCCATAGCATATCCATTAGACTACTAGAATACTTATTTGACCCAGATTGTCAAATTTGGAATACACATTACTCTAGAATATCTTGAACTTGAATTGCACTAGAATATCTTGAACTTGAATTGCACTAGAATATCTTGTACTTGAATTGCACTAGAACACCTTGCACTAAAAATTGCTTTACTCTCCCAAATGTATACAAGAATCTATTATGTTCCACACCAGCCCACACAGTGAACTCTAGTATCATCGAAAACAGTTTTCAACTCCAACATTCAAAGCCGATGGCTGGGGTGGTTTATCAGTGAAGACATATCACGTGACCAAGCGATAAGAAATTGCATCCGTGCACCAATATCCCAAAATGATCTATAGTTTAATATGATCATCTTTACAAAACCAACAAACTACAACGCCATTAGAAACGCAAAATTCCTGAACAACAACTTTTTTCTCTGGCTATCCGATATTGAAGTTGATTTGCATTTGGTATACATCCAATATCCAGTTCTTCTTGAATCCAGAGCACTTATAATCGCGCCAATATGAAGGAGTTGCCTTCGCATGTTCCACGGCGGCAACGTCCCAAAAAGAGCATTTTAGGGATAATGAGTACCATAATAATGGCTGTAATCATTACAGGTATGTGGATGCTGGGTTTCAAGCCAGCACTGGTCCTCCAGGGCCACTTATCTTCGATTTTACCAAAATCCCTTCTTCGTATGCCCGAGTCCGTTCCCGGTCTCCCCGACACACCGGCTGTGCCACTGGAGATGCCAGACGCGAGCCAGTTGCAGCTCAAGCACATTTTTCATCATGGCACGGGCGCCAGAAACCACAATGTGCACCGTCGCCTCGATGTGACTTCAGCATACCTTGCCAAAAGCGGACTAGACCTGGCACGGTCGTTCAACGCGGAAACGGAGACGGAAACTGGCACAGAAACGAAGAGGAAAGTTAAGAAGGGAATGAAAGAGGAAATGAAGCAGAAAGGATCTGACTTGGAGCAAATATACAGCCAAAATGATTGGCCAAAAGTCCACAATGGTAAGAACCCCTGGACCATGACGATGGCTGTGAGGCATTCTGGCAAAGGACAAGTGCAGAGGCTCAGCGAGCGCCACACCCCAGGCTTTCTCGATCTGTACTTGGACTATGCTTTGCAAGTCAAGGGAAACCCCAAGCATTTGAACAAGATTGGCTTGGAGTGGGAGTCTGAAGAAGTACTCCTTCCAGAAGTCAGTGATCGCGACACATTGGTGACATTGGCGACGATTTCGTCGAATGCATACGTAAGATTTCCCAAGGACGATGACGAGAAGAAGAAGCTGGACTGGGTCGACTTGGGCGACGAATGGGAACCAGACAGAGACCACGACGACGTCAATTTCGGCTGGGACGACATCGGCTTGCGTGGACACGTTTTTGTCAGCAACGACCTGAAATTGGTGGTCATTGGCATAAAGGGTACTTCTGGAGCCGCATTGCCAGGCGGTGGTAGTGACGAAACTGGTGGCAACGATAAGACCAACGACAACTTGCTTTTCTCCTGCTGTTGCGCAAGAATCAGCTACATGTGGACAACAGTTTGCGATTGCTATGAAAAGACATATACTTGCAACCAAGACTGCTTGGAGAAGGAATTATTGCGCAAGGACAGGTACTACCAGGCTGCGTTGGAGATTTACCGCAATGTCACCAAGCTCTACGACCCACTGAAGACGGAGATTTGGGTGACGGGACACTCATTGGGCGGCCTGTTAGCATCATTGCTTGGGAGAACCTACGGCCTTCCCGCTGTGGCCTTTGAGGCACCAGGAGAGCTACTAGCCACTAAGAGATTACATCTTCCCCAGCCACCCGGAATACCCAAGCACATGGAGCATATATGGCACATTGGTAACACGGCAGACCCAATTTACATGGGTGTGTGCAACGGAGCATCTTCGTCTTGCAGTGTTGCCGGATATGCCATGGAAACGGCCTGTCACACAGGACGAGTGTGCGTATATGACGTGGTGACGGACTTAGGCTGGCGGGTGAATTTGCTCAATCACCGGATCCACACTGTTATTGATGATGTGATAATGAAATACAACGAAACGGCTCAATGCGTGGAGCAACCACCATGTCGAGACTGTTTCAACTGGAGATTTGTTAGTGGCGACGAAGAAGAAGAAGACCCACCAATCTTGCCCAACCCGCTCAGACCGCATAAGAGCAGGCTGAAGTTTCCTTCGCGGTCGCAAACGGCCAGTGAAAGCCGAATCAGCAGAACTTCTCAGGCCTCCAAGACCAAGACCACTTCTGCCAGCTATGCCAGCAGCAGCACTCTGGGGGAGTCAGAGCCCACCGAACGACCACAAAAGTGCTTGAAACGAACCTGGTACGGCTGGTGCTTGAAATGGGGCTACGACGACGACCACGATGACGAGACAGTTGTGTTGTACGGTTAGCTCAAATAGTCAATGACCTGATAAGCTGACGTCAGTGACCATTTAATTGATAAGGAGGTAAAGCCAATGAACGGTTTGTCACATGTTCTGAGATGAAACAGAACATCAGCTCATAATGACCCAACCGTTGTGTCTGACAGCTCATTAGCTCACAAGTAAAACGGCTGAGACCAACCGTTTTTTCAATTCTACACAGGCACAATCACTTTGCTCAAAATCTTCTAATTGGTCACCGGTTTAAGATGGGCTATTAATAACCGACCACCCATAAATGTTCAATTTACAACAGGGGTGACCCCATAAAATGAGACTTGACAAATGCCGAGCAGAAAATAAAAGGTCACGGACGTGAGACTAAATCAGGGTTTACTTATTGTGGTGATTGCTACCCCAAAGGATTGGCCAAACTATTGCTTGTAACGGACATATGGAAATCGAGATTTAATAATAATAACCTTATTGTAATCATAACTATAACTATAGCCAGACCTTGAATAAGCCGACCAAGATCTATCGATGGCAACTAGAGCAAGTAGTAGTCGGCAATACGACATTTATCGGCCATATACAAGATGACGACATTGTTCTCCCCATATCCCATATACAGAGCGCGACATTATGACGAAAGGGTGCTCATCGGGGATGAAATTAGGTGAATTACGCACAGCTTGTCGGCTAATTACAGGACGAGCAACTAGTGCATTGGGCAGAAAGTGAAGTCAGTTCACAGATGTAAAGAAGGATTTAAAGGTGCCATAATACAGACTCAGCGATGAGAGAGAAAGGGGCCTAAATAGGCAAGCCCCGAATTCAATCATTGCCCAAAATGTTATTCTTTTGCATCAATTAGGGTGATGTTTATTTACAGATTTCCGCATTGGGAAGCATGACCTAATTTGGGAGGGTAATAATGTCCTGTTTAATTTCAGTTTGTATGTATGTCATTCATTCCAATAGCAGTGAAATAGGTTTCACAAACATAGTAATAAAACAACAAAGAGAGTGACAGTAAGAATATTTTTATAATAAGACATTAAAGCTTGCGTGAGTTGTTTTTCATCATCGAATTCCATTTCTGGCTCGCACTAATTGGACTTTATATACTGGTAAATTGCTAGTTAGCGAAAAACTCCTTGTTTTTAGTTAATTTTCTTTAACACTAGTTATTCAATTCCAAACCAAGGATCACCAATTGACTAAACATGAAAGTTGTCAATACCATTATCAACCTCTTCTTTATGGCAGGGGCCACCCTCCTCTTGATTTTGATTGTTTTATCAGGTTCCTCAAAACATTTCCCATTGAACCGTTTCTACTGGATTCGTGCTGACACTTCTTCTATTAGAGGTGCCCCAAACCAAGGTGCTTGGACTTTCTGGGGGGTTTGTGAATATAACGACTATTCCAAATGTTCCTTGGGTCCAGCTTACCCAATTTCTCCTGTCGATAACTTTGACACCGACAAAAACGTTCCAGCCAAATTCGTTGACAACAGAGACACTTTCTACTACTTGACCCGTTTCTCCTTTGCTTTCTTGATTGTCGCCCTTTGTTTCACTGGTGTTGCCTTGATTATCGATATCTTGGGTCTCTGTTTTGTTATTATTGACAGAGTTGTCATTGCCTTTGTTTCATTTGCCTTATTCTTCTTGGCTGGTACCGCTGCTTTGCAAACCGCTGGTATTGTATTGGCTAGAAACGCTTTCAACGATGCTGATATGAAATCTCACATTGGTGTTAAGTTGATGGCTCTTTTATGGGCTGCAGTTGTTTGTTTGACCATTGTTTGGTTCAACACTTGTTTTGCCAATATTGCCACTTCTTACAGAAAGCACATGGACAGAGTCAGAGCTGCCAATGGTCAAGAAGCTGGCTACGCTGCCGGCCCACCACAAGGTGGCATTGCCGCCAACGACGACTCGTCGTTCACCAGATCAGCACCAGCTGAAAAAACCGTTGAAGATGAAAACAGCGGTTCTGGTGGTATTAGATTCTTCAAAATCAAGAGAAACCACAAGACTTCTGATGAAGAATCAGTTTGATATCCTTGTTTCCCGTTGTACTATATTTAGTTCATAATTAATTAATAATTGTATACAGTGTAGATCATCGAAAATCTAAGGTTGGTCGCTATCGAGAAATGAATCAATTTGGCAGAGAAACTAGATTAGATGTTGATATAGAGAATTTGGGGTACCAGTGGTGGAGTGCATTAGAGCCTAATTTCGAAGTAATGAGTTGAAAAGAATATGTTTATGTTGAGTGAAATGGGCTAAACAAGCTGAAGGAATTAAAGGTGTGATAGTTGAAGGCGTTAGTTGGAATGAGATGAAGTGTTGATTGAGTTTAGTGAGTGAGTTTAGTCAGTGAGTGAGTTTAGTGAGTGAGTTTAGTGAGTGACTTAAGCATATACGTAAGATTGTGTCATTTGGGTAACGACAGGTTCTTCGAGACTATAATGTCGTTTCCTTAGTAATAGTCTAATAATAGTGGTATGGGAGAGCGGTTCTAGAGCAGTTAAAAATAGCTGCCACAGCCAACCAAGAGTGAAATGAATCTCACCACCAAACTACATATAAACTCAACCTCACCACCAGAACATCTAAAGTCCACAGCGTCGACTACTAAATCGGGTCAAAGTCGACCCAAAGTTGAAATGATGTCAAACATCAACGTCAACCCAATCTTCAACACCGTGCACCAACAACTACGTCATAGAAAGAGCCCAACAACAGCCGTGTTCCGCTGCTGCGAAGTTGGTGCCGCATTGGGAGGCAGTGAAAGAGTGGGTGACTGGAGACAGTGCGTGACTGAAGGTGGGTGATCACACAGCAGGTGAGTGGGTGTTGAGGCGAGGTGTGGTTTCTACAGAGGAAGTGAGTTTGAGTTTGAGTTGGTGGACACTGAGTGACTTTTGCAATGGTCCAAAAGACATTAGTCCGTTAATGAGTGACCTAGTCAACGAGCCCAAACGGGAAATACAAGGCAGATTTTCACCAAGCAAACCTGCCCCAGACCAGTCCAGCAATCTTGGCGGTTCCACGTTTCGAGATCCACCCCACCCGGCCATTCTCCACAAGGTCGGTGCTAGGGGAACCGAAATAGCTGCCAATGCCGTATTGTTGGAACTATTGTGGAAATGACCAAGGCGCCATTGTTTCACCTCAGAAACCGGCATTTTGGTGATTCACAAACCCTTAATATCTCGGTATCCCCGAATCAAATCGGCATACCAAATCCTCAATTTAATTTATGAAAACTCTAATTTAAGATTATTCTGCAAATTTCATTGCTTCTCCATCTATTTTTTAGAGCCCCTTTTCGCACTTACTCAGCAAAAAAAACTGAGCTAATACTTTTCAGTGAGCGCTTAATAACTTTGCAAACACTTATTACATGGATACTTGAATGCACTAATTCTTCAGTTATCAAGCCATCAAGTTACCAGTAAGTTCCCAATTAACAACTCCATCTTTTCGCAATATCCGTCAAATACGAAGTCCTCAATTACCGACTTATCAATTCTCAACTCATCAATTTACACCACTATCAAAAACCAAGTCATCCTTTACCTACTCCCAATTCAACAACAAATCGTCAATTGTCGACTCATCAATAACGCACCAATCCATCACATTCGTCATGCCGTTTCTCAAAGAAAAGGAACCGAAACCACACCACCACCATCACATCAAGAACATCTTCAAAAAAGACCACTCCGATGATGCCTCTTCCCACAGCGTTTCCCGGCTCTTCCACCACAACGACTCGTCCGAGTCTCAACACAACCGCACGGGCCCGGGCGACGACTCCTCGCTGGCCCGCTTGTCCCGGACGCCGCTGATTCTTTCGCTCCGCAGACACAACTCCAACTTGGGCCCAAAATCCAACGACGACGAGCGGAAAAAACTCTCCCGGGCAGAAACCATCGCCCACGTCCAGCATATGAACAACAAGAACGCGGCCGCAAGGGCTGCCGCCGGCCCTGGCGGCCAGCGCGTGCCCACGACCAAACCAACAAACTACCCCCATCAGGAGAAGATCAAGTACAACCCGTTCGGCCTCAATAAGACCCCTTCCAGCGAAATGCGAAAGAATCCTTCTTTCTACTTGAACGGAGGCGCTGAGGGCCCTCGTATCTTGAATAATCCGGTCGCTGACCCAAATGATTACTTGCCAGACAATTTGAAACAAGAGCATATCAATTTACTAGAAGACTTCGAAATAGACTTGACCAATAAAAAGTTGGGCGACGGTGGCTCCTCCGACGTCAGAATCATCCACGCCATTGGCCAGAAGAAGCAGTCGTATGCTCTCAAGAAATTCACCTTGTTGCATAAGGAAACCGATGAGGAGTTCTACAAAAGAGCATCAAAAGAGTTCATCATCTCCAAAATTGGTGGTGTCAGTCGCCATGTCGTTGACACCATCGAAATGGTGCGCATTCAATCACAAGCAAACTTGACTAGAGGCTGGGGGATCGTGTTGGAGTTCTGTGAAGGAGGTGACTTATTCAATACCATCATCAAACCAGGCTGGAAACGCCTGCCCATCGCTGAACGGTTCTGTCTTTTCAAACAAATCGCATATGGCTTAAAGTTCCTTCATGATAACGATATTGTTCACAAAGATTTGAAACCTGAAAACGTCCTTATCGATGCCAAAGGGGTGGCCAAGCTCTGTGACTTTGGTGTGAGTGACTATGGCCACGAGGAACACGGTAATTTGCAGTCCCCAGTCAAGACTTCAACCGCATACGTGGGCTCGCCTCCATACTCTCCACCCGAGGTAATGAAACTCAAAGAATTGAGCGGCTCGGAGTTGAAAAATTGGGCATACGACCCTTTCAAAATGGACCATTGGGGGTTGGGAATGCTCCTATTTTGCATGGTTTACTGCGGTGTACCCTTCCAAGCTGCCACCCCTTCTGATCACGGTTACAGAGATTACAAATTCAACAGAGACCGGTTCAGTTCAGATCATCCTTCTTTCAAGAACAATGATGATTACTCTAAAGGACCAGGCAGTGAATTTAAATGGGCTGCTCAATTCCAGTCAAACGGTGCTGCGAGAGTGGCATGGAAACTCTGTGATCCTTCAGTCAACGGCAGATACGACTTGGACTTGCTTTTCAATGATCCTTGGTTCGCTAGCGCAGAAATGTGTCTCTACGAACACGAAGACCAAGAAGTGGATCCAGTGCCACCTCTGTCGTCGTCGGCCACCACGTCGCATCCTAACTCCAGGCCTCCGAGTCGGAGAAATACCCATAGCAGTTCTGGTTACCAAACTGACGAAGATGGCATACACACCCCATTTAGGAGCATGTTGGACTTGTCCGCTGAGACACCGGCAAAGGATAATGAACTGATCCATTCAAATTCTTCATTATCAGCTACTCCATTGAAACTCCAGAAAGATCATAGTGCCCATAATTATTCGTCCCACAACTTGCAAACGAGCGGGTCTGATATCTGTGAGAACTGTGCTCATTCACCGGAGTCCAAGCCAGCTGATTCCGAATCTCCCCCACACTCTAAAGTGAGATCAATGCTCGATATCAACGCAGAAGATAAGCCTAAATCTTTACCTGCCGTGGAGGAAGACAAAGAAGTTATTATTGCTCAAAACCAGGAAGAGGATCTAAATGAATCCGATAGAAACTTCTCTGGACTTGAAATCAACGCAGACGGTAATGTCAAACCCAAATCAGAGAAATCGGAGATCGTTGAATCATCGGCCAATGTGCTTTCACCAACGTCATCTTCAGCATCCTCCAAACATGATGGCGAGTGTCTGTGTGATTGCCATAAGAAAGAGACGAAGAAGGAAGCATTGCCATTGCTCAAAAAGCCTCTCAAGCCACTTCCGCAAGTTCAACTAGATAACAACGGAGTGTGTGATTTAGGCTACAAAATTAGGAAGCACCACCACTGCGATATCAGTAATGTTGCAGTATCAGGGTCATTATCAAGACTCAATAGATAGTTATGTCGTGTAAAATATGATGTTAGATAGTCAATAATATTTATTTAATGAGGGAAGCTACAGTGAAAGATTTATTTTAACTTTTTATTAGAATGTGACAGTTACTTTCAAAACTTAATAAAATATACAGAGAACATCATATCTAAGCTTCCAAAGAAACTCTACCCTTAGGGTTGGTGACCTTGATACCCAACTTCTTAGCCTTTTCAACAATGCCAACTCTGTTTTTAGCAGAGACGTTGTGGTTGATTTCGGCAGCGAAAGTCTTGGTGTGCATCAACAAAGAGTCCAAGTCCTTTTCGTTAGCAACGTTGAAAACCTTGTGACCGGATGGGATTAAGTGTCTAGTCTTCTTGTTAGAACCGTAACCAATGTTTGGTTGAGGGATGGTACCTCTGAATCTTCTTCTGACACAAGAGTCAATACCCTTTTGCTTTCTCCAGTTTTCAGCGACACGGTGGTATCTGTCGGAGTGGTGTCTCTTGAAAGTCTTGGTGTACTTCTTGACAATCTTTGGGTGTGGAACGGAAGCAGCCACTAGAGTTGTTAGTATTATAGATCACCTTTAAGGAACTTGAGATGTATTGAGCTGAGGCAAAGAGAGCAGCTTCTGGATCGAGCTGGATTTCAATGTCCACCCACTGGCGTTGTTGGCAGCGCAGTGACGGTTTCTATGCACTGTTCTGACCTGCTTGGCCTAGAATGGTGCCTGCTATTGGTACAGGTCTGTGATATTAATTGATGCCTATTTCTGGCGCTTGGGTCATGGTCTTCACGACACTCCAAAAGCCCACTTCGATCAGTGGCTTCATGCTCTCCTCAATCATGCTTCTCTTCTCAGATGCTATACAGCCTGTCATGTCTCAATACATCCACGCTATCTGTTTAAACATACTTTTTGATGATGTCGTTATTCCTATTAACAAGTATCAAAAGAACTTATAAAAATTTTCACTTTTTTTTCTCACTAACTTCCATAGTTAGCGCGCTAATGAAAAGGACTGCAGACAGTTGAACTTGAGTGCTTATGTAAGCGCACCATCCATAATTTTTCTATTGCGAGCGAGCGAAAAACCAAATTTGGCAGGAATTTGAAAGTCTCGTGAATGTTAGGGCGCAGCCCTAAACGCACACACGTGACTTTATCTTATCGAAAATCAAAATGTCTAATGTTTTTATAGACATATTGTAAATAGTTGCGATTATGTCAGGGATTATGGCAGAGGTACGGGTGCGACTCCAGTGTTTTTACAACCTTGCTTATGGCGCTTAAGTCAGTTTTGATCATTTATTGCAATTAATTACAAGAGCTAACGGTGACCAAACACTTTTGCTTCTTCTGAAGAGGACACATCACCTAAGTTGGAAAGTACTTTTTGTACTGTCATTTGCAGCCCATATCTTCGCCCACTGCCAGTATGTGGAATATAGGCTACTATATACTAGCATTCATAATATCGTGGTATAGCATATGGTATATTGTATCGCTAATAACGGGGTTCAGTCTTTCTTCGGTCACAATCAACAATGGTTTATCATTCAATGGCATTACCTTCAGGTCCTCCCGAGTGCTGCTCACTTTGAAATCTTTCAGACTCAGACTTTGGGGTAACACCAGAATGGTCATCTTGGATGACTTGACCATAGTAAGATTGGACAAGAACCCGAAAAAATCCAAAAAACTGAAAACTGGAAAAGACCCTGCTACTCCTACTACACTCTCGGTTTTCCCCAGCAATTCCCTCGGTAAAGTCATTGTTAGGGTGTTGCTTCGTCATATCCCCAAGATTGAAGTCGCCATAAGAAACACCAACATCTCCAATTCGTTCAATTTTGAGACCCGCATAGACTACTTCAAATTCGACTTGGGCTCCAGATACAGCAGACGTTACGATGACAATGTTAAATTCTATCTTAATCTAGCCACTACAAACATTGTGCTCAGCAACAACAATTCGTCGTTTGAAAAACTCCCTCCCTCCTCTCTAGCCTCTATAAGGGTTCAATTGAACTTCTCCATCAATCTCCAGAGCGGCGACTTGCAAAACACCCGCTTGAAAATATTCACGGGCGACGTCAAAGTCCTGATCTTTAATACGTTCAGATACTTCATCATGAAGTTGGGCAATAGCACAAAATACTTCGAAGGCACCGAAGAAGAAGAATCTACCAAAGAAGCAGAAAATTCGAAAAAAGACTCCCAGTCAAAAATTGACAAACTTGTTGCAATTCACAAGAAATTATACTACACCATCAACGAAGTCTCCATACACATAGAAAACACAAGCCTTTTGGAAATTCCCTTTGCAACGACCGAAGATAACCAAAGCTTTACAGAATACTTCAAACAATCACACCCAAAAACCTCGGTATCCCTCAACATCAAGTCGGTGTTCTTCAATTTCCAAAAACTTTACGAAGGTTCCGCGGGGTTCGAAGTCCTTTTTGATCCTAAAATTGATAAGCCTTTCCTACTCACTACTTCTATCCAATTATTGAAAGTTGATTATTCCCGCTTAGTATATGACAAGAGAAAGCAAAAGAACTTCGTCGAGCTGGATGAAGTTTTGAGTATTCCTAATTACAGCTTCACGTTCAAGACAAATGTGTTGGACAACCTAGCCAATGGTCTTGGGTTCGAGAACTGTGTCATGGAGCTTTTCTCCTCCGCAAGCAGTCCCATCTTGGACGTGGATACAGTACAATTATCATCTCTTTTGTACAACTTGGTTCTCCTACGAAAATTCTTGAAGTTAACGGAGTTGAAGAAGAAAAATCGAAGATTGGCAATGAAACTAACAAAAATCGATTCTTATGGAGATGACAATTATGAACTCAACGTCGGAAAAGATGTATTCGGAGAAGATGACAGTGAGACTCGTGGACTGCTAAGTAGTGGCTCACCGCCAAATCAAGTCAAAGGCTACGATGAAGCCAAGATTGAACTTAGCGATGAAACACCCAAGCCAATAAGCTTCAAAGATAGACTTGTGAAACTACTCAATGATTACTATCCAAGATTGGATTTGAAATTAATCGTCGAACAGCCTCGACTTATAATTCGAAACATCGATGCCGAAACTAAGCGAATTCAAATCTTGAACTTTTCATACTCTCTTCTCAATGTCCAAGTCATCACGACAACTGACAGAGATTACGACATGAGATGTCACATCCTTCATCCTTGCTTGACTTATCACGAAAAGAGTACTAAAGATGCTCATGACTATGCCAACGAGCTTAACAAAAAAGACATTCTCGGTCTACGCTCTGCCCACTTCCAATTTGATATTCTCAAAAACTTGAAAGTCCGATCCTTGGTAGATATCGATGAGATTTCTGTGGACTTATCTCAGCTCGACACTTTAGTCGGAATTAACAGGCTTCTACAAGACATTATGAGAATGTCAGACCGTGATATGAATACCGGTTTGATAAATTTGTTTTTGAATTCTGAAATCATTAAACAACGCAGCATATATCCATATTCAGCCACCCAGGATTCATATAAAGATGCCCCATCGTTTGAGTCTAAAGTTTTCAAGTCACTTCCTCAATGGTTCTTGGGCTGCGAGGTTAGGGTGACTCAACTGGACATTCTCCTTGGAACCCGGTCAGTTCTTATCCCGAAAGAACACATTTCACAGCTATTCGGAGATGACATAGAAACAATTGGGAATGCAAACTATGTAAAGAGCATCAAAATAACGTTGAATGAGTTCAAGGTGAGCTTGAAAAATGACAAACAGCATGAATCATTCACATCGTTCTCCTCTATACCCTCCCCGTCAGCCTCAACAGAAACACTCACTCCATCTACAGACGAGTCGTCGGACGTCTTCTGGCATATGAAGTTTCTGACCGACCAATTGTTAGCATCGGTAAGGTCTGACACGAAGTCAGACAAGTATGAGCAACTTTTGAGTGTTCCTAGCTTGAAAGTTGATTTTGCAGCCGTATCCGAAAAAGCAGACAAGCTGTTGAAACTCGACACTAACATCGATGAAATCACGGTATCATACGATCGGTATAAATACATGGCAGTTCTCGGTTCGATATATTTATTACGAGAAACCATGCTTAGTCCCGTGAAATACATTCGTTCTAAGGTCCAAAAGGACATGAAACAATTCGATATTGACGATGTGTCCAGGAAAAACAGTGAACATGGTTTCAAACATTATCTTCGTGGGGAAATCGGTGTTAAGCGAATTAACTCGACCCTCCATTTAAGTGACGACTTCAAGATAAAACTTCAAGTGTTCCAGGTTTCCACATCGATTTACCAAGGTGCTTTGAATGTGAAGAACAAATTCGCAAGGATTCTTGCTGATTCGCCGACCAGCCCAGGCTTATGGAGCCGTTTGGCCTGTCTTGACGGTGCTTCGCTCGTATTGAATGACCCCGATTTGGCACATAAAGTGAACTTACAAACAGACTCCGTCAGACTTATACAGCCGCACGGGTTCGTGGTCTATCAGCTATTCGACAACTTATCAGTTCTGATTAAAATCATGAAGCATCTTATGCATGCCTTGAAAGGGACACTGCAAGCCAATGTGGTCGGACCAAAAGAGTCTAAGACGGTTAGGATGCCCAATATTCGCTTCAAATCAAAAAAGGTTTCGTTCCTCATGGAAGACGATCCCTTCGAAAGTGAATTGGGCATGATATACCAATTGGGTGTGGTTGAGCAGAGAAAAAGACTTGAACAGTTTACTTGTTTTGAGCAGAAGGCCATTTCTGAATACAGCAACGACAACAGCTTTGACCTCGAAGAAAAATATGACACCTTACTCGAAACCATGTCCAACCTGTGGATTCGAAAGGTTAAAGCCTACAAGTTCAAACTCAATGAAGAAATATTGTCAAATAAGAAATTCCTTTTCGGCGCAGAGGCCATGTTGCCAAAGTCTGAAAATGACGGTGTTGTTGCCTATTTCAGCTATGCTCCTCTTTTATCCGTGCTCATGGGTGAGCTTGATTTGGACTTGAGCACCACTCGTTTCGACATACGTGAATTGCCTCAATTTATCCACAATTTTGGGCAAGGGGTACCAAAGGACACTCGGTATTCTTTGCTCGTTCCTACGCATATTCAATTGAGGGTTGCCGAGCTCAGAATGCATCTCAGAGACTATCCATTGCCATTGCTACATCTTCCCAGAGACCCCAACAAGAAGTCGCTCTTGATGTCCGGCCACCTCATCATAGCAGAAGCTTTGGTTACGGCTAAGGAGCATTTGAGAAAGCTCACTATTCCTTTGAGAAGAAAGGAGCAACATAACGAATCCTATATCCTTACAATTGAGAAGTCTCTCTCCACGGTTAAATTATTCTCAGACATTAACATAAGATTTTCGTCAAGCTTGCCTTCACGGTTTGTCTGGGGCCAATCGTACCAATTCGGTATTCAACAAGTGATGTTAAACTTTGACCAATTTTCAAAACCTCCTGTTGATCCTTCTACAAAGTTGGGGTTCTGGGATAAGTTGAGATTGGTAATGCACGGTAAGTTCAAAATCGAAACAGGGACTCAAAATGGCTTGGAGGTTGCTTTCAAAGGCTCCAGGGACCCTTATGACTTATTTGATGTTTCCTCTGGATTTGTGTTGGCATTCAGTGATCACGTCGAGTGGAACGTCAACCAAGACGACGACTCTAGATCATTCTTCGACATTCGATCCGAGAAAGTGTCATGGTATGTGCCAAACTATTTGGTATCTCCTCTTCTTTCTTGGACCCGTGATAGTCTGAAGTATGTCTACTTGCCTCAAAGCAAAGAGTTTATTTCTTCCTGTTTTGCTTATTATTTGGATAACACTTGTACCGAGATTTTGGACGAGGAGGTTGTCCGAAAAGACGTGGTGGAAAAGACTGTTCTCAAGCTCAGCGGGGGTGTGAATTTCAAAGTTGGGTTCATTTTGAAGAGAAAGGACTCGAACGATGAAGAGACTGAAGAAGGAAAGCCACACTATGAAGTCAATCTTTATAATCCAGACTTTACATCGGAAGGGCACGATTCATACACCGGATTCAGAAGTGACCAAATCCATATGGCTATTTCTCTTTTGGCAGATACAGAAGATAGCTACAACGCTATTCACTTGAGTCCGGGGGTTTTCAAGCAATTTTTCGCTTGGTGGAAATTGTTTCAAGGTAATTTGATGCTTCCTATTCGTCGTGGAGGCTTATTTGGAGAGCTCAAGCAACTGATGAAGTTTTCCAATCATTTGTTCACCAACAAGTTTCAGTTCCGATTCAAGAGTTTGTTCATGTCACATCTCTACAGAGACGAGACGATTGATTCAGAACAGGATACCGTGGAAAGTGTTGGTATAAGGGCCAAAATGGATGAGTTCATAGTCGATCTTCATCAAAGAAAGGAACCGAGAATCGAGGTCCATGAAGGATTGTCTCGGAACAAGAGAATCATGAAAATGAACTTCAATGCTGGCGAGGTGCATCTCTCCGGTATTGACTTAAGAATCATTCATGCCATATTTGAGCAAGATATATACGCTTTCAACAAAAAGTACGACGACACAAAATCTTCCTACCACATAATCGATGACGATGGAGAATGGTTTGACATCGAAGACTACGAAGAGGCGTACATTCCAGCTTTGGCTAATTGTACCAGGACAGTTCACATATACCCGATGATGTATTCGAAGAGATTTTCATACATTCGAGACACAGAATCTGATCAAACTGTTTCTACGTCACTTGGTTCGGAGGCTACACATGATTGTTTGCTACACAGCACTGATGTGTATAGTCCACAAATCGAGCTATTCGCAGACAGAATCGACCAATTACAAGCACAGGTCAAAACCAATCGGCAAAATGGGGCGTCCACCAAGGCATTGGCCAAAAGAATCGATGTTTTGAAACGAGACATAGACGACTGCAAGCTGAAAAGAAAAAGAGGCAAGAAAGCAGATACACAATCAGAGAAGGAGAATTTCCATAATAAGTTTGTGTTGATCAGTATGTTTTTGAAATGGAACGTTGACAACAGAAACTTGCTACTCAAGTACCTTCATTTCGTACAATTGAAAAGCTCTTTCAAGAAGTACTTGTCGTATGAATCCATTAGCACGTTAGAGGAATTGATCCAGCGTGAAACATGGACCGAGCAATCCATGGGCCATTCCAAGTCCCGCGATACCAATGGGTCAAACATGTGTGTTCCAGAGAAGTATACGAATTCGAACGAAACATCTCAGAAACAATTCGAACATTTTGATGATATCCTTCGCCTGGTCAGTGAGGATGAAAATATAACTGAAGATTTCCTCATTGAGATTATATCCCCACAAATTCAGCTTCACAGCGAAGAATCACCAGACTCTGTCGTTCTTATTGCATCACCCAGTATCGATGCTAAGATTGTGTCAGTGGTGGACAAGAACACCGATCATTTGGTATTGAATGAAAAAGAGTTGGAGACAAGGTACGGTGTGATATTACGTGATGCAAATATATTTGTGATTGAGAAGGACGATACCAAGCAAGCCAATAATCTCATTCTCAACAAAACCGCTTATGGGACCAAAACTTCCTGGCCACCTTGGCTTGGAATCGAAATCTGTAAGAATGGGGTACTTGCCGGCAAGGACAAGTTATTGGTTGAGAAAAGTTCTCTCATGGTAACTTATAACCAGATCAAACCCTTGGGTTCGAAACTCAAGCTGGGATCTCAAAACGAAGCAGGGGAAATCGAGCTGCAAAATGCTGGAGGAAAAGATGGCGAATCAAGTGTCAACCACAAGCGTTCACTTGCAAATTCACAAGCCAAATCATCAGCTGCCAACCGTCTTCGTGTGGATATCCCGACATTTATAATTTCGTCTACTTCCAAGCAATACTTCACTTTGTTCGTGATTGTGACCAATCTTTTGTTCTACTCGGAGCCCATGAGTAAATCGTTGAGCGAAAAGCTTGAAAAACTACAGTTTTCAATTGATTTCCAGGATCTCAAAGCTCTCCACCAGAATCTCACTGCACTTCATAAATACTACCAAGTAATGAACCAATTGGCCAACAACTATAACTTCCGGCAGACCAAATTGGACAACGAAAGTCTCAATGATTTCCTTCTGCTCAATATCGAAAGAGGCAACGTTGTCACGGACATATATCTCATGATGCAATCCATTCTCACAGACAGCACTTATTTGGGAAGTTCAGGTTCCAAACCAAAGGACGAGTGGTTGATTAGGGCCGACCAAATCATTCTCCACATGTTGGAGGATGACCGTACTCCAATAGTGGACATAGCGATAGCACACGGTGTTTGTCAGCGATTTGTCAAGGATGACGGGTCCAATGAGAATAAGCTTCAAATTGCCATGATGCAGGGATTCAACTTGTTGCCGGACGCCCATTACCAAGGCTTCATGGAGCCGCTTCACGAGATGGGAGACGAAAATTTGATAACGGTTGACTGGCTGATGAACAGGTCAATTGGAGGTATCAAGATCATGGAAAAGTTTGATATCCAGGCGCAACCGCTCAACATCAAGTTGGATGAAGTCACAGGGGAAAAGCTCCTCAATTTCATCTTCAGAACAGAGTTGGATTCAGTGAATGAAAGTCCATTGCTCCAGATGAACAAGGGATCAAGTATCAGCGAGGATGAAGACGACGAAGATGAATCTTTCTCGCGCAGCACCACCGAGAATAGCACGAGTCCGCAAGGATTCGTGGAACAAACAGACGGAACCAACCGGGTCAAGCCCGACGACTCCGGTTCAGGCTCCGGTCTAGGCTCAGGTGCCAGCTCACTGCACCGGAAGAGCAACAGAGACATTACCAAGTTGAGCCAAACAGGACTGAACGACCAGATGTACGACGAAGACGTGAACGAGATGGTGGAAAGGGCCAAAAAGTATTTGAGTGTTGTATATTTCCGAGCCAGTCCATTCATTCTTCTGCTTTCCATCAAATGCCATAAAGGGTATAGAAGGGCACTCAATGTTGAAGGATTGAAGATCAAGTTGCCCGAGCTAGTGATTGAGCAGGAGATTCTCTCGATGTTGGAAGTGACCATGCTTATGAAGAAGCACATTATCAAGACGCTACTTAACCACACCGGTAGGGTTCTTGCCAACAAGATGCTGGTCAAGAGGAAGCTGGGGACCCGGCTTGTCAAGAGGCCTTTGCGGCCATTGAAACGCTACGTTAAATTCACAGACGTTGCTGAACTAGAGGCCGAAGATGAACTGGTGGCACTAACAACCTAGTGTATTATATGTACTATATGTAAACGATTATTAAAAGGCGTAGGTGGTTGGAGTTCACTTTGAAAGGTTGAGCGTCAGGCTTTCATTTTAGAGGTTAGCATTGGAAACTTGACGTGAAGTAGGTTTTTACTTTGAAGTAGAGCTGTTGATGTAAAAGTGGTGTTGTGTCAACTTAATTTTGGTTTGACCATTTTGATAGGTTTCGGGTTCCCTTTGTTGCGGATTGATGTTGATGGCTATTTTGAAGTGAAATTGATGTAGAGTTGATGTTGATGGCCTTTTTAAAGTGGAATCGATGTAGATAGTCGTTTTGGTGTAGAGTGGTATTGAATGGTTCTTTGACGTTGTCATGAAAGGCTATATGTGCTGTCTCTTGATGTCACCACCATTGAGAGCCTTCTTCTTACGCTTGCCGCGACGGGCGTCGTCGTCGTTTTCGCTCATGTCGTCGCCTCTCATGAGTGTTTGCTGGTCGTTGATGGCCAAGTCGGCGGTGTTGAAGCCAGGAATACCGTTGATTGACGTCTTGTCGAATCTGAGCGCTTGTGTGAGAAGTGCAGGATCAATCTCCTTGATGATGTCTGGCGCCTGTGATATGGCAGGGTCGAGAAGAGCCCCCGGGAGCTCCTTCAGCGGCGGCACCTGGTGTTTGCCGGGCAAGTCTTGGATGTGGTTTTTATAGGATTTTCTCAATTTGACCCCCTTGCTTCCGTCTGGGTTCGTCCTTGCCAACGATCGTGTGATTGGCTCGAGCCCATACAACGCCATGAGATTATCTAGTGGCGACGGGCTTGTGAGGTGGTATTTATCTGGCGGTTAGTTGCAATTCAGTGGCTTGGCCCGAAAGAGGCAAATACATACTATTATTATCAATCAAGTAGTAGCTTTCGACGCCCCGTGATCCAGGGTCATGTGGCAGTTCGGCCATGTTGGTTTTTATGTCGAAATGTTAGAAAAGATGGAAAAAACTAGGGAAGTCTGGAAAAGAAAGTAAGTAATTTTGTTAAATTTACAAGGTTGATATCGAAAATTAAATGTTTCGCGATTATTAATTTGAATTTTTCAACTCCTACAAAATTCATTTTGCAGTCAATTCAGCTTTCAATTCAATTTGGCTTTGGTTGAATTTGGTTTTGGTTGATTTGATTTTGATTCAAACTTCCTTTCACTTTGAATCATCATGATCTAATTCAGTTAACAATTGGTAGTCAGCTCTGTCTTGATCTCACATTCATCAGCTTCTATTTTTCACTTGTCAACTACTTTTCCATTTCCAGCATCTTTCTTATCTCCAGCATCTTTCTTATTTCCAACATCTTTCTTATTTCCAACACTTTTCTTTTCCAACACTTTTCTTATCCAACACTTTCCTTGTCCACCCATCTCATTCCCCTACATCACTTACATCTTCACTAACGGTACAATTATGAATGACAATATACATCTATACATGACTTAACATTACTTCTTAACCACTTCCCAGCCTTCTTCGTCCTTTGGTTCTTGCACGGACAAGTTAGCAGCAGCTTGTTCCAAACCAGTTTCGCTTGGTTGCTCTTGTTCTTTGGTTTCTGGCTCGGTTTCATCTTCTTCGTCAGATTCTCCTTCAACGGTCAAAACGTCGAAAACAGACTTCTGTGGTCCTTGTGGTTTGTCCTTGTTGTCCTTGTCTTGAGAAGTGGATTTCTTGTCATTTCTGGCACGAGGTTCTAAAGCTTGACCTCTCTTCCAGTCGAAATCTTCCTTCTTTTCACTTCTGTTACTTCTTTCTCTGGTGGTTCTTGGAGCTGGAGCTGCGGATCTGGCAGCACCCCAGTCTAACTCTGGATCTTCTCTCTTTGGTTTTCTTTCGGCTCTTTCGAAGTTTCCACCTCTGTTGCTTCTCTCTCTTGGTGGTAATGGAGCAGCGGTAGATCTAGCAGCACCCCAGTCTAAATCTGGCTCTTCTCTTGCTGGTCTTTCGGATCTTTCGAAAGATCTTTCGCCTCTATTGCTTCTTTCTCTTGGTGGTAAAGTACCGGTTGTGCTTCTGGCACTGCCCCAGTCCAAGTCTGGATCTTGTCTTCTTGGAGGTCTGCCTTCACCTCCTCTGGCTCTGTCGCCTCTTTGAGGTAAAGTAGAGCCTCTGGCACTACCCCAGTCCAATTCAGCTTCTTCTCTGTTGGATCTGCCACCAGCACCTCTGGCTGATTTCCAGTCCAAGTCGAAAACGTCTTGCTTTTGAGGAGCAGCAACGTTGACAAAGATTTTTCTACCGTTGAATTCACTCAAGGTCAAGTTCAAAGAGTCTTCTAAGAGTTCTCTCTCGGAGAAAGTGACAAAGGCAAATCCTTTAGCTCTACCGGTGCCAATATCAAGAGGCACCTTGACGTCGCTGACGGAGCCTGGGGCTTGTAATCTGTCTTCGAAAAATCTGGTCAAAGCAGCTTCAGTCACTTCGTATGGCAAGTTGTTGATTCTGGCTCTGTAAGGAGGGGCATCTGGGATTGGGAACTCTTCTCTTTTACGCTCGAATCCGCCAGCACCACCGAAGTTGGAGCTGCTGCCGAAATCGGCCCGTTGACTAGGAACGGCTGCGGTAGAAGTATTTGGAACACCAATAGAAGACATGTCGACGTCTTCGTCGGCCCACGAGCCGCCACCAAAGTTGTCGTCGGCCAAGAAGGAGCCTAAGTCCATTTTCACAGCTTTTTTAGGTGCTATACTGTTGTTAGTACACGTCTTGATACAAGATGAGTTTGAGATTCGGCCAAGTCCATTTCTGGTCCGCAAGGTTTCATTGCCATTTAAATTCCCGGCTGTAAAAGCACTTTTGAATACTAGAACGAATAGGAGAAGGGCCCGTCATTCTAAAGCCACCCATGACCACAATTAGTCTCGATCTGGCGCTAAATCAAAAATTTTCACACACGCATTTAGCACATGTATCTGGTCTGCGGAATCACTGAAATGGCGGAATTTGGAAATCTCGCTACTTCTCTGGCTGCACTTGTACATACCCATGTTGAAATCGGTCTATTTTTTGAAGTTTCGGGGAAGGGATTAGTAGAAAAACTTCTATGAAATTGTTTCAGATGTTTAATTTTTTTCTTCGATTTTTCACTCCTGGAAAAACTTTCTTTCTGTGGTGTATGGGTGTTTAATTACTGCAAATTTCGAAGATTAATTGAATTTCCAAAGGCTGAAAATGACTGCAAAAGGTGAATATGGGAAGGAGAATGTGTATAAGAGTTGAACTTCGAATTGGAGATTGAATCCTGGTGACGAAAATGTAATATGAAAGGTGTAAATGAAGTGGAAAAAAGGCTGGATGTGACTGCAAAGTGTGAAAACGGAATGCAAAATCTTGATAAAAGTTTAAATGTGAAGACAAAAGTCAAAATGTACAGACGAAAGTTGATGTGAAAAGATCAGCTCCAAAGGTTAATACACCACAATATTCGAAAGATTCAGAAAATGGGCACTACAAGATGTAAAAATACAAAAAGACCACACGAAGATGCATTCTTCGTGGCAATGTTGATTAGTTATTACAAGTTCAGTTCATTGGAAGTCTCTTGCTTCATGAGTAGAGAATCCCAGCTTAATTTTCGAAGTGAATGTTTGTACAAGTGTCACACCCGTTGCTCAGTGGTGTCTCGAGCGACCTCTGGCAGAACGGTGGGGACCCCTAAATCTACCTGACTGTGTTGACGGGAGCCATTCTCAAGTGGTTCTGGTGTTCCTCCTGGCGTATTCTCTGGAGCCTCTGGTGCTTCCTGAGCTTCTGAGCCCTCTGGATTACTATGTTCTCCAGAATTCTCAGCCCGCTCAGCACTTGCCATATCCTGGCGGTGCAACAGGAGAACGGCCCAGTGGAAAAAGTCAATCTTCTTGATTCCCATAAGCTTCCACCAAATCACTTTGAAGCCACTGTACTTCTCTTTGGCGACCTCGTTAGCTCTTGCCTCGTAGTTGTGGCTGGCCAACGTCTCGTCGTTGAGAATGAACCTCACCCGCTCGGAGATTGGAATCAATTCTTGCAACATGGCCCGGAAAGATGGGTCGTTTCGGAAAGCGTCGTAATCCAAACTAATGTCATCCTCGGAGTCCTCTAAATCGGCGTTAGGTCCAGCCTCTGATTCATTAGAGTTTTCCTGGTTAGCGTGATTGTCTCTGCTTGCATTGCCATCTGGGGTGTTGACATTCTCGGGGTTAGTCTCGGTGTCGTTATTGGCGCCGTGCTGTATCTCGTTCTGATTCTCGTTTTGTTCACCACTCTGTTCGCCATTTTGCTCGCCATTCTGTGCACTGGAGTTGTCCTTGTAGAAGTAATCCCTCTTACACATAGGGCAACATGCACGTCTCTTGATCAACCACGGGTCAAGACACTCCGCGTGGAAAACATGGCCACACAACAACCCTCTAACTGTGTCCTCGTCTTCCAAAACATCAAGACATATGGCACAACCTCCTGAGGTGTAATGGGCCCCATCATGCACGACGCTTCCATCCTCGGTTGCGTGGTCCTTACTGTTGCTTGATGTAGTTGTGGTGGTGACGGCAATATGGGCATCTTTGTCTGCTGTTCTCGCTTGTAAATCGTCTAGTTCAATATTTCCCGTGAATGGCTCGGAACTAGCAGGGAAAAATGTGTTGGAGTTCTCACGGCTGAGAGAGGCGCCTTGCTGCTCGTTTAATTGCACGGCATCTTCGACCACTTTGTTTTCGTTGGCCACCACTAGTTTTTCTTCCTCTCGAAGGACACCGTCTCTTATATCCTGGTCTCTCTCTTGTCCACCGTTAAGCCAGTCATGGTATGTTTTCTTAGGGAAAAGAATCTCAACTTCTTGTTCAGAGAGCTTTTTCATTCTGGCGTATCTTCCTCTTCTCCGTCTTCTCCGTCTTCTTCTTCTCCGTCTTCTTTCTTCGGCGTTTTCTCCGTTGTAGTATGTGCCGTTATTGATTCTTCGCTCGAGAACCTCACCCCGGATAAAGTGGTGAGCACGGATGTAGTCGAGTTGCTCCTGGAGCTCACGGTTGCTGTTCCCTAGGCCACTATCTGGGTCCCTGTCTTCGCCCAAGAACCCCATGGAGAATCCTCTGTGGGTGATGGGGTAGACATGGAGGCCATATTTGGACCGCACAAAGTATCTTATGGTGAAGAACACGAAGAGAAGTGCAATGAATACGCCCACGGCCAACGCAAGGAAAAACAACACTGTAGAAGGAGTATTTCCCACAAACGAGGCCAGGTTGTAACTGGAGCCCGAATCATCAGCAGCGGCCGAACTTGAAGAGGCCAGATTCACCCCCGACAGCGCCAGCAGAGTAGACGAAGTGACCAGGGGAGTGTCTCTGATTTTGAGCTGGTATGAGGATTCGAACAGGATCATGGAGTCATTAAATATGGGGTTGGGCGGGATTTGGTGGGGAAAAGTATGAAACTAGCAAAAAAAGTAGTTGAAAAGCCAACAAAAATTGATGAAAGGCCTTCTTTAAGGCACAACTAACAAATATCAAGAGCTGAGCCAGAAACAAGGAATTTCGGCTTTTCTTATAGTAATAAGTTGGGGCAAATAATTGATTTATGGAGTTTAAAAATACAAGGGGTGCGGGAATTGGGCGTCAAAAATTTGGTCACTGGAAATTTTATTATTGGAAACTGAAGAAAATCTGAGGCTGGAAATGAATGGAGTTGAAAAGTTGAAAGAAGAAGAAAGAAGTTGAGAAAAAGTTGAAAAGAGGCTGTGGAAATGGAGTTTAGTTGTAAACGACAGTTGTAGAAATGAAATTGGGTTGAAAATTAGAGTGAAGTTTAACTTCAAACTAAGTATGGAATGTATAAGTGAGTGAGTTAGAGGTATCGAATGTGGAATATGTTAATTTTGCTTATGCAAATGGGGAAATCGAGTTGAAATCTAAGTACAGATGTGGAAATCAAGCTGGAAACAACATTGTAGCAAGGTTACAGTGGTACAATTCTCAGTGGTACAAGAAAGAAAAAACAACCTTTGTATTAAAAGATTATATAGGAATTTACTGTAACTAAAACAAAAAAACCACGTCAAGTAATTTACTTTGGAGCTTCCTTGTGGGAGATGGCAGCTTCTTCACCCATGGCAGAAATGATGGTGACCAACAAGTCCTTACCTTCATCGAATTCTTCTTGGATCTTAGCACCCAATTCACCTTCTGGGACCTTAACGTCATCCTTGGTGTCACCGTCAGCGGTCATCAAGGACAAGAAACCGTCATCAATGTCCAACAATTGGTATTCTCTTCTGGAAACGTTTGGAACTTCCATGTTGTGGGTAGATGGAGACAAATCTTCCAACTTCTTACCAGTGAAGATATCAATGGCGACCAAGTGAACCTTGGCGTGACCGTGCTTACCGGTCTTAGAAGTGGACATGTCAACAATCTTACAAGGTCTGGACTTGATGACAACGTGACCGTTCTTTCTCAAAGCAGAACATTGCATTGGGAAAGTAAGAGCGGCACCGGCATCAGCGGTTTCGAAAGTGTGCTAAATAGTTAGTATTTCGTCAAGACATCAACAGCGACGCATTACATTTCAGTCCAGAGTTGCCAATAGCACGATTGGAGCAGGTTGGAGCAGGTTGGAGAACCTGGTTCCATCTTGCTCATGAGGAAAACCTTTTGATGAGCACAATCTGATCCGATGGCCAATAGCGCCGTTGAAAACAGCGGTTATAATCATATCAAACTGGGGGTTTTTTGCCCGCGTTATAACTCTGAAACCTTCATGTAATTGCCCCTCTGGCATCCCCCAGGGAGCCTCTTCTCATAGCGGTCAACATACTTCTTCTTCAGCCATTTTTAAATAAATTGATTAACTTAATGAAAAGAAAAAAGTGGTGGATGGATAAAAATTTTTATACCCTAACACAAAGTAGATCGCTGAAAAAACATCAAGCAAGTAGAAACCCATTCATCCAAAATGTCGTCCATCCCTGGCAGATTTTTTCGCGGAGCCGATGGTGCTCGGCGTAAATTAGGGACCGCGGCCAGGCCTGGGCCGCCTGTGCCTAGGTAATTCTGGGTCTGCCACTGACAAATCTCGGTTACCCGCTTTTCGATTGGTTCGAAACTTGTGAAATTTACCGAAAATGAACATGAATCTCACACGACCTCGCATTATTCGTTTTTTCCATCATTTTTGCTCAGTTTTTTTTTATTTTCTATGCTCAAATTTGGTTTCAATTGGAGTTAAATTTGGTTTCAATTGGTTTCAATTGGATTTAATTTGGCTCAAATTTGGCCTTTCCCGGAATGCGCCGTGTTTGGTCGGAATACATCTGAAAAATCCCCGGAATTCAATAGTAACTACTCATCGGACTGGTTAAACTTATTATTACATTAGCGTATATACATTATAGCCTCATAGCGAGCCAATGGCCGGGCTGGATTAGCTAATAGGGTACATTTAAGCCGTGGGATTGGCTGTGCGTTCGCGCATGGAGGCGAGCACGTAAGAACATGTGGAAGTAGAGAACAAGTCATTGATGGATGTGGATGTAAATGCCATGATCAGCTCATTGATAGGACTTGAACATGTAGATAACATGATCAAGTCATTGAGAAGATATGAACATGTAAATAACATGATCAAGTCATTGAGAAGACACGAACATGTAGACAACATGATCAAGTCATTGAGAAGACACGAACATGTAGACAACATGATCAAGTCATTGAGAAGACACGAACATGTAGACAACATGATCAAGTCATTGAGAAGACACGAACATGTAGACAACATGATCAAGTCATTGATAAAATGTGGGTGTAAATAACGTGATCAAGTCATTGAACATATGGTTGCACGTAATGAGCATACCGAGTCATTTAACAAATACTATTAAACAAATGTGGGCATGCTATAATCCTGAACAAGCCATTTAACAAATACCATGGAACAAATATGAGCATGTTATGATCGTGATCAATTCATTGAACAACAACCGGCACGAAAGTGACACGAAACTAGCCATTGACGAGACACGAGCACGTAAACGACTTCAAGTTCTTGACAAGATACGAGCACGTAAACGACACCAGTTACTGACAAGACACGAGCACGTAAACGACACCAGTGACTGACCATACGAGCTCCAATGGCATATTGAAAACACATCGGAGGCCCGGGATCTCAACTTGGTTAACATACCGATGAACTTGTCAACAATAAGATGCTTAGCCCTCCACTGGTGCAGCCACTGGTGCCTCGTTCATGGGCGACTCGGCATTGATGGTCTTGTGGCTCGACTCGACTGTTGAAATCTCTGAATCTTCGGGCGCCTGGCTGCTCAATCGAGACTCCGACTCCTGGAGCTTGGGAAGCCCCAACCTGTCGCTGGAATTGCTCTGCTGCTTGTACATTTTCTCCACCTTCAAGGCTTCGACTATAGGACTCCATTTCCCCAATAACTCATGGCACTTTTCGTGTAATTTGAAACTGTCTGGGTACTCCAACCCTTGGTCTTTCAAGATACACTTTAACACTTTGTGAATCTTGGTTTGTTTGAGCAACTCAACCGTCACGGGAAATTCCACCAAGCGATGCAATATAAGACGTGCCACCAGTAATTCGTCAACTGTAGGTGGAGGAAAGCTGGCGGCGTCTTTGGGTGTCACTGGTTGGTTGCGTTGAATTAATGATCTTTGTAGTTTGATCCGGCATAACCAAAGCTGATGTTGTTTCTCCTCCGCACTCAACGTCTTTGCTGAAGACCCACTTATGGTTTTGCCTTTACCGCTGTTACCTGTGTTGGGCGTGGATACTGATGGTGTGGATACACTTCGTCTATGACCATGACCATTGCCATTGCTGTTGCCATTTCCATTGCTTTTGGCTTCTTCTTTCTTGGTCCTGCTGCTGGTGGGTGAGGCACTTTGCTGTCTACCGTCACTTCTGGCAGACTTGCGAGTTCCATTGACGCCATTGCGGGTTCTCTTTCCAGGCCGTATTTGCATTTCTTCTTCTTCCTCTTCCTCCTCTTCCTCTTCTTCGTCTTTGGCGTCCCCATTCACTTTGGATTCGTCAACATCTTCTTCATCTTCATCGCCTTCATCGTCGGCTTCGGATGCCTTCTCTTCCTTGACACGTTTTCTTGACTCTCGTTTCGAATGGGTCGGTTCGTCATTTGTTTCTTCTTTGGTTTCTTCAGTTTCGGCCTCTACCTCTTCTTCTGCCTCTGCTTCTTCTGCTACTTCTGCCTCTTCTTCGTCGTCATCTTCTTCTATATCATCTTCATCGTCATCTTGTTTTGAATCGAGTTGGTCCATAAAGTCGTCGAATTTCAATCCTTTAGTGGCCAAAAGTGCTTCGGATATGCCACTCATTCGACCCGTTTTAGCCTTGCTATTTGATTTCTTGCTAGCGGGAATCAGGTCGATTTTTTTATTTAGCTTCTCGATGGTTAAAGCTTCAAGGTTCTTTTCATTCATCCAATTGTAGTCGCCATCGGGGATAAAGATGACGCAAAAATTGGTTGTTTTCTTCTTTGCTTTCAAGATTGCATCGGGGATTAAATCAGGTGGCATTATGAAGGACGGCCAAGCAGGAAACCCCATCATTTTGGAGAGAACCAAATCTTTATGGTTGAACTTGCTTTTATTTGATTTCTTGGGAGGCATGCTATCTTATCAAAAGATTTTAATCAAAGGAATATTAATGAAGGAGAAGAATTGAATAATAATACAAATAAGTTCCAAAGTATTGTAACCTTGTGTATATGGAACAGGATGAAGATGTTTAAAATAACTCAGGGAAATTAGGTAGATGGGATTGATAAGATGGAAGAACCCAAACCTTGAGAGGACCCTTAAATTCTTTCAAATAAATATTGATAAGTATAAGTGAATGTGCCGAGTTTATACCACTCAACAAAGACCGGAAAATGACGTTTGTAAAGGAACTTTTTGATACGTAAAACTCAACAAGACCCTATACAGAGCAAAACAACAGCAGATTGATTGATGATATTTAACTTGATTTTAACCTTGTTCAACAACTAGTTGATTATAATAATTTGAAGAAGAGCAGAAAAAACCACAACACAAGGAGTAGTGCACAAATATCCAATATCTCTTTATATAATGGCAAGAAACAAACAAATTCCGAGCCAACTTGCGAATTAGCGGAAAGGTGCGGGTCGTGTACAGGACCGGGTTAATGTTGCGGCCGAGCGCTGGCAGGCGGTGGCAAAAGGGGCCAGCGAAGAATGGCACGAGCGGCGCACGAGCAGCGGCGCGCAATCAGCGTACCTTCCGGCCCAAAAGAATGGATTCCGCCGCGCACTCGCCCTAACAAACGTTGCCGTTCCTGGATATTCATTTGGAATGTCGCTAATTGAGTCTCATTTGAAATGTCATTATTTGGAGTCTTCAAATGTCATTATTTGGAGTCTTCAAATGTCATTATTTGGAGTCTTCAAATCTCATTGATGAAAGCTCATTTGAAATCTCATGGCTCTTGCCTACTTTGAAATTGCTTCTTATCCTTTTAAATCGCTTCTCATCCACTAAATTCCTCCTCAAAACTACTAATGCTGATTGCAAGCTTGCTCTGCTGTGATTGGCCGGATTGCTCCAGGGTGGTGGTGATGCGTGTGTGCAGGAATTGTTGCAAAATATCTGGCCTGGCCAATTTGCAGTCGAACCAACAGCTTGACTGCTGAAAGGGCTGTGGCATTCATAGGAGCAAGCCGTGTATAAGCTGTGTCTTCTGAAGGAAACCTCTGCGTGTGTTTTTGGCAACGTTAGCCGTATCCGGCCCTTCTCGTTGAAACCGCATTAGCTGGCCCACAAATACCGGCTTTCTTTGTCTAAAAATTGAAGCCACCAACAGGCCACAGAAATCTGTATTTGCTCTTATCTTTCTGCTTGGTTTTTGCCATTTTCACTCTTTTTCTCTTTTCTGTACTTTTTGCAACTTCTCGGTAATTTCCCATTTCGTAAAATGCTTAAGATGTTTTTTTGCGCATATTTGGTTTTTTTCTCACCTTTTTGCAAAATTGCATATTTTGCTAATAACCACATTCTTCACATTCTTCACATTCTTTGCAAGTATTTAGTAATTTCCACAAGTTTCTCATCAGCTCTGCTTCTATTGCGTTATTGAAACTACACAAGAATCCTTTCAACTCAACGGCATTCTGTCACACCACAGGAATTTCGCCGCTTGTCTAGCTATATCTACCGCTTGTTCCTAGATTACGCTAGCCGACACCCCTCTGATCACACAGCCAGATCATTCTCAATAAAGCCTCAACAAGCTACTTACTACCAACATCTGTGTCCCTTCTTTACGGAGAAAATTTGTGGTTTGTGCCAATATAGCTGTCTTGAAATTTAGCCGCCGAACCCGCTAAATTCCTCCTACAACACCACACATTTCGAATTAGCCCCCAAATCGCCTTTATCCACCATCTTCGTATCCAGAAACAACACACTTCTCATTGCAATACTTTCTTTTGCTGGTTTCCCCTTCGCCAATTCTCCAATCTGCCAATTTTCCGTTTTCCTTTCCAAATCTCCATTCGGTTGCATTTTTTGATCGTGCACTATCAAACGATCCCAAAATTTTGTTGAAAAAAAACTCTCAGCAGCCACTATCCATAAAAGGGAATAGCTAAAACACACTCATTTGCATCATATTACAAGGTGTTGATTCGCCGCCACATCCAAATTTCAATATTTCAATGGACCATCCTTACAAAAGGCCACTTCCAGTGGAATTACCCACTCCTGAGTCTTTAGCAGCTGTTTTCAATGCTGAGCCTGGGCCCCAAAAAAGGAGAAAAATTAACCACCATCGTTCACATGTTCAAGCTCCTCCATTCCTTCCTCCGCTCTCTCATTTCCCTCCCAACCAAACCGTCAGAGACCAGTTCAGTTTTGCTCGTCAAAATTCAGTACCCGACTCCATAGTCCCAATTATTGAATCTCCTTTGAAAGTAAGCGACTTCTTTTCCGATGTGAAAACAGATATCCGTGACCCTAAAGTTGCAAAACAGCTCGAAAATATACTCAACATCTTCCCTCCTCCGTTGCCTCCAACACATAGAGCTGCCCGCCGCCACCTTCAACCAGACGACGATTCTGATGATGACATATATTACTCAGAAGACGAAGAAGATGTCTCCGAAGACGAAGATGGTGTAATGGTACCTTTCATTTATCCACCCCCTCCAGTCATTTCCCCAAATGTGTTTCCCAGTAACTATAAGGCCAATGACGATAAGATTTACACAGCGATTGCTCCTCTTCCTTTCCCTCCGCCGAATTTCATGCCTTACTTGTTGAATGGTGACGAGTCTTCCTTGACACCAGATGACGTCTTCTCGAGACTTTTGGACGCCCTGGATCAATTACCCAGAATAGATATGGTGGTTGCAAGTGCGGCTGGCTCTTTATTCGACATTAAAAAACAAGCAACAGAAGAGGGTTTCTCGGAGAAAGAACATAAATTGATTTCAAGAAATGCCAGGAAAAGTCGAAAGAGTTTAGATAGATTATCTGACCTGGAAAATGAATCCATTAATGACGGGACCTCTTTCACTTCCACCGATTCAAACTATGATGACAACCTTCAGCTGTACATTGAGTACGCCGAAAACGTTGACGTCTCAGAAGAATACGACCCTTACGACACCCCAAATAACAAAACAGAAAAAGCCACTTATCCGATACTTCCAGATGGATACCTCAAAATTTCGTCTAAATCGAGCAAGGACGGTCACACGTTTTATCGTGATATAAAGCCATTTGCTCAGTATTTGAACCCCAAAGAACTGAGACTGAATGGCAGAATTGCAAGAAGCTCTCACAATGTCAGCGTGTCAGACATTCTCTCGAATACATACGGGAAAGACTTCAGTCTCGCAAATGGGGTTCACAGAGAAAAACGAAGACAAGAGCTTCTGAAATCAGTGGGGCAAATCGGTGACCACGAACAAGTCAATCGACATGACATATACTTGAGCAAAAAACAACAATTGTTGGATAGACTAAAGGACTTGAAGGAGTCTCGGATTGCCTTCAGTGAAGAGCACACCACCATAAAAGATAAAAAATTGTCAGACTATGCTGATAAGTTGAGATCAGAGAGGGACAAAGAATTAATCAGGTTGAAGATATACTCCAACTATGAGCTTCTTAAGGCTTCAATGGTATTCTACGAAGACTCGAACAAATACTACAAAAACATGAATAACATTGTCATCAACAAATTGTCCAAATTGAAGCATTTTTTCGAATTCCAAAAGGGTGTATTCGAAGATATCTCCAAAAGTGCCATGAACTCTTCTAATAATGACTTTTTAGACATTAAAAGTAAGGAAAGTTCCAAGTTATATTCTGGCATCTCCAAAAGGAACTTTGGTGGAGAAATAAAAGATGTGATCAAGGAGTCATTAAAGACAAACCAGGAGGTTGCAAGTACCTTATCTCATGGGCCCGACGACAGCGTCATTGATCTACAGTCGGACCAATCCTCAAGAGGATTTTCCCGAGGTTCTTCGTCGTCGAGCAGCTCAGAGCCATCTCATTTAATCCATGATTTCATGCCCTTGGTGAGCCAGGAAGAATTTGATATTATCACCGGAGACTTACCAAGCAAGATCAAGTCCATGACAGCCAAGGATAACTCCAACTTAAAACAAAAGCATGCATTGAACATCAAACATCAAATCTTCCAAAGTCCATTGTACGATCCAACATCCGGGTCAGATTCGAACACAGCATCTGCCAATGGCAACATCTCAGATGGAAATTCATCAAATGCCAATAGTACACCATCGAAGAGAAGACCAGGAAGAAGAGGTGGAGCAGCAGCAGCTGCAGCCGCTGCAGCCGCAGCCGCAGGTCCTGGTAAGAATGCAGACCCTGAGAAACAACACACTGAAGCAGCATTATTGGCTAAGATCATGAAGCAGTTCTATGGACCCATGGCAGCCAAGAACGAAGAATTAAATAACGATTTAGACCTAATGGGAATCAAGACAAGATGGCCAGTTGGGAAATGATAATAAGAAAAAGAATAACGACAAACAAATATATATTGAATAAAACGTTATATATAGAGAGACAGTATTGTTACAATAATCAGGTGATGGTGATGGGTGAACATTCAAAAGAGATATTTAAAAATACAAATCCAGAATGTGAATTAGTAGAAACATTTAAAAGAGAATAGAGGATAAAAAAACAGGGATATTGGACAAGTTTACAGAAGAAATTGTCCATTTAGTAGTCTTCGAATTGGGCGTAAAGGGAGATAGCGATGTTGGCCAAACCAAAAACCAAGGGGAAGTTACCCATGCCATGGGCGAATTGGCCGTAAATACCCAATTGGATCAAGAAGTGGTTTTTCAAAGCGTTGAAGATACCAGAGTACGAGGACAAAGTGGTGAAAGTACCGGTGTTCTTAACAATGAAGAAGAAGACAACAAGTTTGGAAACGGCAAACACGAAAGGGTCGAAAGCGAAGATTCTGGCCACCACTCCATCGTCGTCGAAGAGGATGACTCTTCTGGTGAAGTTGAAGTAGTAGGAAATAACAAGAGGGATGGCAATTGCGTACAAGCCCCAGTTGAGGAAGACAGACAAGACGGTGAAGTCGAGCAAAGCGGTCAAGTCAGGGACCTCACAATCGCAAGAAGCCAAGTAGTCGATGTTGTCTTTGAAAAACTGGTGGATGGACTGGTTGTGTTTGACAGCCACGAAAGGAATGTAGGTGTAGGCAAAGTAAAGTGCTTCCAAGGCCAATTCCAAGTAGTTGAGAGACACAGAGGTGGACAATTGTTCTCTCAACTCATCGTTGTACTCCAAAGTGGTGATACCAACGCAATCGGTGAATTCGTACACCTTGTCACGGGCGAGTTCGAAGTACTCGATGATTGGATCAACAACCTTGTTGTGCAAGTTGATTGGAGGAGGAGCGTTGTAGTCAGGGTCTTCTTCTTCTTCGTCATCGTCAGCGTCTTGGTCTTCGTCTTCGGTGTCGTCGTTACCTTCGACCAAAGTCAGGGTTTCGTCTTCGTCATTTTCGGCACTTCTTTGTTCAATTGCCTTGATGGTTTCAACAGCCTTTTGAGGATTGGCTTCGATGTAAGCAGAGATTTTTTCAATCAACACTTTCTTGGTGTCCTTGGTGAGGACGTGGATGCCCACTTTACGGGCGACACTGAGCAAATCAGGTTTCTTGAAGTTAGTTAAATCAGACATGGGATACTTTGCAAGTGGTGGTAAAAAACTCAAGTATTAAAATCACAAAAAATTGTATACAAGATTTGTTTATGTTTGTTTCACGGCACGGAATTTGCTGAGGTTTTGTTTTTTGCGGTTTCGCTGACTTTATTTTGCTGTTTTCCTCAGTGGTTTGGATTTGGTGGTTGAGCTTGTGTTTGTTTTGTTGTTGTTTTGGGCAAGGCAGTTTTGGGGAAGGCGCTTTTTTTATGGGTTTTTTACTTTTGTATGGGCTGCAGTTTCCCCTTTGGGCCCTTTCCCAAATAATAGAACCAAGGTCCCAGAGTGACCAAAGGGCCAGTGCTGTGGCATCATCGTCCACTGGTGTGTTGTTTCACTTCTGGCTCCAACTGACACCCGTCCAGCTGACTCTAGTCTGCACTTGGTTCGTCTGCAATTTGTCTGCTATTCGTCTGGCTAACTCGTCTCGCAGCTGTCGTCTAGCCTTGCGTGGCCCGTATCGGGCAGCCGCGACGCGCCTGCATGCACAGAACACCAGTACATCGTGCAAAGAAACCAGTACCCCACGAGACGGAACCCGTACATCTTCGATTTATTGAAAATTCCCAATCTGGAAAAGTAAACACCCTTCGTAAATGGCACCCGTGCCGCAGTCAACTCATTAAATCAATTATCAAATACTGAAATGATCCAAATCAAAACAAAACCCTTTTTTGTTCCAGAACAGCAACCCTTCTTGTTCCAGAACAACAACGCAATTGAAACGTGAAACACGCTGACCGTTCCGATTGTTGGTGATTTTGGTTGGCTCTTTATTGATTTGTTTGTTGGTGTTTTATATTCATTCAAGTCTTTTTTACCGCCATAACTGTTATATCGCCATCATCGACTACACACCATAATGAGGCCCTGTCGGAGTATACGACAAAGGTCGCTCACGCGCTGGGCGGTGGTGCCGTTTGCCGCCAGGTGGGCGTCCATGCCGGTGCAATCTGTGCTAGTGCTGAGATCACTAGTGTCAACTACTGTGAAGAGTGTGAAGAGTACACGAATTTCCAAGCTTGGTACTAAGACAGAGGGAGCATTGAGCGCAAAGGCTTATCCAAAGACAGACACACCAAAGATAAAAGAGAAAACATCAAATACCAAAGCAGAGGAAAAAGCTGAATCGAAGACTTCAAAACCCAAGAAAAAGCCAACAACTGCAAAGCCAGCATCGAAGACATCCACGACTGCAAAGTCGAAGTCAAAAACACCCACATCTGCAACAGAAACAGCTGCCGAAACTTCATCAGCGACAAAACCATCGGCAACTGCAAAATCGTCGACGAAACCATCCACACCGAGGGCAAAAGCATCTACAACAGCAAAATCAACAATAAAAGCATCTACAACTGCGAAATCAACGACAAAAGCATCCACAGCTGCAAAATCGACGACAAAAGCATCGACGGCTGCGAAATCGACTTCGAAATCATCCAAATCGACGACAAAACCATCAGCAACTTCAAAATCGACAACAAAAGCATCCACAACTAGAAAGTCGACGACAAAAGCACCCACAGTTGCAAAATCAGAGTCAAAAACATCCCCATCTGCCAGGTCGACTCCAAAAGCAGCTAAATCTTCCAAAGCAACAGCCACATCTGCTAAATCGGCAACATCATACGATGAGATCCTACTCACTATAGACAACTCACAGAAAGATCTATCTCAATTCAACGAACAACCCAGAATCAACCAAGTGGGCGTGCAATACCTCTCTCAAGACCTACATAAAAAGCTTTTCCCTACAAACCCATCCACATCGTACTTGGAGCTGAGCAGTCCCGGAATGATAGAGCTTGCTAGACAACATCTAGCGCAAAACCGGCTTCTCGGTAAAAAGACCCAAATATCAGAACCCATCAATATTGAAAACTTCCCAGAGCTAGCATCTCTGAAGTCTTTGGACGAACATTTCTATAAATTAGGCATGAAAAGTGCCCAGCCATATTTGTCCATGACTGAGTCGTTTTTATCGTCCAAGGTTCCAGAAAGACCAAAACCTTCAGAGTGGCAATTGAACCCTGGCTGGACCAGGTACGAAGCTGGAAAAAAACCAGAATCAGTTCCGTTTCCATCGGAAGCTGAATTGGTGTTTGACGTAGAAACCCTCTACAAGCAAACGCATTACTCTTGTATGGCCACTGCAGTGAGTACCAAAGCTTGGTACGGATGGGTTTCTCCCTATCTCGTCGAACACAAGAAGGACAAATCTTACGACGACCACGAACATCTTATACCCTTCAACACATTGAACACTCCAAAAGTCCTCATTGGCTATAACGTGAGCTATGACCGTGCCAGGGTTTTGGAAGAGTACAACATCAAACAGTCCAAGGCTTTCTACCTTGATGCCATGTCGCTACACATCGCAGTTAGCGGGATATGCTCGCAACAAAGGTCTACTTGGTTCAAGCACAAAAAGAGCATGACGCGGTTTGAAGAGCTCCAGAAGCAATCGGACTTGACAGAGAAGAAAGTTGGCGTGGCGGAATTCGACGACCTTTTAACGGCAAGTGATCTTGCTGACGAGATCATCGATAACCCATGGTTGAACAAAGGGTCACCAAATTCGCTAGCCAATGTGGCAGAATTCCACTGTGGAATCAAAATGGACAAAGAAATCAGAGACCAATTTGCAACGCTTGATTCGCTGGAAGTGATCAATGAGTTCAGCTCGCTAATGGACTACTGTGCCAAAGACGTCGAGGCAACTTTTGAAGTTGCTTCCAAATTGTTTCCTGAGTTCAGAAGAAAAGTACCACACCCTGTGTCATTCGCAGCGTTGAGACACATGGGCAACTTGATTTTGCCCACCACGAAGAAGTGGGAAAACTACATCGACACCGCCGAAAATTTATACCAGGAGAACCGTGGAGGAGTCACTGAAATTCTACAGCACCGGGCCAATGAGTTGGTAAAGTTCATCACCGAAGGCGACGAATCTTTGAAGCCGGACATAGAACGCGATCCCTGGTACTCACAGTTGGATTGGAGCATGAAGCAGCCCAGGTTGAAGAAAAACGGAGAACCAGTGGCCAAACAAGCTTACTTGACTGGCTATCCTGAATGGTACCGAGATCTTTTCAAAGGGGCACCCAAAGAGGACATGAAGATATCCGTGCGGACCAGAATAACTCCCATTTTATTGAAATTGAAATGGGAGGGATATCCTTTGGTGTGGACCGATTCCTGCGGCTGGTGCTTCAAAGTTCCTTTCGAAGAAAAGGTTCTTGACGAAATGACAGAGAAGAACTACATCAAGGCCAAACTCAGCGACGAAGATATGGAAAAACTATTGCCCATGTTGAGAGACGAAGGCTTCTACGAGCTTTTCAGGGTTCCATCTCCAGATGGGCCCACCAAGAGATGTACAGCCATCATGTCCAAGGGATACCTGCACTACTTCGACAACGGAGTTTTGACGTCCCAGTACGACTACGCCAAAGACATTTTGACGTTGAACTCCAACGCTTCCTACTGGATGGGAAACCGGAACAGAATCATGGACCAATTTGTTGTATACGCTGACGAGAAAGGCGTCAAGAACAAGTTCTTCAGCACGCAAAAAGAGATCAAACAAAGACCCGAAATGGGTTTCATCATTCCAAAACTCTGCTCCATGGGAACCATCACCAGAAGAGCCACTGAAAACACCTGGCTTACTGCTTCCAACAGCAAGAAGACGCGAATTGGATCTGAGCTCAAAGCCATGGTGGAAGCTCCTGACGGGTATGTATTTGTTGGAGCAGACGTTGACTCTGAAGAGCTCTGGATAGCTTCGCTTATTGGGGACTCGATATTTGGCATCCATGGAAGCACAGCTCTCGGATGGATGACGTTGGAAGGTGACAAGAACGAGAAAACCGACTTGCACTCCAAAACAGCAGGAATCTTGGGTATTCTGAGAGGCGACGCCAAAGTGTTCAACTACGGAAGAATATACGGAGCAGGAGTGAAGTTTGCAACCAGTCTTTTGAAGCAATGCAACACTTCATTGAGCGACGAAGAAGCAGAGAAATTGGCTAAAGACTTATATGCCAACACGAAGGGAGAACTGGGGTCGTCTAAGTTTTTGGAGCGAAGAATATACCACGGAGGAACCGAGTCTATCATGTTCAATATGCTAGAATCCATTGCGTACCAGGCCAATCCGCGAACTCCAGTGTTGGGAGCTTCCATCACTGAGGCACTAACCATGGAGAATCTCAACAAGAACAACTACTTGACTTCCCGAGTTAACTGGACCATTCAAAGCAGCGGTGTTGATTACTTGCATTTGTTGATTATAGCCATGGACTATTTGATAGATAGGTACAAGGTGGATGCCCGACTCATGATAACAGTTCACGATGAGTTGAGATACTTGGTCAAGGAAGAGGACAAGTACAAGGCTGCGCTTCTTTTGCAAGTCAGTAACTTGTGGACCCGAGGCATGTTCTGTGAGCAGTTGGGTATGAAAGAAGTGCCACAGTCGTGTGCATTTTTCTCAGAAGTTGACATTGACAAAGTGTTGAGGAAAGAGGTGAGCTTGGACTGTGTGACACCTTCGCATCCCACGGCCATTGCGCCAGGAGAATCGCTCGATATCCACAAGCTTTTGGGAAAAGTTGACGCTGGTGTATTGGACGACAGATTCAGGCCCAGCAAAGGAAGCAAACTTTCCACGTTCAAGCACGAACCAAGACGACCAACCCTCGAGAGTTTATACAGCGAGCCCAATCCCAAGATAAGGGAAGCCATGGCCAAGATCCAGCTATCCGCAGACAAGACGACGTGGAGGAAAGACATGAACGACTACATTCGATTGAAGAAAGAAGCAATGGAACAAGGAGAACACGACGAGGTTTTCGATTCCAAGTTGAGACAAGATGAAATGAACTCGAACAAGACCAAGGTCAGGGCACGCAAAGTTCCACGGGAGTTCAATCTCAGCAGCAATGGTGATGCCTTGCTCCAGCAAGAAGTCGGATCCAGGGCACGAGCGTCTCGGCTGGTTCCCAAATCTGCTGTGTTGATGGCCAGCAGATTTAGCAGGGGAAACAGTGCCAGAGCCAACCGAAGCTGGGAGGGCACGAGAACAAGCAGTACCAAGATGAGTTCCAAAGCGGACAATATTGAATCATCAGATCCTGAACTGACAAAGATTGAATTATCGGGCCTTGAACTGTCAGAGAATCTACAGTCAGAAAATGCCCAGCTGTCAGGAAATTTTTTCTCGGAGAATGTTCACGGATCAGAGAGTCTCAGCCATCTCCACGACAGCGAGCCAATTGCTCGAGCGAGTGGCAGAGTGAACCGCCTTGCAAGCAGGTCTGGCATAGACCGGGCGGCCCAGAGTCGACTATCGCAGCCACCGCTCTTGCAAGATAGAAGAATGGAGCAGGAGCGACGACAGCTGAATCCGGCGTACGTGAGGAACAAATCTTCATGGAGTTGGGGGAAATGAGAGCATAGCATCTCGTCATTATTGAGCATTACATCATTATCAACATCGGACCATGCCACGAAATCGAACTAAATACGCCATACAGACATTATTGGATGTGAACGGACATTATTGAATGGAACTCGAATATATAATTGATGATTGAGGATATTATCATTGTCACGTCGAGCACCTATCACATTATTATCACATTATCACTATGATTACAACAAACACTACCACTACAATTACAACGAACATCACCACTATTGCATTTTCATCACATCACCATTACGACCATTGAATCACGATCACCAGTACCATTGAATCACTACCACAATACCATTGAATCACCATACTATCACATCACTGCCTTACGTGAGTTGTGCCAGCCATATAATTGATTGCCATAAATCGCAATTTCAGAACCTTTTCAAGGTCTTACAAATTGCCTATATGGAAGATCATTGATCAGGCAGGGCCCACTTCCCAATATGTCACCCACTGAATCATCTGCCATGCCACCAGGTTCAACGATTAATGAGTTTATGCTATTTATTCTGTAATAATATTATTAAATGTAACTGACGTAAATCTGCCACACACGATTATTAATAGATAACGTCGGCATACCGGTGAAAATTTATCCGCAATTAACAATCCAGCTCGTGAATTGACGGGCTAGTGCTTGCAACAAACGAGAATTAGGAAGGTGCTGGGATAGAAACGGAAGAACTAGTAAATACACAAAAGTCACCGTAATGTTGAAACAAAGTATAGATGAAAGTACTGGTGAAACAAATATACGATAAACGATGGAATTGATCTAGCTAAAGCAGATTTAAGTGAAGTTAGGGTTTCTTGACATGTGTAATTAGTCAGGTTTAGATAGTAGAACAAACCCCATCTGGACTCCCCGCGCCGATGCAGACGGCCGCATTGGGAAGTACAAAAAAAACATCAGATGAATTGGGTAAGCTGGCTGCCTAATGCGGAACCGACTCATTAAAGTGAGCAAAGTCGAATAGCTGATAAACTTAAAGCCCCCCCGGGAATTAATACACTAACACCAATGAAATGCTGGCTAACGTCCACTTGGGCAAGTAAGTCCGGCACTGTTTACCGCTTATATTCACTTAGAGCATTCAGCCGACTTTGCCGATCCCCGGAAGTGGCCGGTATCGCCTGAATGTAACCCGCCAGAACCGGGGGTCCCGCGATTACCGGAGAGGCAAGTTGATGCCGTACATGAAAAATCCCCCCCCGGAAGTAGCATTATTGCTAGTACATTAACGTCAATATTGAGCGCTCGGTGGGCGCCCCCGGAAGTCGGCAATAAGCGGGTTAATAAACAACCTATTGTATCAAAAAAGCATCAATAAGGAAATTCACACACAAACATAAAAAAAAAATAGCATTAAAAATTTTTTTGAGCGAATTTTTCGTCCGACATACTCTCTTGTTATCCGGAACTATTAATTTTTAAGCTTGATAATTCCTTCGAAAATTTATTCTTTTTCTTCTTTTTCTCTTTTGTCTCTAAGATACCTTTAATCAATTAGTCGAAATGTTGCCAGCTGGTGTTATCTTAGTGTTCGTCTTGGTCTTCTTGGCCTTCTGTGCTATCGTTGCCGTCTCTGTCCAGAAGAAGATGAAGGCTAAAAAGTCTCAACAAAGATTTTAAGCAAGATAAGTGATTTTTGGATACTTTGAAGTTGTTTTGGCAGTTATTGCCCAATCAATTGGTTCCATACTATTATCATCCCTCAATTCAGGCTGAATGACGGTATCTTGCTGATTAATTGGTTCAATTCTGTTGACTCGACTCTCCTTATCCAACATTTGTTATTTTTATTTGCTTTCACTTTTTGTCTTTTTCCAAAACTATAATACGAATTTGATATCAACTATCAGGTTTTTTTACATTCTTCACCGTGTGGTTTTTTTACTTTCACTAATATTATTATCATTACATTTTTTTATCATTTTACAATACCTAATTACTAATTGACGGGAAACATCGGGAACGCTGATAAATCAATCTTTGGCTCGGGGCATTGGGTTTGATTGTCTCTTTCGGGAGTTGCTATTATGTGGGAATTTTAGCATCTTCTTTGATTCATTCTTGCCGAGTGCTGCCGTGTTGTTATAAAGACCGGGAATCTTTATTCTATTCAAAGTTGTTTATACCTTTATTTAATTGTTTCAATATAAAATCAGCCAAATTTTTAACTTGTAGCTTGATCTTGCCAGTATCAGCGTAATGTCTTCAGTATGTCAATCTCTTCACATTGTGCCTTCAGGTACCGATTTTCATACTCGATGAACTGCCCACGAAGTCATCCATTGAACGGCTCTTCATAGTCTTCTCATCCCTTTAATATGTCCTCAGTCTACTGTTTCTGTAATCTACAATACCCACTCATTTTCTTCCCTACTTCGAAGGTAGTTCCAATGTGTATTAGCCTTTTCAGTTCGCTTTGGTTTCCACAACCTCTTATTGGCCACTCCCACCGTTTTCTTTCAAGGTAATGATAGGCGAATTATTGTCGAGTTATCGTCGAGATTACGTCATTTTTATTGGTTAGCGATTTTTCGATTTTTTCGCAACTAACTACTTACAATTTTAATAGATACTTTATACACGGTTTTCCTCCTGTTCTTCGATGGCTTTCAAATCCTCATCGTGCTCTTCGAAAAGGAAGCTGTGTATGATGCCGTAAATGGCCACAACAGCCAAAAAAAACCAGGCAAAAGTGAGATGGCCTTGCTTGTCGCAGACAGACATCAATTTGCCGAAAATGACAGGCGATACGAATCTTGACAACGACGTGGCGCTCAAGTTGGTGGCACTGACAAGACTTCTGTATTTGACGGGCGAAGCACGGTGGATGAGAATCATCACCTGCGGGAATGCGGTTCCTGAGGCAGTACAGAAGATAAGTCCGTTGATGTAAAATAACGTAGATGTCAACCCGGGAGCAAATTTGCTGTTGTAGCCATGTGTGGTGAAGATAAGAAGGCCAATGTTGATGTAAACCAAGGGGAAAATGAAGTTCGACGCCCGATAGCCCACAATCGTTCTTGTGAATCTGTCGAGAAGAGGGAAAACGAACAAAATCACAGACATACCAAATATACCGGTGGTGGACAATAAGTTACCGATTTCATGGGAGTCCCAGCCAAAACCCCCGGTGACACCGAAGGGGAACTTGAGTTGCTTCGGCTGGTACTCACCTGCAAGGAAAATGGGCAAGAACTCAGTGTAGATAAGCGTATGGAACGCCAAAAGGAAGTTACTTGCGATGATTTTGATGACAACCGGCGTGAAGATTTCTCTGTTGTTGAAAGACTGGAGTACTCTGATGGACTCGGCGGTGCTGAACACCGACTGAGCCCCGTTGGATTGCACAGGCCGAAGTGAGTAGGTAGCAGAGTATCTTCTGATCAAGGCATTGGATGCTCTTCTGCTCAACATTGGAGACGAGGGAGCAGACAAGTCGTCTTCAGACGCGGAATCTTCAATAGCAGAGTAAATGGCAGTCGGTGGTTGGGCATTCAAGTCAGTGGACTCGTCGCTCAATGAATCACAGATCTCATCGTCAATAAGGGCAGGAATCAACAAAGGCTGTTCTTCTTGGGGCTTTGTAGAAGCAGGTTTCTGCCAGGGACGCAACGGGACGTGGAAGCCCAATTGTCGTCTGAGCCAGTCGCCCACCTCCAAGCCAATGTCTCGTCTGTACTTCGCCTTGTAGTGGGTTTCCTCCAAGAAGAACACGCCCACGGTGAAACTGAAAAGAAGGAAGCCGGCCACGATCAAACTGGATAATGCAAATGGAAACCTATCCATGAATCTGTCAAGGAAAGGAAATAGCCGGGCGAACCTATCAGAGTGGTCGGCCTTGTTCATTCTAGTGAAATAACCACCAATTAAGGGCCCGATGATGGTACCGAGGTTCCAGAGCAAAGGAATGGTACTGAAGGCCAAAGCCTGGTGGTCCCTGTTGGTGGCCAACTCACTAATGACGACACGTAGCGTGGAGATGTTACCGTTGAGTGCACCAGCTAGCAATCTCGAGAACAAGGCCACCCAGTAGTTTGGAGCGAATGCAAATATGGTCATACTAACACAGCTGCCCATGAGGCCCATAAGAAGCACCGGTTTCCTCCCGATCTTGTCACTGAGCCTCCCCCAGTGAATGCAACACAAGAACTGGGTGAGGGCGAACGAGGAAGCCAAATAACCTGAGAACTTGGAGATGGATTCTTCGTCTTTGGCCACACCATACGAACGAATCAAGAAATAGACGAACGGGAAAAGCGACGTGAACACAAGAGGTTCACTGAAGCGTAGTAATGACACCACGACCATCTGCCACACTGGAAAGCCCTTCATGGACCGGGCAAATGTAATTAATGGCATGGTTGACGGCGGTTATAAGCAGGTGAGATGTGAAAAGGTCAAAATAGACAGAAAAAGTTCGGGAAAAGCACCAAACGACTGGAAAAAGATTGGAGATTTCAACTATATAGATGGCATGAGCAACAGCTGCGTGGTTGTTGCGGGATCTGGGGAGATTGTAAAGAAGCGGCTAATTGAAATGTGATTCGATTCGATTAAATGCGCGATTTACTAGACGGAATTAACAAATTGCAACCAAAATGAGAATTATAAAATTCGGAGTTTATATTGTGCGATTAAAGTTAATGATATTTGTGGTGTTGTGCAGCTAGTTAATGGAAGTAAGTTAAGTTGGGTTGCAAGGGTGAATATCGGAGTGCAATCTTCAGAACGGGCTAAAGTGAAAATCTGAAATAAAAGAATATTCAAAGTTGTCGATCAAAAGAATAAGTCAAGATTGTAGCCTCAACCAGAAGTATGAGTCAACAATGTGATTGAAACTAGTAAATTTGAGTGAACTTTTGTATTGCCTAGTTTAGCAGTGCTGTATTAATTAGAGATGCCCAATTATCACTGTGGTTTTCAGAGAAAATTGCAATATGAATTGGTGATGCCAGCTATTGAATGACGAATTGAGCCACAGGTATTGCTGCGAAATACTTTCATGGACAAAAATCAAACTCTACTCCCGAAATGTGCCTAGATTGATTCACACCTGGAATATGGAGCGATTATCTTCTGTGACGATGTAGTTGTCAATGGATTTTTTGGTTGCCGCCATTTGGCCACTGGTACCACTTGTGGAGAATAGAAGCTGTAAAAAATCCACTCTAATTGAATATATAGAAATTTCGATTGAAGTCCCATATGCTTTTTTGAGACACTCATGGGATACATCGACGAGTTTTGCAGCTACTTATATGTATATCAACCAAATTTGGGATACGTGAGATTTGTCTCCCAGTGTTCAATTGATTCGCGTATCTCTGAAGATAGAGAGAGTTAGACCATTACACAGAACTTACAAGCTCGAAAATATGCATATTGATGTGCTTCTCTAGCACTTGCAGAAAGATGGTATCTTTTTTGAAACTCGGTATAATTGGAATAATCTATATAAATAATTAACATGCTGTTATGATGGGATTTTTTTAAAACGCTCCGGGAGAACGATGTGTAGTAATCGCCTAGTCTGCACTGGTTTTAATTGAACTTCGATGTATCAGTTGTTCAACGATTTTCGAGAAAGAAATCACTATTTTCGGGCACTTATGAGCTTTTGTATGTTTTGAAATTGTTGTCTTTTGCAGTCAATCTTGTGAGAAATTAACAGGAAAACGGTTGCAAGCCAGATCTACTTGTTAGGTCGATTGGTTTTTAAGAAGCGGCCTGTAGGTCATTATCGAACTTTCTGCATGATTGAAACATGTGAGCGAATTTCCTTTTTCACTCAACTTGTCAACTTTTCACTCAACTGGTCAACAACTCACTAACCTTGTAAACTTCTCACTCACCTTGTAAACTTCTCATTCACCTTTTCTGCATCTCACTCAGCTCGTCTCCTCGTCGTCGTCTTCGTCAGTCATACAATACGCCTGAACAGCACCCACCACGGCCCAGCCCGCCAACAACCACCACACGAGCCAACTCCGTCCAATGCGCTCGCTAAAACTCATCAAGTAGCCAAACAACAAGGGACCAAAGAACCGGGACAACGCAAGCATGCTGAGAGTGAAGCTGTTGACGTACGCCCGGTGTCGTTTTGCAGCCGCGCGGTGCTGCAACAACATCACCTGGGGCATGCCAGTTGCTGTGCCGAGGGTTCGTACGGAGGTGAGCGTGTAGAGCAAGACGGGGGTGACCCAAGGAGCAAATGCAGGGTTATACTTGTGAAGAGTGAAGATGGTCCAAGGAACAAAGAAGAAGACGAAAGGAAACACTGACACCGAGAACCTGAAGCCATTGATGGTGCCAAATGACCTGTCGATGAAAGGGAAGATGACTAGCACAATGAAGGTACCCATGAGACCGGTGGAACTGAACAAGGTACCGATGGAAGCTGCGTCCCAGCCAAAACCTCCACGGATGGAGAAGGGAAAGTGTAGCAGTTGAGGTCTGAATCTAGCAGCTAGAAACACAGGGAGGAACTCGGTATACACGGTAGAGTGGAGCGAGATGATGAAATTTGCAGCAATCGCCGTGATGACCTGAGGCGTGAAGGCACCAGCGTATGTGTCAGAGGAAATTTGGGCCGGTTCTGGGTTTTCTTGAGAGTATCTTCTGACGATGGCACGAGAAACGGAAGAAGAAAATGGGCCGACGCTCTGGACCGAGGCGGAGGACGACTCTGGGAAGCTTTGCACGGACACTTCGTCGGTGGCCTGGTCCTGGGCTGGCGAAGGGTCAAGCAAGGGTGTAGTTTCTGGGAGTTTGTAGTTTGTGCATGAGTCGCACGAGCATTCGCACGAGTCGCACGAATGGTCACACGAGTCGCGCGAGCATTCGTGCGAGTTCTCACGCGAATGCTGCCACGGCCGCACGGGTACTGCAACGCCAAACACCCGGTTCAACACCCAATCTCCCATCTCCAAAAACCGGTCTCTCTTCAACCGGGCCTCCTCCTGGGTCTCTTCCAAAAAGAAAAGCCCGACGAAAAAACTAAAGATGAGAAAGCTGGAAACCACCAAATTGGACAAGGCATATGGGTATTTGGTTAGAAACGAATCGTAAAACAGAAGAAGTCCATTCTTCGAGTTTGTCAAGTCCATGTTCCAGTTTTGTCCAACCACCAGGTCCGGCGACTGGTAGGGCGAGTCCTTTTTGGGCCGGGTCAAGTACCGAGAACCTCCTATCATGGGCCCAATCACCGACCCAATGTTATATAGAAGCGGCAACGTGCTAAACGCAAGAGCCTGGTGCCGCTTTTGCACGGCCACCTCGCCAATGAGCGTTCGAAGCACCGAGATGTTCCCGTTGAGACAACCGGCCATGGACCGGGCAAATAGTGCCATGTAGTACGATTTGCTGAAGCCGAAAATGATAAGACTGGACGCGGTGCCCAAAAGGCCCATGAGAAGCACTTTTTTCCGGCCGATTCGGTCAGAAAGCTTGCCCCATCTGACGGCAAAGATGAATTGGCACAAGGAGAAACAGGACGCCAAGTACGAAGTGTATTTGGGAATATCTGCTTCGGTGGGCGCGATATGGAAATCTCGGATCATGTAGAAGAGATAAGGGAAAAGTGACGTAAACGAGATGGGCTCAGAGAATCGAATTAGTCCTATCACAAGCATCTGAAAGAAGGGAAACCCTTCCATCTGCTGGCGGAAAGTTAGCTTGGTGTGGGCCATGGATGCTGAAGAAGTGGTAGATGGTTTAGCATTTTTAGTGCGCCGCATAAGCCACACTCATACGCCCATGCCGTTTGCAGGTGTGGCGAGACGTAGGAAGAGTTGACGGTGGAATCATTGGTTTTTGCAGCCATAGACCTCGATGACTATTGCAATTGGCATTAGCGGGTATTACATACATTTACAGGCATTTGCAGGCACTTGCAGGCGATGCAGTTATTTTTTGTGGTTTGCGTTTGCAACTTTATTTCCATTTACATTTACGATTCTCAAAATGTATCGAGCAAGTGTGCAAAAAAATGATTTTTATTTGCAGGCATTCAACAGTTAGCTGGTTGGTTCAATTGCAAGTACTAGTTGATTAGCCCACATAGACAGTGTTTGCTTTGCGCTCACAAAGGACACTGGACGAGGCAGATACGAAAGATTGTTGGAGGGGATTGTGTCATTTACACACGCATTCGTCTCTTGAAAGTAGCAATTACACAGTCAGTTGGTCTTGAGCAGGATAACGTTGCAGTCATAACTGATCGCATATAATTTCTTCCATATTTACTCTTTTACGTTGCATTTGCAATCATGTAAGCTTCAATTCATCTGCTTTTACCACCCACATGTGCATTCACCTAAACTATACCTTTGCTTGCATCTGCATTCACACCAACATCTACAGAGGCGGGAACATCCTAAAAAGCTTGTGGATTCGTTAGATTCTTTATATGACTCCAGTGGTGTCTGAGTTGAATCAATTCGTTGTCGATAATGTTAGATTTTGCTGGATTCTCAATTTTAGTGAATTGCAGTCGAAGACACTTTGAAACAATCTTATATATCCTTGAGGTGATCTTACTGCTATCGTGTTTCTCAAAGGTCTGATATTCCACAATTTTTTTGGAGGATAGATTCAATGACGCAAAGACTGTAGCAGAAATCATCGAAAAGTGGAGAGGAAGAGTGGTTGAGATACTCGCAAGGGGAATTGTCGGCATTTGCAGTGGTTGAAATAGAGCACCTCATCCAACAGTAGCGTTACTCCAGCTAACTTCAGCCAGTATATTTTGCCAGTCCTGTTGGCAATTGTCTAATTTGCAGTCATTCCGTCACCGCCAAAGCGATCGCTCAACCCCTGTAGTCTGCTCAAAACATTAAATAATAAGATTGCAAGTACTTGCATTTGCATTAACCTTACAAGTGCACCTACACCACATTTGCAGCACATTTGCAACAAGTCTGCAACAAGTGTACGTTGACGTGCATTTGGCTTGGCAGAAGACCAAAACACGACCCACCACATTTACCCCATTGGGCCACCGCGCCTCGTCACACGGTACGGGCCCGGCCAGCCGCCTAATAATTACACGATGGCGCGGAATGGCACCAGATAACTGGGTGGGCGCGCGCGCTATTATTAGCAAACAAACAGCGCTGCATACACGCCAGAAAAACTTTTCTATACAAGCGCCCATAACTGACTGGTTACAAATTACCAATTACTCATTATCTACTACTTTGTTCTTTAGGTCGAAAGCCATGTCAGTCCGCTCGTTTATATTCTTACTGGTGATTTTGACCGCCGGGTTGTTGTGCTTTGCGGCCGTGAAACCCGCAGGGCACCCATTGGCCTTGAGATCTTTCCACGTCAACACCAACACCTCCTTATCCCACGAGGAGGGCATCTTTGACAGACTTCTACAATACCCGCTCCAGGTGAAACAAGTGCCTTACGTGGAGCCCGTGCAAAAAAGAGCCGAAAACTCGTCGTCTGGTTCTGGTTCGTTCTTCAGCTCCACTGTCTTTGACGACTTCAGCTCAGCCTTCGAATCCTCATCATTTGAAGCTAGCCAGTCCTTCAGCTCCTTCACGTTTTCGGACACTAGCGAGACTGACTTTTTCAGTGCCTCGCCTTCCAGCACCAGCTCGTCTGCTCCTCGTACTTCGCTGACCAGCTCGACCAGAAGCTCGTCTGCTCAGCCTTCCAACACCAACGACGACAGCTCCACGTTCTCCGACGACAGCGACTCGACATTTTCTGCCGAGCCATCGAAAACCAGCAGCGAAGCCTCGGAGACCCAAGACTCGTCGGATTCGAAAACAACCTCGAAAGCAGACTCCAAAACCTCTGATGCCGTTAAAACCACACAATTGAAGACCATCAGCAGCGAGGAAAATGGTAAAACCGTCGTTGTCACCCAAACTTCCGTCTACACCTCGGGATCTCCACAACCTTCTGCATCCAGTGGAGACACTCAAAAGAAGAGCTCCAGTGGACTCAGCCACACCAATAAGATTATAGTCGGTGTTGTTGTTGGAATTGGTGCACCAGTTTTGATTGGATTGTTGGGATTATTGTACTATTTCAAGCAAAGGGGTAACAAGGACTACGAAAGTGGTGGATGGACTTTCTGGAGATCCAACGAGAAGGGTGGTGAAGATAACTTTTTGAACGGAGAATTAGGTGTCAGAGACCGTAATATCAACCAAGGGTCAAATTTCTAGTAAGCATGAATATATGAATAGATTACCGGGTGTAGACTGTAGACGATGAAGTGACGAGAGGGAATTCAATAAGATGTGACGTCGGTAGGACTCACTATGAGCTTAGCCAGTGAAAGATGACTTGCGGATATAAGTTAACTGGGCATTGATTAGATTGGGCAGAGAAAGCTTCAAGACAATCTGTTATTGAATCGTTTGTCATTGCGCGCTGAGACGGGCTGCGTTCTCTCATTGAATGGTGAGCTGGTAAGAGAGTTTAGTGACTTGGTAATAATTGTGAATTCTGGAGATGAGTTAGGTGATGCTGGCATGAGTTGATTGGCAGATTTGTCTCATCTTGGGCATTTGCTTTATATTGGTGTTCCTCGATATTGGTAAAGCACTCGATATTGGTATTTTCCTCGATATTGGTAACGACGATATTGGTAAAGTATTCGATATTGGTAATTTCCCTGATCTTGTAAGTTTCCAATCTTGTGCGTTTCTATGTTGCAATTGCTCGAAGTTTCGTAAATTTGCATATTTAAGCGGGATTAAGTATTTCAAGAAAATCTTCTAGAATAAGAAACACATGCAAAAAATACATCAGGTGAAACCAACCGAAACACTCTTGCTTTAGCCACAAGATGACTGCAAATGTTCGTAGCAAAATCGTTCTAGAATGAAATTCGAGATAACCCAGTCGGGAAACGGCGCGACTGAGCCCAGACCAATCGCAAACGGACCCCAAAACGGACCAAACGGATCAATAGTGACAGCAACTTGAGATCACAGACAGAATGGAGCAACCAAGTTAGCAGAAGAATTGGAAAACGGAGTTGGCATGCATGGGATTTCAGAGCGCATGAAACAGAGATAGTATGCATGGAAGTACATATGGGCATGTATTAGAGATAGCATGCGTTGGAGTTGGCATGTATTAGAGATAGCATGCATTAGAACGGCAGATGACTGTAGAGCCCAACCCAAATGGCAGCAGCCTAGCTTGAGCCCTGAACGTGGCACCACCTCAGCGGAGTTCAGTCATGAGGAACGTCTAAATCGAGTTAAATTTGCCCTAGCAAGCCCAGTGGCCAATGACAGGCCACCAATGCCAACTGTGCGAGCCATTACCTCACCATCGCCCGCCCGATGGGGAAGGTGCGTCGCGGTGCATACGAGCTCATGCGACGCAACTGCCGCATCCAGACAGCACGTAGCAATTATACTCGCATTGTATCTGAGACAAAAACAAAGGGGCAGAATTGGACCGGTGTTCCGTGAAGTAAGCTTTTGGCACTGATCCTGCCTTGGAGCATTACTTGGAGCTTAAATCCCGTAACCAATAAGACAACGACTTAGGTGTGAGAAATTCAATCCTATGAGTCTTTTTTCCCAGCTCTAGAGTCAACGGAGCGCCAGAAATCACCCCATACGTAGTCTCAAAGTTAACCTGGGACTTTTGCTGATTCCAATTGATTAGCTCGTCATCGGGTCACCCTTGCAACGTCTTGTAGATTAGGGGAATTCTTATTGTTCTTGGATTAATTCCTTTTCCCATGCCAGTGGCTCCTCTACTGTATACACGAAAAGCCAGTTTTTTTTACTTTTGTGTGGAGCAATTTCACCGAAAAAACTTATTCAGATGCTTTCGCAGGCGTTATTTTTTTTTGTCTGACTTTTTTGTTTGTTTGCAATGTCTCACTTTTTCCCGGCTTTAATATATTTGTAACTTTTTTGGCCCAATAACCTATATTAAATAGAATATCCCCTCTCGATAAAAGTTTTTTCACCAGTTAGTTTTTTTTTATCGATACCTGTTTTTAATAAGACTTGATTCCATGAAATCTTCTTCCTTTACAAGCATTTCCCCACTATACCCTTTGAACATTCAGCGTCTTGATTAACTATCGATTCTGATTCCCACTTAGTCCAAATTTACCTTCCCTTGGTGATACCATGATTGGTATTTCCGACCTTTTGAACCATAGCGATAGCTCGGGGGATGACAAACCGGAGTCTCTCGCATCTATGGAGGTTTCGTCGTCGGAAACTGGCTCTTCAATTGTCAGTTCTTCAGCTGCAAACCTATCACGTCCAGATTCAAGCGCCAGCTCTCTTACTTTGAATTCAAACGGCTCAGCTTCAGATGCCAAAATCTTGTCTGGTACCGTCATGTCAAAACCACATAAAGATCCATCGACGTCTTTCAAGATCTCTAAGCAGATTCCAAAATGTAAGATCCACCGTAAATTCCTCATGAAGAAGGATTTGGTGCAAATCGCCATAAGAAGAAAGTCAATGCAGAAAAGACAACAGCCAACTTATCACGAAGACCATGATGAGCTCGAAGATGATGACTTCCTCCACTCCAACTCAAAACTTCACCTCAAATCTTTAGAAGCTGGACTTCGTGTTAAATTAACTTTGGCTCCCTCGCTCCTCGCCTTATACCAGAGCTTGACCCCTCATACAAACCGGAAGTTGGACATCCACACCTTATCGTACGACCAGAATGAAGACGCTTTGGCTGCCAAAAACGTCCAGGAAAACTCTCAACTACAAGATGCTTTCAGCACAGACATAAATGCTCCAAGTGCTGCTAATGATAATGTCAAATCAGGAAAGTCGGCTAAATTGGTTAGTAAATCTGTGCAACTTATTGACAACAACATCGTCGACATCTCGAAAACTTCCAATAAAGTTTTACAGAACTACAGCATTTCCAGTAAGAAACTGGAGTCCGACGACAGTGACAGCAAGAAAGAGGCAATCCAGTATCCTATTGGCATTGGAGCAACCCACCAGCATTACCACTCTCCCAAGCTTCCACTTAGCGAAAAGAAGTCACGTTCCAAGAACAAATCTGGTGCCATGGTGCCTACTTTCAATTCACTCCTGACTGCCGTTCAGTCCCTATTTGGAATCAGCGAATTCACTCTCGTGAGAGTCACCAGATCAACAGCAACAGATCTCGAAGGCTCTGTGCTCCTCAAGTTGGAAACAGCGAAACCAGGGAATTATGAACTCTTTGATGACCTCGAGTTCTTGGGTGAAATGATCCACAGTATTGGCGTCAAAGGCCAGGTTCCAAATAATCTCTTTCTCAAGAAGATCGTGGCAAGACCCAGATATAAGTCGGACATGAAGATATATCTTGTTCCAAAGAGCATCGATGCCTCACTCTACGTTGATGCCCGTATGTTCGAGAGAGACTTGATCAATGGTGTTGTGAATGTCGATTTCGCTCAAGAGAGAAACGCCTACTGCACTTTTGAAATGCAATCGATTATTGACAGCTTCAGAAGTCTCAGAGAGTCAAGCAAACAGATGTTCGACGAAGATAGGCTCAAGAGAGAGTCGAAAACGGAGTTGGGACCTGGTCTCAAGGACTCGTTTCCACCAGCCAGTGATCGTTTTTTCATTTCTAGTCCATCTGTTGCTGTCCCACTGTACTCTTCCGAATCTCAGAGCAATGTTTCGAGTGTTACACCACAATCCAACTCTTCTTCGTCCACAGGAACTCCTCCTGAAAGCGCTGATATGAGACCACCTGCAGTTCCACTTGCTGCTGATTCATCTGCCTCTTCGCTTCCAGCTTTCTCGACCATGCAAAATGCTCCACTCCCATCAACACATTCGCTTCCAGGCCTCAAATCATCAAATCCCCTGTTCCCACTTTCAAGGCATTCAAGCACTCCATTCGCAAACCAAAGCCTATATCGCTCCGCATACCCATCGTCTTTTTCAGTGTCTTCTTCTGACTCTAGAAGTAATTCATCCGCCTCCTCGATACCCGGCAGCAGTCACAGCTCTTCGTCAACTCCAATGTCTGACTTTGGCAATGCCACTGACTCAAGCCTTTCCTCTTCCTCATCTTCTTTCAGCTTACCTCCTCCACAACTCAAGGGCTCCTCCAATAACAACACAACCACTTTGCCACCTCCGAAGTCAATTTTGAGCTACATTCAAAAGGGTAATCCTGCTAATTGATTTCGAAAATGATTGTTTCACATGTGCCCAGAGCTATTTATATGGTATTGATTTGGCTGCAAATTGATTCCTTCGCCATGTTTTAAAAAATCTCACCATGTTCTTGAAAATTCACCATGTTTTTGAATTCCTTCACCTTGTTTATGACTAATCTTTGCATCTTTGCTGTTGTTTGTGTTTCATTTCTGTTATAATTGCTCTACGATTTCCTTCGCTTCTTATACCGAATTTATTATTAATTCTCTCTTTCCTGTGATGACATACTATCTATGATGACCCTTTTTGCATTTAATCCCACTCTATATAACGTTTAGCTCTTAGAGGTTTAAATATATTGATGAAATATTTACTGTATAGTTATAAAAATATTAAATTATCGAGAAGTTTTTGAAGTCTGGTCAATTGACTCACAAGGTAAAAAACGACGACCAACCGTTGGTATTTAAACACTTAACCCAACGGATTCGTTATGGATGTGGGCCTTGAATGGTTCCAAAGCTTTGGCAACGTCATTTTTAACGAATTTTTCGGTTTGTTGTGGTGCTCTACCAACGAAAGTAGATGGATCTAATAATTTGTCCAACTCATTCCAGATTGGCTTGAAGTACTCGGTGTTTCTGACTCTTTCAATCAAATCATTGTCACCACCTTCTTGCTTAACAACAGCACTGGCTTGGTGAGACAACACTCTGATTTCTTCGTGGCAATCTTGTCTTGAACCACCTTTTTCAACCATGGCCATAATAATGTTTTCAGTAGCCATGAATGGTAATTCGGAGTTGATTCTTCTTTCGATAACTTTAGGGTAAACAACCAAACCACTGGTAATATTGGTCATAGTAGATAACAAGATATCAGCGGTCAAGAAAGCAGAAGGAATGGAGATTCTTCTGATGGCAGAGTCATCCAAAGTTCTTTCGAACCATTGGACAGAAGCAGTTTGGATGGCATCGTTAAGTAAACCACCCAAGTGTCTTGACAAGGAACAAACACGTTCACATCTCATTGGGTTTCTCTTGTAAGCCATGGCTGATGAACCAATTTGGGACTTTTCGAAAGGTTCTTCGATTTCCTTCAAATTAGCCAATAATCTGATATCAGTAGCAAATTTGTGACAAGTAGCACCCAAGGAAGCCAATGGACTCAAAACATCGATGTCAATTTTTCTAGAGTAAGTTTGACCAGTGACAGGGTAGACGTGTTCGAAACCTAATAATTTGACAACAGTCTCATCTAATAATTCAACTTTGTCGTGATCACCGTGGAATAAAGATAAGAAAGAAGCTTGAGTACCGGTGGTACCTTTAACACCTCTTAAACCAATATCGTTTCTGGCTCTGACCATGTTTCTTAAATCCCATAAAAGTTCTTGAATCCACAAAGTAGCTCTTTTACCGACAGTAGTTAATTGAGCCGGTTGGAAATGGGTCCAGCCCAACACTGGCAAATCTTTGTATTCCAAAGCGAATTTGGACAATCTGTCGATAACGTTAACCAACTTTGGAATGATAACATCGTAAGCATCTCTTAAGAAGATCAAATCGGCGTTATCGGTAACGTAACAAGAAGTGGCACCCAAATGAATGATACCAGCAGCATCTGGACAAGTTTCACCGAAAACGTGGACATGGGCCATCACGTCGTGTCTGACAATGGCTTCTTCCTTAGCAGCGGCGGTGATTTCTTCATCGGTGATTTCCAAATGTTTTTTCATTTGTTCAATTGCAGAATCGGTAATCATATCCAAACCGACCTGTTTTTCAGCGATTGCTAAATTTAACCATAATTTTCTCCAAGTAGAGAAACGGTTTCTCAAGGAGAAGATCTTGGACATTTCCTCAGATGCATATCTGGAGGAGAGAGGAGTGGAGTACTTATCGTTAGCAGACATTTTGGTGGCTGAAGAAAAAGAAGTAAGTTTCAATCGTTTTGATATTTTTGAATCCTGAGCCCATCATGGCATTATTAAAAATTGACTCTGGCCGGGGTACACCCGTGCACCCAATATAAAAATTGAGATGTGAAATGAACAAGAGTGAGATTGCAAGAAACCAGAGTATAAGCATTTGTAGGGGGTTTGCGACGATAAAGCAGCCGTAGGAAATGCTCTGTACTGATGCTTGTGGGGATCGTCATTTTGGGCAATATTGGCACTTGGGGACATTTGGAGCAGGTGAACTGCCCAATTACTGAGGCTGCAGATGAGTGGTTGTAGAGAGACTAGAATTGATGGAGGAAGTGATGAGAAAGAGGCAGGGGAGTCAAATAACAGGTGCTTCATTTAATAGACATCGATCCAAAACATCGATCCAAGTCATTGATCTGAGACATTGATCTGAGACATCGATCGAAGTCATTGATCTGAGACGTTGAAGCAGATGTTTGAACATACCGATTAGACTGGCTAGATCGTGCTATCACACTCACACTAACACTCGATTTCATGCCATCATTGTCAATATCATCTAAATGCACTTACATTGGCACCCATATCGTACACTCGTAAACTCGTGTGCCATACTCAATCCTGACACTCAATCCTGACACTCAACACTTCACTCATTCCCATCGGCACCCTGTAGAAAAAGAGAATAAACCGCTCCTCGGAACAATGTATAGACCAACCCGATCTTCAGCTCCAAAGCCCGCAAATTCTCTGCTAATTCCGTTCCGGCGCCATCAACATCAGACGCCTCCCGAGTGGCTCCATTGAGCCGGCGAATCTCCTCCGACAACGTATTCAACTTGATAGCAAGCTGCTGGTATTGCGCGAGAACCTGCCCCTCCAACGGCAGGACACTGCTGCTTTTAGTGTAGTCCACTGAGAGAATATTACTCATGTTACTTGTGGTGGATTGAATGTTGTGATACGCGCTGAAAATAACATCACCAAATTTGAAGGGATGCACGGGCGTATATCACGTGACACAGCTTTGTCATTTCTAAACCTTCAAACGAATTCAATGTTATTGTGTTTTCATTGGGTTTCCCTCAGAAAGAGACTCTCGATACAATGCGCAAAAGGTAATCCGACCATTAGTTCATGAGTGAAGGGATTCAATTGACTGAAGGAATGGAAAGATACAAAGAAAATATCTTCTAGTCACATATATTTTCTTCGCCACACCTTGCAGACCAATCAGTTATCAAAGGGTATGCACCTTTTCCTGAATCTGTTACAGACTAGGCTTTCAGCATGTTATCTGAACAACTATTTGCAATCAAAACCGTCAACTTTTTTACAGCCCGTGCACCTATTCAAATTAAGAACTGCACGGGCCTAGCTGAGCCTGCATGGCGCAGATGAAATTTCATGAGCACCAAAGCAATCGGAAATACATCATTTCAATTAATACACCTTTTTTCGACAATTATCAATTGAAATGTCAGCCAACGGAGCCAGCTCAGTCTCGGGCAGTAGAGCATACTCTCAGGACCAATCTCAGGAGAACTTGACCAGAAATTCGTCAAAAAACTTGTCAGGAACTCCCGAAAACCCATCAGGAAACCTGTCAGCAAAAACCCAGGCCAATGGCACCATCACCAACCAAACGGTGGCTCCTGAAGATCGCAAGAAGAAGTTGATCAGAAAGCAAAGTGGCCCTAATCCCCTTAAGTACAAGTTGTGGTTGGTGGGCCATATCATGGCATTGGTCTTTGGACTTGTCAGTTTCTCGTTCCAAGTTTTGTGGTTGCCCAATTACTACTACATCAATTCATTTGCCTACCGCTTGTCCTTGTTAGGCTCCATCATTGCCTTGACCTCCACCTTGTCCCACAAGTTTGGCTTATCGTACTTGCCTCCTCACTCCACTTTGGTGGCTCAACAGAACTTCCAGTATCTCGTACTTGCCATTGCGTGGGTCTTCACATTCAAGTCGGTGTTCAAGTTGATTCCCTACTTCCTCATCTCAGTCTTGCAATTGGCCAACCACAAGAAAATTGATGCTGTGTTGAACCAGTCGCTGTTCTTGGCCTCCCTCATCGCCTACGATGAGTTGTTTTTGATCTTCTACCTTTTATTGAGAACCATTCTTTTCAGAAACACCGCAGGTTACCAATTGGCATTGTTCTTAGTGTTCTACTGGTTGAGAATCTTGTACAACAAGGAAACAACCAACTTGTTCAGTGCAATTGTCAACAGATTGGACGGAAAAGTCTCTGGTGTCAAGAACCCCCAGGTGCAAAAGGTCTGGGGCAAAATCAAGACTTTCCTTGAATCCAAACAACAAGACTCTCACCATTAGAATTATTGGCTAACATCTAGTTTACTAGGCTTTCTGCTGTTTGAGCACCGCCAGACTTTTCGGTCGATTGTTAAACTCCACCAACGTTTCCTCGTCATTGTTGCTTGCAACACCTTACTTTGTATAATTTATGTCTTTTGTACTCTGTATATTGAATGTTTTCTTTCACCCCTGTACAATTCTCCTGATCCAATTGACTAGTTAAATTAGTGTCATTTCTCTACCAAGTTACTATCAATTGACATTGGATTTTCCATTAATTTTCGTCAATTGACTCTCATATAGTAAATAACTCTCAAAGGCCGATTCTTGATCAATGATTTATCATTTCCCCTTCAATTGGCTTTCATATACGTCATATACATTCATCAATTGCCATAGGCATAATTCGTATTGCGTTCGCGCACGACTCCCCATATATATTTCAAATTTCAATCACACTTATTTCCTTACCGCCACCTTTTCATTAATATCGGTTCAGTAGAGTAGACTCCTGCCCGAAACTGCAAAATTACCATGTCTTCACCTATCGTCTACCAATTAGGTCACGAGCCTATCAAGGATCACGTTTTTTCCCCCAATCGTGACTTTTTAGCCATCACCAAGGATAACACGGTTGAAATCTACAAAACCGCCGCCAACTCCCCAGCAAGACCTCAATTGTTGACTGTGTTGAAAGGCCACGACAAAACTGTCACTTCTGTTGACATTTCTCCCGATGGATCCAAGATTTTGACCTGTTCCCAGGATAGAAATGCCTTGGTGTGGGAATTGAAGGGCAACGAATATAAGCCAACTTTGGTTTTGTTGAGAATCAATCGTGCCGCTACCTTCTGTAGATGGTCTCCTTTGGGCAACAAGTTTGCCGTCGGATCTAGTGACAGAATCATTGCTGTCTGTTACTACGAGGAGGAGAATGATTGGTGGGTCTCTAAACACTTGAAGAAACCATTGAAATCTACCATCACCTCGTTATCATGGCACCCAAACAACGTCTTGTTGGCATGTGGTTCCACCGATGGCCATGTCAGGGTATTTTCTGCTTTCATCAAGGGATTGGACGAGAAACCTGCTCCTTCTGTTTGGGGCTCCAAGTTGCCATTCCAAACGCTTGTGGGTGACTACACCAACGAAACCGGTGCCTGGATTCATGACGTTGACTTCAGCGACGACGGAGACTCGTTAGCTTTCGTGGGCCACGACTCTTCCATCGGTGTGGTGTACCCTGAGGGAGAAGGCTTACCACCGAGGGCTATCATCAGCGTCAAGACCAACTATTTGCCATTCAAATCGTTGGTTTACTTGAACAACAACACCATCATCGTTGGAGGCCACGAATGTAACTTGATTGTGTTCCAAGGCAATGAAAATGGCTGGAAAGAAGCTTACAAAGTTGAAAAACAAAAGGATTTGATCAAAGACGTTCCTCCTACCCAAGACGAGGACGAAGAGATTTCATCCCACGATGCCCTCAACATGTTTAAGCAAATGGACTTGAAAGGTAAAGTTAACAAGCCCAACAGCACAGGTGCTGGCAAAGTATTGAGCACCATTCACCAAAACACCATTTCGAGTATCAGATTGTACCTGGCTGGTAAAATCAGTACTGCTGGTATCGACGGTAAAGTTGTCATCTTCGACATCTAAGTACTACAGAAATACAAGTTTAACTAATTCCAATGTAGCTAGTTTGTTAGTAGTTGTACAACAAGTAAAATACGTCCGTCACGATTTTAGTCAGAGTAATTCTAGAGCTTGGTAAGGGTTATCTTCAGGAAATTTTGGTTCAGAAGCAGAACTGATAACATAGTTTTTCATCATAAAAATCGAGACTAGACTGGTTAAAAAAACATACATTTTGCACGCCACATGGCTCACTCGAGCCAGTCCCACTGATGGAAGAGAATCTCCAGATTCTAACGTTAGTGACTAGTCAAACTATTGACAACTGACAAATCATATCCATATCTATGGAATCAGATGGTGATGCATGTGTTTATCCATGGATCAGGGTTCACCGGACAGAATGTTGTGTGTAACGATCATCATGTAGATTTGCAGTGACAAAGAGCCTTGCCACATACTGCTTCCACGAATGGGGCTGTTCAAGTAAAGAAGAAAGAGTACCTACAGTTTTCAAAATGTGAAAACTTTTCGCTTGGATAAATATCACACGTCCGGGTAACGTTTCCCAGCTAAAGCCAAGCAGGGCACAATCGCAACCGTACACCTATTATTTACAACCATATTTCAAGAAATTAGCGCCAACATACCCGCTGTAACACGATTATTTTTCTTCCAAGAGCTATATCAGAAGGTTCCAGTGTTTGGTTTTCATATATCCAGTATAGTCAACACCCCAACAGCATTTGTGTGAAATTTGGTGCTCTTTAGACGGATAATTGCCAAAGTTTGAAGTTTTGCAATCTTGAAATTTGTACTTAATTTGAGCAATACCACTACAACTTTGCCGGAAATGAACGGAAAAAGCTCACCCAGCAGGTCCAAGACCACCAATGACACGAGTTTTGCATCGGAATCCGAATTGTCCGATTCCCGTCCAAGCAAATCCAGAGGATACTCGTTCTCTCCTGACCGCAGCCATTCTTTTGGAGAAGAAACAGATTTGGAGAACCAGAGGGGACGAAACCACTCTTTTTCAGCCATTGACATCATAAGAGCTCCATCGGCCAGCAACTTGTCGTCAAAGAAGCCGTTTTTTCTGAGATTCCTTACTAACAAGTACTCGGCTGCCAACCCCAATTCTCCGTTCGACTTACACCACCCCAATGCCACCATCTTGAACTTCGAGAACACCAGTCTCAGCTCGTATGATATCGAGGAGAGATTGGCCGTCATCAACCGATTGAGACCCGATAAGCTCATTGGACAGTTTCGTAGATTGGCAAACTGGATGGACGGCTACAAAGAGGACGTCGATAAAATCAGAAACAGAGGCCTTCGCCAGTATTACGAGAACCAAAACCATCTCATAGAAAGATTCACCGAGATTGATAACTTTTTGGACTCTGGGAGAGTTCATTATAACATGCTATCCAACTATGGTCAGGTTGGCGTCGATGTCATGCTGACACACCAGGAGGAAGACGAAGATGCTGAAGAGGTTGAAGACGAGCAAAGCCCTCTTGTAACTCCAAAAACTCACTACCAGTCTCTTAACTTAGATAGAGAAGTTCCAAGCGCAAACACCTCTAACTCCAACTCCAAATATTCAAGATTCCATGACTTGCCTGGTAACATTCAGGAAGGTGCCCAATTTTTGGGCTACGACAAGGCACAAGACTCCAAGGATGTTTACGTGGCAATTCTTGTTAATTTTTTCATAAACTTTGTTCTTCTTGTGGGTAAAGTTATTGTTTCCGTCTTGACCAATTCCATGTCCGTGGTTGCGTCTTTAGTGGACTCCATTCTCGATTTCCTCTCGACTTTCATTATCTTCTTCGCTAATAGACTTTCCTCCTCACATAACATCAAATCGCAGCATTCTTATCCCGTTGGCCGTTCAAGACTCGAACCATTGGGTGTTCTTATCTTCTCGGTGATCATCATTTTGGCCTTCTTCCAAGTTGGACAACGAGCTTTTGAAAACTTGTTTCTCAGCAAACCAGAGGACAGGCACACTGTGAGGATTGGGCTTGACGCCATTGCCATTATGTCGTTGACCATTGTGAGTAAAATTGGTTGTTGGCTCTGGTGTTCAAGCAGTAAGTCGAGCTCAGTGCAAGCGTTGGCGCAAGATGCCATGACGGATATTATCTTCAATGTTGTGTCGTTATTGATGCCAACAATTGGTTACATCTTCGATATTTGGTGGTTGGATTCGCTCGGAGCACTCTTACTATCGATTTATATCATTGTTTCGTGGCTGGCCACTGCGTATGAGCACATTGACAATTTGACCGGGGCTGTTGCTGATCCTTTAGATTACAAAGTCGTTTTGTATTTGGCCTATAGATTCGCTGAGTCCATCAAGCAAATTACGGGGTTGAAAGTATACCACGTTGGAGATAATTTGAATGTGGAATTAGATGTTATTTTCAACTACGAGGACTTGGAGATGAATTTGAAAGATTGCCATGACATTGCGGAGGCGTTGCAGTACTCCATCGAGACGTTGCCAATGGTGGAGAGGGCATTTGTTCACATCGAGTACATGGAGGGTAATTACAAGGGTCATTTACAATGAATGGTCCGTATTGAATTTATTTTGTATTATTGAATTAATTGTACTTATGAGCCAGGTGTAGGTTATGCACGTTTCAAGACTCAAATTAGGGGTGCATGAACAGCAGTGATCTACCTTGCATTGAAATGAGGAGCATATTACTTTAAAGGGTGAAAATCAATGCGGGCAGTAGTGGGAGTGAATAAGCGTACAAACTATAAAGATGAAAGTGTATATTCGGCTACAACAAAGCAATTGCCATTGCAGAGAGAAGAGCACCTGCGGGAGCGTAGAAAATAGCTGCACCAGCTGCAGATGAGCTGGAGGAATCGGAAGAGTCTGAGCCTGAGCCGGAAGACTCAGAAGAATCCGAGGAACCTGAGCCAGACTTGGAATCACCAGAAGCACTCTTTGAGGATTTCGAGCCGGACTTGGCTCCAGAGCCAGACATTGAATCAGAGTCAGACATCGCATCAGAGTCGGACATTGAATCGGAATTAGAAGCAGCAGAAGCAGCAGCCATTGCAGCAGTTGATGCAGCAGATGCATCTGTGATGAAAGAAAGATCAGCGTCAGAGGTGAAGTCATCAGCAAATGTCTCCAGCGCAATACCACCATTCTTGGTGAGTAAACCAACTTCGGAAGTCATGTACTCATAGTTTCCATTCAAGTCCAAACCCTCTTTTGAGGCCTGTTTGGCAATGTCGTCCCACCAGGTCTGGGTTCTGAAACTGGCGTAGACCGAAGCGGCTGAAACAACCACTGAAGGGTCCCCATCTGCTTTGAAAAGACCGGAGTTGACACTTTCTATGGCAGAGAGAATACTATTCCAGTCGGCCGCGAGTGTAGGGGCCACAATTGAGGCAATTGCAATAAGGTACTTCATTTCAATGTAGTAGAGATAGCTGATTGTACTATGAAGGCGATATGGGGATATTTATACCATGGATGTCCAATTATTCGTATATATGTGTTGGGCCACGAGTCACCCAAATTTGTCAAGTTAGCCCCAATAAGAGACAATGTACGTGATCGCCAATACGTTTGCAGCTACTCGTAAGCTATATGGCTTGGCAGTAGGGAATGCAGCCGTTCTTGAACCAAATACGAATTCGAGGTCACTGACCAATAGCAGCACCACACTGACAATAGCAGCAAAGTTTAATTGGGGAGGCTTAAAAAATTATTCGAATAGCCGTGCACATGTGCAAATAGGGGAACTGGGGAAACGATAAGCATTGACGCATAGGAGTGACGAACGTGGTCTTGATGTCGATCTCTCAACTTTCCGTGCGCAAGATCGGCACTAGCATATGACTTGGTGCCTGCAGGAGATCAATTTAGAAGAGGCGCTATGTACAGCCTTGGCCGTTTTAAACCAGTGCTGACTTGTCTTTTTGCACCCATTTGGTATCTCAAATAATGGTGTTTATGGGAAGTTACCAGAAGGGAAGATGACTTGGTACTCTTTTCGAATGCCACTTCTTCACACATCATGTCAATTGTAAAAGCTATAAATACGGCTAGACTCCCCCGGTACTCATTGGCTCATTAATTCTATCAAAAGTCAGCAACGTTCAGGACTCAATTACAAGGTACCATCCTCTTATTATCCTGATTCACGTAAATTTAGCACTTGAAACCGTTTTTTGCGTTTCCACTTAAATTTAAGCCCCGTGCCATTTGGGAAAGCTATCGGGTTCTGTGGCTACAAAGATTCAACTCTGGTTCATTATTGGACTATACATCTAGAGAAACCTACAACAAGCCAATCGCAGCCACTCCTAAGAGAGCACCTGGGGCAAACACAGAGGCCCCCGCTTCGGAACTGGAACTTGAATCTGCACTCGAGTCAGAGGATGAAGAACCAGAAGAAGAACCAGAAGTAGTTTTACTCGAACTGGAGCTAGATCTGGACTTCGAAGACGAAGCTCCTGAAGAGGTTTGGCTGGAATTAGATCCAGTAGTACTAACCCCTGGAGAGGAACTTTTACTGGCACCACTGGTGCTAGCACTTGCAACATTTGAGTTGTCGGCCCTGCCTTGTTTGGCACCTTTTGTAGAGGAAGACAAGGTGGATTGTGAAGCAGACAACCTCGTGTGGTGCTCATCCTCATCGTCGGTATCATTGTCAGTATCGTCATCGTCAGTGTGATGTCCATCGTCATCAGTTTCGTGGCCGTTGTCGTGGCTTGAGCCAGTAGCATTCAAAGAGGTATTGGTGGATGTTTGAGCAGTCGTTGCCGTGGTGGAAGCAGAATTGACGTGGTCATCATCATCATCATCGGTATCGTGGCCATCATTATCAGTTTCGTTGCCATCATTGTCGGTGTCATGGCCATCATTGTCGGTGTCATGGCCATCATTATCGGTGTCATGGCCATCATTATCAGTTTCATTACCATCGGCATCGTTGTCAGTATCATGGACATCATTATCAGTGTCGTTATCAGTGTCGTGCCCATCGTTATCAGTTTCGTTGCCATCGTTGTTGTCGGCTCTGTTTTGGATCAACATCTGGCCATTCTTAGCATCCCGGGCCTGAATATCCCCAGACTGGGAGTTCTTTCCTGGGTTGGTCGCAGCGACAGCAGTGGCTAAGCAAAGAGCGATTTGGATTTGAGAGGTCTTCATGTTGAGTAGGTTATTGGCTGTTGAGAAGTTATTGGCTGTTGAGAAGTTATTGACCGTTGAGTATGGAGTAGTCGATTGGGGAATCAATTTAACATCTTCGGGCTCCACAAGTATTTATACAACTCAAATTCATTCTGAGCCCTCGTGTGATATATTTCCATATATGCATACAGCCACTTTCAATGCCATGTTGCAATGCCGGAGATCTTGGAAGAACTGCGAGTGTAGGGGTGCGCTATAAATATCTCGCGGCTACATCAAACCACAAAGTTGGTATTTTCTCGGCTTGCACCTCAGACAAAGAGTGTCGCAGCAATCGGTCACGCATGCTATATAAACTTTGAAAGCAAAAACCAGGAAGGAACCAATGAGGATCGGAATGGATTGGGAGTTGTCTCTGAAGGGGGTGAAGGCTGGAGTTTCTAGCTCTCTACCATCCTCTCGACACAGTTACTAATTTTGAAACGGATTGTGCTATCCATCTAATTTAAACGCCTGGAATCGTTCTAAGCCATTGAGGTATCTAAACTTAAATTGGTTGCATCGTGGCTTAAAAACTATAAATCCGCGAAGGGATTCGGATCATAACCAATATACTAGCAGTTATAGTTTATGATCTATTAGTAGAAACATGTCTGTGAAAGTATGTTCATTTGTATGGCACTGGTTCCAGCAGATGTTTTATTGGTAAACAAGTTAAGTGGCTGATGTTTCGTTTGTCACAGCCTACTTTGTGAAATATCTTTCTACAAACAAATACTGCTTGTGTATTTGCAGCAGTCACACATTCGTTCGTTGACCTTACTTGTTACCTATTGACTGTGGATTAAAGATAGCAGGAACAATAAGGCGATAGCGATCGATCTTGGGAGACCACCAGCACAATAAAAGGAGCAGCGGCTTCGAACAAGTTGGCTTCTGTTTAAGGCAGGTTGCAATGAAATGAAACCAACGGACTTTCCCAAAGATTTGTGAGTTTGAGAATTGCAGGCTCTGTGTTCATTAATTTGTCGAGCGCTGGGTTCTAGTCAGCAATTGAATTGTTGACGTTGGAGAATTATGTTTTGGCTAAAATGACTGAATCATTTCGTGGCAGTCTTGAACTACTGAGGAGTCAGATAAAGTAAGTGGGTATCTGGTTTCTGTGTGAGACGCTGACCATGGTCACGGTTTTCGAAACCAGTACAGCTCAGTGACAGTTATTGTCTTATATTGTGGATGAAGTTCTGGATGAAGCTGAAAGCAGTTTTGTAGAGGTATAAGCATATAGTGGGTGCTGAAGAAAGGTGATTTTCAATTCGTGGGTAGCAGAAAAAGTTCAGAATAAGAAGCCCATTTTTAACCGTTTATTTATATTCTATAGTCGAAGTTCTCTTAATTGGCTTGACTGAGGCGCGCTTCAAGTACCTTTTGCAGCCAAAGCTGCGCTCTCGCGCAACGCGGGTTTTCTCGACAAAGAAAAACCTCACATGTCATGCAAGGTTGACATGGGCTTGGCATCAGTACGTAAAATGGGCCCATTCAGGAGCTGGACGAGCTGGGTTTGTCCATAGAAAATAGATGCAGACATCTGCAGAATAGAGAACAAATTGGGAAATAGAATATAGAATTGGTGCCGTGCCATCATCGGCTTGAAATATCGGCTACAAAACGCCAATAAGCTTGGAAGATTGGGCACTCTTACAGGAATTTGTTTGGTTTACATTTTTGAAGTTCGAGGATGATGTTTTATTAAACTAGGTGGACCTACCAATGGTAGATCACCAATCTAGAGAACGATGAGGGCAATTGCTCCCACTACAGCGGCTGCAGGCGCCACGAGTATACCAGCAGCACCAACAGAACGGGAACTGTTCGAGGTGTCTTCGGTGGAGGAGCTATTTGTCACATTTGTCGTGGCACCGCTGTCATAAGCAGTGACCTGGCCGGAGTCGTCCACCATTCCAGTAATCTGATCTATCATGGAGTCGAGGTCGAACCCCAACGCAGTGGCTTGAGCTTCAAGCTCGGACCACCAGGTGTTGGTGGTCATGGCGGTCATTTTGGCATAGGCGTCAGACCTTCCCGAGGAGCCACCGGTTCTCAACTCTTCTTGGAGTCCTTGTATGCTATTTTGAATAGCTTCCCAATCAGCAGCCAAGGCCGAGCACACGAAGAAAGTAGAAGCAGAAACGGTGGAAAATTTCATGGCTATACAGAGAACAAAAAGTTTCTTAATAAAGAACACTTCTGGGAATCTGCTGGGTTTTTATATTCTTGGGAATCGAATGATGAGAGCTTTTTTCATGCACCTCGTAAATTTAAATTTCGTGGCAGAGAAAATACCCCGACTTGCGTTAACTTTGCAAAGTGGACGCGTATCCCGAGAAAAGGGTGGTCTGAAAGTTGCAGTTGGAAAGGGTTTACAAGGAATTCAAGATGGTCTCGGAGAGATGATGTAGGTAATATGGGGAAAGGTGAGACAAGATTCAAAATTGAGTTAGATGGTCATGATAAAAATACAAGAATGCGAGAGAAATGCATCTGCCGCGGAAGAAATAGACGAGAAAGAAAAAGAGAGCTTGGAGAAAGAAGAAATGACACAATATGGCGGTTTCCAGTGGTAAATTATACGAGAGTGGTTTTGAAATATGAAAGTGAACAAAGAGCTAGATTGGTTGAGAAAGTAGGTGATACTATATGTGTAAAATGTGAGAGAAAAGCGAGAGGTGTGATGGAGAAGAGACTCTTGATAAATTAGCTTTTAGTCTATTGTGCATTCTTCGATATCTTATTTTTTCTAATATGGAGTATCAAACTTGACTCGAATATGACGATATTTGCATCGAATTCATATAGTTTGGAACGAAGTTATATAGTTCGGAAAGGATTTAGGTGAAGGAAAGTTGGAAGGAAAGTTGAATGGAAATTAAGTGAGGATGGATCTAATAAATCGAGAAAAATTCCTGAGTGATGAGACCATGTAACAAGTGTTGGACACATAGATCATATCTCGCCAATGTATTGGGATCACAGAGAATACATCTAGTTCGTGGGTCACTTCTTGGAGCATTAGAAGCTCTTTTGGGAGGGAACATTTCATGAATCCAACATATGATTCCAACAAATAAAAGATCGTATTACTGAAATTTTCAATGTCTACGTCATCTCTGGCCTAGTTGTTGACTCTTCACGGTAAAAGAGTAATTACAAACAATTGCTGTCTACCTTGAATTGTTATCAAACCCGGCTGCAATTTTGCAACCGGTAAATGTCACATCTTAATATTCACACGATTCCATAAGTCACTCTCATACGTAAGCCCCGTATGTCTTACTGTATTCTACAACGGAAACTTCGTCTCAGCTAGATCAACGTACTATAGCCGATTAGCACTTTGGTAGCTCGCTTACACTAATGGCGCAATTAAGCATCCAAACGTTTCTCACATAAATCATATATTACATTTATATCGTGTCACAGTGACATCTATAACAATGCCACGGCAGCAGCACCCAAAAGGGCACCGGCTGGTGCGTAGAAGTTGGCGGCGCCGGCCTTGGAGGACGACCCGGTGGCAGAGGCAGAGTCCTTGCCCAGTGTACTCTGAGTGTTGGCCTTGGCCTTGACAGAGAGCACCAGGGCCTGGCTGGACAATATACTGGTGATGTCAGCAGTGACATCGCCGGCGGCAGAGGCGCCCTTGGAGGTCAACTTGCCGAAGCCCGAGGTTATGTCGACACCCAACGAGTCGGCTTCACTCTTAAGGTCGTTCCACCAATTGTTGGTGGTGAGGGCGTCGATGGCCGAACCCACGTTGGTGGCGGCATCTTTTCCGCCCGAGGCCAATTCTGTGGCGGCTGACTTGATGTCACCCTCGATGCTGTTCCAGTCAATGGCCAAAGAGCTGGAGGCGAAGAAAGCAATGGAAAGAGCTGTGAATTTCATAGTTAAGATTGTGACGAGTCGGTTTTGAAAATAAATAGAAGAATTTGTGGAACTTGTAGATTTTGTAGTACCTGTAGAACTTGTCGAGCTTGTAGGACTTGTAGAACTTGTAGAGTTGTAGAACTTGTAGAACTTGAAGGATAAGAGTTGTTCAACAATCCTCGTGTAATTTCAGTGGGAATCGCGCTATTTTATACTGTGGGGCCGACCAAGCGAGCTAAAATTAGAGGTGTCAAAATTTCCTGATTTGGAACATTTGAAAACGGTGCTGCGGCAGCGTTTTGAAAATCTCATCTTTTAATTTGGTCTGTGTAAGTGAAATTTTGGTCCAGATTGTGCCTCCTTGTGACCAAAGTCACTATGGTGTAGATATCTACCTGTCTACCGGCTACTTGTGGCTTTGGTTGTATTTTGGCTCGAGGCTCGAGAACTGGTGCCCGTATATCCACCAGAGCTCTTTTTCAAATCGCACTTTTCCGTGACGCATGTGAGCCTGGGTGTGACCGGATCTGCCGGTAGCCACAGCCGTGGCAGGTTGGGTGATGCATCAGATTGATACACCACGAATGATGGGCTGTGCTTGACGCTGGCGCTGATCATGGCGCACCAAGACCAATACCCGTGATGCAAGGGGCACGGCTGTCATGTTGTGCCCAGCAATGTCATGCATTCCTACTTATTATGATTGTGCGGTCTATACACATCCATCTATAATTATCACGAACGGCTACTGCCTCTGATTTACACGATTGTCGACATTTGTTTATTCCTTAGCCTTAGGTCACTCCTAATTGCTACCGTAGAGCCATTGACCTGCCATGGCTATTTATAGCACCTGTCTCAGACATATGCCTCATCCCTCTCTCTCTCCCTACCCCATAGCCATGGGTCCCTTACTATACTTCCAGAGTATATCCTCAAGATTTTCTCCACCAACCCTTCCAAATTTGGCAAGAAGCAGCACCACATCCTCTCGAACAGATTCAACATTGCCTAGCTTCAATCCAGGGTCTCTCTTCTGTACTGAGTCGATCAACACGGTTGCCGACTGCATGTCCAAGTAGTTCATTGTCTTAATCATAAAAATTGCTCCAAAATATGCACAAAAGTGAATTTGGTCCGATAAATATGCGAAGTAGCTCTCATTCTCAATACTTCCAACCGATTTTATCACATGGCAAGCATGCTGAACCATCTTTTCCAATGTCTCTTGGTCACTCACTCGAATAACGAACCCCACATTGTCATCTTCATACAGGAACGGGACCGTTTCCTCTCCCCGTGTGATCACAGATCGATGGTAACTGTAAGTGTACTGGATCATGAGACAGCAAAAATGGTAGCAGAATTCAACAAACTGCAATGCTGGCTGATTGAAAAGGTACTCCCATTGCCGGTACCATGATTTGACTTCTTCGTTGGCCGAAGCATAGTTGGCTTCACACTCTGCAAGTGACCTACCATGTCCTGGGCCCATGCTTACTTGCACGTAATTGTAGGCCACCAACAAAATTTCAATTTCGCTGACCATTCTGCCATCAAAGTTGGTGGCACTGGGGAGACTAAGCGTAGCAGTGCAGTAGTTCAAGCGAATTTCATCAACCACACACATACGTCCACTAAATAGACAATTCATGAGATGTACTAGAATGAGATGATTGTATATTCTCATTAGCGTCAATGTCTGGGACTCGTCGTCATCCAATTCATCGTATAGAATGGAAAATGGTGAAATCACTCCAGACAAGGCGTTTTGTTCTCGCATGCTGGATTGGCGAAAAAGCAGACCCACAGTAGATTTGGTGAGAAATGTCTGTATTCCAATCCCAGACAAGGACCACGGATCTAGCCGGAGGTCCTCAGTGGCCCCTAATGAGGATAATGAAAGCAGGTATATGGAGAGAATGACCACGGCCTGCAAGAACTCCACGTCACCGCGGTTTTGACCTTGGCCCAATACTGAATATCTCAGGAGACTTTTGTTCAATTCGTGGCTCAATTGTTTGATCACAGCATGGCATTTACTTACTTTTCTCTTGGTGGTCAAAGAATAGCGCATCAGGAGACAGCAGCATGTTGTGAGTAGAAGAGGCAGTCTATCGCGTATTCTGTCAACCAAGGTAGCGGTCAGAACGTTCAGTGGGAACGAAACCCATCTACCGTAGTTTCTGCGGAAGTCATTGAGCAAGTGGACCACCTCGGAGGACGTCAAGAGGCCCAAACTGATGATATCGTCTTCCACCGGTGGAGGGGCCACTGTGGACAACAGAAGAAGATCAAGGATGGGCTGGGGAACAAGGGGGCCGTTTATTTGATTTTGAACGATGGAAAACGGCGACATCTTGAACAGATTCGTGCTAGAATGGAGCACCAGACTCATTTCTTCGTCAAAATTGTCATCCACAGGCTGATCGGGCATTCTTTTCATTGAACTAGCAGCCTCTAGAAGAAGCTGGGCATCGTTGTCGAGCACGGTGTTGGACGAGCCGCTTTTCACTATGCGGAGTAGTTCGTTCACGCCCTGGTAGATTTGGTCTAACTTGTCTTGTGTGCCAGAGGAGCTACTGGCCATATCGGTCGGGGCAAATACTGGTCGGACAGCAGGATTTCCTTGAAAGGAGCATTTCTTGTTCAAGTACGTGCATCTGACGCAGGTGTCGGAGTTGTCGTACTTGATGCATCGAACCTTCAGCGTTCTGCACGAGTTGCATGCCTTGAGGATCCTGGTTGACTGGGCCGCCAGGCGATTGCTGTGCTCATCCTTGTCCCGGGGATTTGTACCAACGGGAGGCATGTCTGGAGGATGTGTTGAAAGTAATGAACGACGCAGACAGAAACTTTTCAGTGGATGTGAATTTGAAACCTGGAGTACCAATGAAATGGCTCCGATGGGACCCCGGCGGAGCGAGAAATAAATGAGTCACGTGCACTGTCATGTGACTTGTTGATCACGTGAGTGGTCATGTGATCACATGATCTTGTAGCTTGTTCCCCCAGAGACGAACAGCACTTCCGTCAACTTGACACCTCTGTTGATGGACAAGTGGTCAAAGTCGATGACGCCCGTGTAGTAAACGATGCCCTTGGCGGTGTTGTTCTTGTCGCGCAATTCGAAGCTGCCGGAGTAGATGACGTCGTAGTCCTTGTCACGATTGACGACCGGTTTCCGTTTCTGGTTGGCCAACGGGCCGGGCACTGGCACTTCGTGCACACGGCCGCTGCCGCGTTCATTGGTCTTGATCTGGGCCTCGGACGTGTTCAAGCGGTCGAGCTTGAGGCCGGCTTGTACCAAAGCCGAGTCTATTATGGACGGAAAGTTGATCAGTTTGATGGACCAGGCCACGGTCCACGATACGCCAACGCCGTTGGAGTTTTTCTCCATGTCGAGCGAGATCCCCAAAACCGTGGGGTACTTGGGCAGGGTCCATATGTCGAACTTGGAGTCGTTGACGGCCACAGTGAGCGGCAAGCCGAAGATCTGGCGCACGGTCGGATGGATCGAGAGCTGTTCCAACACTTTATACTTGATGTTCAGCGTTTGTAGTGATTTGACGTAGTCCTGGTGCTGGAGCATTTCTGTGACGATGTACTGGTGGAAATCCTTGTCGAAGTAGGCGATTCCATCTGGGAACGAGTAGCGGGTGGTCCAGAGCCAGTTGCAGTCGAGCCAGAGCGGCAAGAACACCGATTTTGTGGGGATGTAGTTGTCGCTATCGCTTTCCAGGCGGGCCAATGCCGCGTGCTGGACAAGCACGTAGCCTGCCATGGTGAGCGAGCTGGACACTGCCACGAGCACGGCGATGGTGCGGAGCAGGAGTCTGCGCAGGCCGAGCAAATTGGCGTTGGGTCCGCCCGGGGCGAATGCTTCTTGCTGGAGTGTTTGTTTTAGCACCAGTTCTCGTATCAATTGGTCGTAGCGGTCGCGTTCCGCCTGTCCGTTGGCGCGATTGGGGTAGTAGTGGCGGCGGAAACGTGGCATGGTGGAACAGTAGGTGGAACCTTTGAAACCATCATATACGGTCGATCTGTAGATGGGATTGGAAATGCTGGTGGAACTGGCGGTCCGGCGCAGAACCATCGCACGGAGCGGGCTGAGCACCAGCATCGTTCGACAAGCGGCGGAAGCGTGGCAGTGGCACGCGTACGACATGGTGGGAAAGAATAAAGTGTTGTAAAGGAAAAGAATAATGACTTGTGGAGGAATTTTGGCGTGATTCTTAAAAAAAAGGTTGCAATTCGCGGTTGCACACATTAGCCGCTGGACAAGTGATGTTACTTCTTTTATAGTATTGCCGCTACAATGGCTATTGCACTCTGTGTCACTTGTATAAGTGTTGGGTACGTATCACAATGTTCAGTTTCCGAGTGCTTGGGTACTCATCACTTGATAAGTGTTCCAGTGTTTTAGGGGTACACATCACAATCTTCAAGAGTCCAGGTGTTCTACTTCATACACATCACAAGTGTTTTAATCCAAATACTACTTCATACACATCACAAGTGTTCTAATCCAAATACTACTTCGTACCACATGGGTAAGTCGCTGCTTTCAGAGTTGTCCTAAATCCATACTGTTCCATACTACTGCAAGTAATCTTGTTTTTTCTCCATAAGTATTACTTTCTTACTACTACTATGGCTTCTATGAGCCGATACTTTGCTTTGGACCACCAGCACTACTTCAAAAAGTGGCACCTTTACTTCCACTGTCCCTGTACTTGAACTGGTAAATTTCTTCAACTACCTGTTTATTGAACTTGTCCTTCAATCGATCTTTTACAACACCTGCTTCCATACTAATTTCAAGACTGTCAAATATTGGATACTAGCAGTGGCTAATGCTTGCAATAACTATCACCCAGCCAGCACAACTAGACATGGATTTGCTTTCACTTCCTTGCGATATCTCCCGTGTCACTAGCGTCTTTCAACAGTTATCACCGCTTCCAATCTCTATAGTTACTGCCTTTACTACTGAATTATACCAGTTTGGCTGCAACAACGAAGCCCAGTGACACATTATGTGGGTGGACAGGGTATACACATACCAGTGTTAACAGAGCCCATGTCAAGGCAACTGGAACTCAAACTATGGTGGTCCATTGAACATCACTGCTCGTCAATACCAAGGTACTGCTAATATTTCGACGCTGAAACCAATACAGCTACACGATTGGTCATCACTTCCCTAATAATTATAGCTTTTATTGACACGAGCTGAATGACTGCTACAAATGTCAATCAGCTCCACTCATCTTGAGCCGACTGCATTCTCATCCACTGAAACTAAATGTTCATTTACTATTTGGTCATTGACGTTATAATACAATATGGATCACTCGTCCTCCAAGTCTGCCCAACTGAATGACTTGTCGTCCATTTTCAGGAACATCTCGCGTACTTCCTCCTGGATCTTTGCCTCACGCTTCTTCTGCTGCTCCAACGCGTGAATCTGGGCCTCGTTCTTCTCCTGTTCCCGACGCTGTCTGGGCGTTTGGTACCGTCCCTTGGGCTGTCCGTTTCTGTCGTGGTCTGTCTTAGGCCCACTTCTTCCGTCTAGCTTTGGACCTTGGCCCAAACGCGAAGCGAGCGACGGCTGGGCTTCTGTCTTTGCAGCTGGCTTGTAGTTGGAAAGACGGGAGGCAAGAGTTTCTGGACGTGCAACCTCTGCTTTGGTTTTCTTTTCTTGAGTGTTACTAGCCTTCTTTTCGGAGGACTTGGTCTTATGAAGACGGTGGCCGAAAGACTCTGGTTTCTCACTCAGCGCCCTTCTGTTGCCATTATGCTTCCTTCTGTGCTCTTTTTCGCCGAGTCCCAATCTGGACGCAAAGTCTTTGGCGGCGTCGGACATTTGTGCCTGTCCTGTCTCTGGTTCTGATCCAGTTGGCTCACTTATGCCTAGTCTGGCTGCAAACGACTTAGCGGCTTCGGACATGGGCTCCAGGTGATTCTTATGTTGGTGGTGTTCATTTTCTTGACTTTCTGCCGTCGAAGGAGGTGTGGGAAGATGTTTCAGGCGGTTCCTGGTATGTTTCCTGCGGTCTTTCCCATTTTTGTCTGACTTTTCACTTCTTCTTTCCGGGCTCTTTGGGTCTACCTTCTTCTCCGGCTTTTCTGCCCGTTTGTTGTCTGATGGTTTAGCCTTTTGGGGCGCCGAGTCGGCCCATTTGCTGGCTAGTGGCTTGGTGTCTGCCAGAGGCTCGTCTGCCCATTTACTGGCCAACGGCTTTGATTTTTCGCTCACGGCAGCCTTGGAGTCGGACGCCCACTTGCTGGCGAGCGGCTTGTCCTTCTTGCTGACGACGACGTTTTCTGGCATAATTGGATGTGCTAGAGTTGGAGGAGATTAATGAGATGAGGTCAGTGATTATTAATCAGATGTGATTGGTGATGGACTAGGCGAATTGATGATGAGTAATTGATGAATAGATGAGTAATCAGGTGTTTGTTGGAATCAGCAGAATCAGGATTAGAATGTGCGGCTGATGTGTGCTTGAAGCTATGAATTGACTGAGTGTCTGGTACAGCGATCGCAGTTGATTGGTGGGCGTAAATTTGAACAATTGATGGATGAAACAGGTGAGTTTTGATAGTTGAATTTGTTGTGCGAAGCGAAGCAGAAGCTTGATAAAAAACGGCAGCCGACCAGAAATCGTGGGTCGAGAATGATGCGAAAAAAAAAAGCTACGGGCCCATTATGGTGCGAAGATAGAAACTCCAGGCCCATTCTGGTGCGACGATAAAAACCTTAGGCCCACCGCAGGCGTCCTTCGCACCAAAGGAGTCTGGACCGGCCGGTGCCCCGGCGAAACATTACTCCGAGACATCGGAACAACCTCCGTCAGCCGTGCAGCGACGCTGTCGATACCGCCGGGAACCCCCATTGTCCATGGACCAACCCCCCACCAATACCATACCATTACATGGGCCAAATACCGGCGTTCTAGCCTTGTACCGCGCTGCCCAACGAATTAGTAATACCCTCAATTCGTCATATGATTCACTCCGTCAGGTGGTAAAATTGCGCGCAATCGACTGGAGATTTGAAGGCCGAAAATTCCCTGAAATTTCAACCACATCTTCTTATCACGAAAACATAATGGCTTCATACTCCGACTTCCAATTGACCAGTGACTTGCCCTCGTACCAGGCCTTGAAAAGCCTCTACGAAAAGTCTGGTAAGAGTTTCTCTGTTGCCGAGGCCTTCTCCAAGGACTCGGACAGATTCTCCAAACTTTCCAAAACTTTCGAAAACTACGACGGATCTAAAATCTTGTTCGATTTCTCCAAAAACTTGGTGGACGATGAAATCTTGTCCAAATTAGTGCAATTGGCTAAAGAAGCCAAAGTTGAGAACTTGCGTGATGAGATGTTCGCTGGTTCTCCAATCAACTTCACCGAAGGCAGAGCCGTTTACCACGTTGCCTTGAGAAACAGAGCCATGAAGAAAATGGAGGTTGATGGCAAAAACACCGCTCCTGAGGTCGATGAAGTGTTGCAACACATGAAAGAATTCTCCGATCAAATCCGTTCTGGTGAGTGGACCGGTTACACCGGCAAGGCCATCACCGACGTTGTCAATATCGGTATTGGTGGTTCTGACTTGGGTCCAGTTATGGTCACCGAGGCCTTGAAATCCTACGCTCAACCTGGTTTGAACGTCCACTTTGTCTCCAACATTGATGGTACCCACTTGGCCGAAACTTTGAAGCCATTGAACCAGGAAACTACCTTGTTCTTGATTGCTTCCAAGACCTTCACCACCGCTGAAACCACCACCAATGCCAACTCTGCTAAGAAATGGTTCTTGGAAAAGGCTAAGGATCAATCTCACATTGCCAAACATTTCGCTGCTTTGTCCACCAACGCCGACGAAGTGTCCAAGTTCGGTATCGACACCAAAAACATGTTTGGCTTTGAAAGCTGGGTCGGTGGCCGTTACTCTGTGTGGTCGGCCATTGGTTTGTCTGTTGCCATTTACATTGGTTTCGAAAACTTCAACAACTTCTTGAAGGGTGCTGAAGCCTTGGACAAACACTTTGTTGAAACTCCTTTGGAACAAAACATCCCAGTTCTTGGTGGTTTGCTTTCCGTGTGGTACAACAACTTCCACGGAGCTCAAACCCACTTGGTTGCTCCATTCGACCAATACTTACACCGTTTCCCAGCTTATTTGCAGCAATTGAGTATGGAATCTAATGGTAAATCTGTCACCAGAGGTAACGTCTACACCCAATACGAAACCGGTACCATTTTGTTTGGTGAACCAGCCACCAACGCTCAACACTCTTTCTTCCAATTGGTTCACCAAGGTTCTAAATTGATTCCAGCCGATTTCATCTTGGCCGCTCAATCCCACAACCCAATTGAAAACAACTTGCACCAGAGAATGTTGGCTTCCAACTTCTTCGCTCAAGCTGAAGCCTTGATGGTTGGTAAGGACGAAGAAAAGGTCAAGGCCGAAGGTGCCACTGGTGGTTTGGTTCCACACAAGGTTTTCTCCGGTAACAGACCAACCACCTCCATCTTGGCCCAAAAGATCACTCCAGCTGCCTTGGGTGCCTTGATCGCCTACTACGAGCACTTGACTTTCGTTGAAGGTGCCATTTGGAACATCAACTCCTTCGACCAATGGGGTGTTGAATTGGGTAAAGTTTTGGCCAAGGTTATTGGCAAGGAATTGGACACTTCCGACAAGGTGGAGACCCACGACGCCTCCACCAGAGGTTTGATCAACCAATTCAAGGAATGGTCCGCATGACTAGGACTGAAGTTGTAGTTATATTGAATAAACGAGCTATGCGTATTTTAGTTGGTTGTAGTTGTGCAATGGAGATGTGTATTGGTTGGTGTTTCTCGGTCGAAAAGAGCAATTGAGTCTTCAAAATTTCACAGCATCACCGAATACATCTTCGTGACCAGCCTGTGTTCTTTCAGTCCCCATATCCTCCTAGTTTACCGGGAAATGTGGTTTCTTTCGTAAGATGGAGCTGATGGAATGGGTGCTTATCTGCAGTACCATGACAGTAGCTCATCTAATGAGAAAACCAGAATCAAAAAATTGCTAACGAGTTATCCCTGCCTCTGGACCCATTTGAGATAAAACGTCTAGATAAGGACAAATTTGGACTCAAAGGCCCTACATCAATCTACTGACAAGTTTCCGCGGACAGAAACGCATTTCCAGAGAAGGTCTAGCCTTTTTTCCACACATTCAAATATCATAACTACTATTTCACTATGGAAGATCTTCCTCCACACTTGCAAGAGCAAGAAGAGTTGGACAACCCGTTGCGTGTTGTGCTCGTGATCAACTCGCCTGATGTTCCAGATGCCGACATGGACGAACGGTTGCTTGACAATATCCAGACTTTTGACGAAATGAACCTGTTTTTCGATGCTTTTGACGAGGCAGTGGCACTCCCCAACGAGGGCCATATCAAGTACGAGGCCGGCAGTGACGGGCTTGTCGTGGTGATAGTTGACTCGCGGGAGTTGAAAACAACGGTGTTGCTGTGGATCGACGAATATCTGGAGAAGCAAGGAGAGAGAGAGGAAGAAGAAGATGAGGAAGAAGAGGGTTCGAGAAAGAAGAAGCGTTCGTCATAGGATGATGAAGTTTCAAGACGCTGGGGCATTTACACAGACTAACACAATGATTACGAAGATTTCGAGATATATCGACGGAAGAAGTGATGACGATGGAGAAGTATGAGGATGTCAGAAAGAAAGGTGATCATTATGATCAGACAAAACAGAGTTAACAAATGCTGTTGCTTGTACAATACACATACATGATTAATAAATGTAGTTAGAGTGCTGTTTCCAATGACATTTACAAGGCGTTACGCTTACACCTATTTTCCGACTGTGTTTCAGGTGATATTAGAGAAGAAATCAGTGGTTGAAACTACATCTCTGAACAGACTAGAGGTAGATAGTGGAAAGAAGAGTGATGAAGTGTAATGGATGAGATTTATACTGTGACTGAGACTGTAGGTTGGCAAGTATGTGAGATGTAATGAACGGAAGAGATGGAGTGGGAAATGAGTTGTAAGGAAGAAAGTTAGAGTGAAGAAGAAAGAAGTTAGAGTGGAGAAGAATGACGAGAGTTTGACAAGAGAGAAGGAGTCATCACTTCCCCGGGCACGGTCGACTATCGATTACAGACTATCGGTAATTGGGGAAGACAAGTTCTAGTCCACGAGAATGGCACTGGATAATTTCAGAGAATGGTGTGGAAATGATGGACAAGTATTAATTGACGAATAAGCACACAAATCTTCATAGATCCTGGTGTAAGGAAATGCACATCTTGAATAAGACTAAGATATTCGTATCTCGTCGAAAATGAAAATTCATACAAGCGATTTGACCAATCAATCATTGTTAGTATTTAGTCTTTCGTTGATTAAGTTCATTTGGTGATACGCTCGTTGATTCATTGATTCATACTTGATCTTCTGTTTGATCTTTCTTCGTTAATTAATCTCTTCATTGCTTGATCTCTTCATTGCTTGATCTCTTCATTGCTTGATCTCTTCATTGCTTGATCTTCCTTCGTTAATTAATCTCTTCATTGCTTGATCTCTTCATTGCTTGATCTCTTCACTACTTGATCTCTTCATTACTTGATCTCTTCATTACTTGATCTCTTCATTACTTGATCTCTCATTACTGATCTCTCCATTCTATAAGTCTTCATCACTTATCTCTCTATTCAATATTTCTCCATTCACTCGATCTTCACTGATCTCTCATAATTTAATCACGTGCTCGGTACACTTCCAATTTAATACAAAAATCAAGACCAGCGCTTATTCACCAACAACCACAATGGAAGACTGGAGAAGAATTGACATCGACGCTTTGGAGCCCGAAACACACCTTTCCAAGGAAGACTTGGTGCCGGAGATGGCAGCCACAAGTTTTGAGCAGGTTTCAGCGGTTTCCCAACAAACCAAGACGCTTTTATCGCAAGGCCAGTTTTTGCCAGCATTGCAATTGACATTGGACAATCCACCCTACGTGGCCGATGAAAAGACCAAAAAGTTACACGCCGAGACAGTTTTCGAGGTGTTGATCTCCATCAAAAACAATCACAACAACACTGACTTGTCGGGGTTTGTCCAGCAATTGGACAGCAGCCAACAGGATACTTTGGTCAAGTACTTGTACAAGAACATGAACACTCCATTGGGGGCCAAGCAGGGGGGATTGTTGTTGGGCTGGTTCGAGAAGACCGTGGAAACCACTGGATTGGGGCCAATTGTGCGTTACATGACTGACAGAAGAACTGTTTAGGTGTATAGTAAGATGATGAAATTGTGCTCAATGGACACCGGGAGGTGTTGATTGAGGACATCCATTGATGAGTAAGAATAAACGTTGATATAAGAGCAAGTAAGGATATAGGAGTGAGCATTGGTGGGTTGGAACAAGCGTAGAATAAGATTTATGAGGTATTGGTTGAATCAATGATATGGTTGAATTATTGATATGGTCGAATGTTGATCTTCAATTCGTCTCTCATGTTCAACATTGCTTATATCCTCATTGAATGTCTCCTCGTTCACATGTGTCTAGTATGTAGATCAAATAGTTTGATTACTTCTCGGTTCAACAATTTAGTATAGTACACTTGATCAAACATCGATGGATGAGAATGAATGCTGGAGAAACACACATGAATGACTTGAAACAAGTATTGATACCAGATCAAACAATCATGAAAACGACGATTAATAATCAGGAATGATCAAGAATAACTGTGATGTCGAACATAACTAGGAGTATATATGGTTTACGAATGTTGATAATCTAATTCCGAAAAGACTATAAGAACAAATGAGGATTCAGCTGTTGATGATATCGTATTCAATGGTTGTATTGAGAAACAAGTCATGGGTGAAGTTGCTGAATCGGTATATCTGATTATTTGATTTACTTGGTATATTTGAATACTGATGTACTTGATATATTTGATTACGGATGTACTTGATATGTTTGATACACTGATATACTTGATATATTTGATACACTTCGGAAATCATTGATATAATGGATATTAAATTGATGCTTGGTACGTGAATTGACAGGCACAGTCAACATCTCTGCCTCTTCAGTTCTTCCTCTTCACTTCTTCACTTTTTCTTGTTCTTCTTCCTCTTCACTTCTTCTCAACACCTCTTGGGCATCTTGCCCTTGACTCGCTGCATCAGCGACTTTCTCTTCATCTGCTTTATCATGCTGTTTACCTGTCCTTTATAATTCCGGCCTTCATTCTCCTTATCATCAAATACTTCACTTTCTTCAGAAAGCTTGTCATATTTGGCAGTGAAGTTTGCGACTTTCCCCTTCAATTGCAGCTTCAACGTGTTGATTTCCACCGTCGTTGTCTTGAACTTGCTACTCATGTTGTCCATTTCCTCCTTCAATTGCTTGTTGAGTTTGAGTGTGTCAGTATACCGAGCTGCTATGTTTTTCTTGTCTTCCAAAGTCTGGTTGTAGAGTTTTTCCATGGTTTCATTGGCTCTTTCGTTCTCTTCAATCAGTTCATTCTGCTCTTCGATGACCTTGTTCTTTTGGAAGATTTCAAGATCTTTTTGTTCGATTATCACATCTTTCTGCTGAATCACAACCTCCTTCTCATTGATGCTGTGGAGGAATTTGGCTTTCTCTTCCTCGCTGCTTATCTTCAAGTCATTGAACTGGTCCTCTAATGTCTTGTGTTCGGCTTTATGGCTGGCGATTTTTTGATGCAAATGAGTGTTTTTATCCTGAAGGCTGCAAATTGTTCTCTGTTGTGTCTTGAAGGTTTCGTTTTTATCTGAAAGAAATACTCCAAGACTGAGCTTCTCCTCGATCAACTCTTGATTTTCTTTTTCAAGGCTTTGGTGTTCTTTTTCAAGGTTTTGGTGTTCTTTTTCGAGACTTTGATGTTCCTTCTCAAGCCTTTGATGCTGTTCTTCAAACTCTTCCCTTATTTCCTTTAGTTTGTCTTCATGACAACTTTTCATGTTCTCCACCACCGATTTAAATTGTTGATTCTCCCTTTCTATCCTCGAAATCTCCTCTTTATAGCTCGTTTCACTCACAGCTTTTTGTTTCATAAGACAAAGCTCTTCCTGGATGGCTGTGTTACTTGCGGTCAAATCTTGATTTTTCCGAGCCATGGTGTCAAGTTGTAACTTTAAATTTAACACAGTCTGGTTGAAATCATTGGTGCTTTCCTTGAACACCACGAGTTCCTCTCTGAAATCTTCAATTTGCTGTTGCAACTGCTCTTTCTGTTGAAGAATGATCTTGCTGTTGATTCGAAGACTGGCTGTTTCTTTCTCTAACATTTCATGTTCGCTGGTGAACTTCATAAGGTCATTGTTGAGGGCTACTTTCTCCTGAGTCAATTGTTCCACGGTTTGGCGATGTTCTTCTGCCAACTTCTCGTTCTGGCTCTTTAAATGGTCAACCTCTGCTCTCAAGTCTCTGATTTGCTTTTCGTGGAATTTGGAAGCCAAATTGGCTGCAAAAGGAGGTGGTCTGACTGTTTTGCAAACTTGAGTTTGCATCTTTCTTGGTGATGGAGATCTAAGACTGGTCCTTATTGGACTTGACTCTAGTTTAACGGGTTTCATCGTCAACGTCTCTACTTCCCTCTTAATCAACTTCTCTGATTTCTCCTTCAAGGGACTAGAGCTTGCTGTTGGGGCTGCGTAGCCTGGTACTTCCACTGGCTTCTGTGGGAGTTGATTTGTGTCATACTCTTCGATCTTGACTTCTTTCACCAAGTCGGCAATGTTCAGAAGTGTCGACTTGATCAAATGGGAATCGCCATTTCTGTCCAAATGTAAGAATATCTTCATGTTTCCTCGCTGGCTGCCTCTGAAAATGAGGTTGGTAATCACATTGGACGACCGAATGCTTCCAGGATTCCTTCCACTGTTTGTGAGTAGTTGAGTGATTGAAGACATGTTCATGTTGGCGAAGATATTGGAGCTGGGGACATTCTGATCAAATTTCTCATTTCCCATCATGTCAATGTATGTCATTCTCCTGCCCTTGCAATAGAAAGTAACCACCAAACACGATCTGGACAGCTCAGGGTTAAACGAAGTTCTCTGTGTGTTTCTTCTGGTGAAAATTCGGTTGATAACAATTTCAGGTCTCACCAGCAACGATTCCCTTTTCAACTGGGATTCCATGGGCATGCTATGAACTATGGTCTTCTTTGATTTCAATCTATCGTTCTGTAAAAGGTCAAAGTAAGACTTGTTATCACTGATTTCGAATGCAGTGATTGTTGCTTGGTCTTCCTTGGTGGTTTTGCTGGCTTTTTCCTTGAGCAATGCCTTCAAACTGGTCGTTTTGCCGCTCCCAGTAGGTCCCATGAAAATGTAGCATGTCGACTTCTCCTGGTTATTGATCTGGGAGAGATCAGCCTGCGAAAATGTAGTGAATACCTTGTAGAATTGGTAGCTTTTTCCAGCAAAGTGAATACTCTCCGAGTCGATTTGTTTGAATATGGACTCATTACTTTCATTTCCCTTTATCTTGAGATAGAGGGGCACCGACATTGTGGTTGGGGAAAAGAAGGTTATCGCTGGGGTTCTGAATTATATGGAAATGGATATTTGGTATTTTGAAAAATGCTTAAAAGAGTAGTTTTGCACCCGAGACATTTTGACGTTGGATGTCGCGCATGTCGCAGAAGCATGGTCGTGCGCCATATATGGTGTACGGAGGTATATGTAGTGCGTCGTGCATCAATAGTGAGCGGCGCCCCCGCGCGACATTATAATTTCGAGGAAATGTCGTTGATCCGGCTCCACTTTATGAAGGGCGGTGGCGGGAATTGTTTTACCCCAACAATGTGCTTGCGTATAAAGGAAGGAAACAGCTAGCAAAAACCGCCCTGGTCCCCGAATTGTGGAGAGGGTAAGGAGGAACCAGTTTTGGCTAAACCAACACCCGACAATCAAGCATGAATCATGTTGGGTTTTCAGCAGCTATGCAGGTGATCAATCCTGCCAACACCGTTTGCATCGATCCTCAGTGATGCACACCTTTGCCCATGTCCAATATAGGTACTCATCCCGGCTCTTGAGCAAAAGTGATGGGTCGGCTAGATGTCGGGTGTCGCTTATAAAAGCTGGGACTCACGACATTTTGCGGCTATTCGCTAGTATTCTCGCTCAACTCGCGACTTTTCTCGGGAATACAGATGCACTCGATTGTTATTTTTTAAACAAATGCGTTTGGTGGGGGGATTTATTGCATGTCGGAACGGGACTGGGCGTCAGTGCTCGTGACCACACCTTAAACTAGAGGAAGGTGGTAACGTTGCTTCGTAGGCAGCCAATTGACAGCCAATTGAAACACGAGTTGAATATTGGCGAAGGCGTTTTGTGGTTGAGGGAGACATGGTTACAATTCCCCACTGAATTAAAGGCAAATGGGATCAATTGGGTCTATGTGCCCCCACTATACCTAGTGCACAAGTACCAGATGGACTCAGTGCCAAATCAACTCACTGCAATTGAATCATTGATAGCGAAAATTGCACCGATCACCACTACCAAACCTTAAAACCCAACACTTCCTTCATAGTGGGCACCAAGATAATCCAAGATAATTGGGGGGCGATTTCGTCCGATACGTGGGGAGAGTGAAAAATTTCTGGAGTGCGCAATTGTATAAATACGGGGCAAGATCCAATGTAAATTTGAGAGGGCAATTTTTAATTCTTATTCTAAATATCATTCTAATAAGAGAAAATTGTTAATAGAAAATGTCCATCAAACTCTCATCTGGTTACGACATGCCCCTTGTTGGGTACGGCTGCTGGAAAGTCGACAACGCCACTTGTGCTGACACCATCTACAACGCCATTAAAACAGGATACCGTCTTTTCGACAGTGCTGCTGATTATGGTAATGAAGTTGAAGTTGGTCAAGGTATCAGAAGAGCCATTGACGAAGGACTCGTTTCCCGTGAAGAGATTTTTTTCACCTCCAAGTTGTGGAACACCTTCCACCACCCAGACAACGTTGAAGCTGCTTGCGACAAGATCTTGAAAGATACTGGTCTTGAATACTTGGACTTGTTCTTGATGCACTTCCCAATTGCCTTCAAGTTTGTTCCAATTGAAGAAAAATACCCTCCTCACTTCTACTGTGGTGACGGAGACAAGTTCCAATACGAAGACGTTCCATTGGTGGACACCTGGAAGGCCATGGAAAACTTGGTCAAGAAGGGTAAAGTCAGATCCATTGGTATTTCCAACTTCACCGGTGCTTTGATTCTTGACTTCTTGAGAGCCGTTGAAACCAGACCTGCCGTTTTGCAAATCGAACACCACCCATACTTGCAACAACCAAGACTCATTGAATACGTTCAATCCGAGAACATTGCCATTACCGCTTACTCTTCTTTCGGTCCTCAATCTTTCGTTGAGATGAACCATCCTAAGGCTAATGCTCAAAGATTATTCGACCACGCCGACATCAAGTCCATTGCCGAATCCCACAATGTGACTCCTTCTCAAGTGTTGTTGAGATGGGCCACCCAAAGAAAAATCGCTGTCATTCCAAAGTCTGCCAACCCAGACAGATCTTTGCAAAACTTGACCTCCACTGAATTCGAATTGACTGAGGCCGATTTCGAAACCATCTCCAAGTTGGACATTGAATTGAGATTCAACGACCCATGGGACTGGGACAAGATTCCTCTCTTTGTTTAGACGTAATAGAATGATTTTTTGATTCGTGTAGTTTGGTTATGAATTTGCAGCAATTCGCAGAATTTTGCACCCAATATCGATTGATGTAGATGTTGATGCTTATAGTATTGACGAGATCTGACGAAGTAGGTGGCTAGAATGGGCCTTACAAAGTAGTTAGCCAATGATGGATTTCGAATGGGGCTGTTTGCGGTGAAACTCAATGGTGTTTTCTCAATTGTATAAACTCGAAAGCTCGAAAGGTATAAGATGATACACGAAAATGAGCACTAGCAGCAACGATTTCTTGATTGAAGAGTTGATCCAAATTACTTCAGTCAGGATCAGGTGAATCTTGTGTCAATGAATTTATTTTCGGGACATGAACAAACGGCTCCCAAATGTGTCATTCCTACATGCTACCTTTGACCCATGGAAAATTAGAGATTATCACGTATACCATTCACCTACATCATACGGAAAGAAGAATCACTCGAGCACCATTGCCGTTCCATGAAGCCGTTCAAGGAAAAAGCAGTTCAGGATGCCTTCAACCACCAATCGGCTATTCCCGTAAAGTCCAATCAAAAATCTGTGCAATTCATTCTAAGCTATCGAACAAGACATAGAAGCCGGTTTCTGTCGGTTTCACTAAGATGTGTATTTCTTAACCTACTTCATCTACTTGCTACTTGATCTTGTGGCTTCCCACGCTATAGATGGATATGTCTCTTCTGTCTTCCTTTTTCATCTCTCTTCCCTTTTCCTTCTCTTCCCTTTTCCTTCTCTTCCCTTTTCCTTCTCTTCCCTTTTCCTTTTCCTTTTCCTCTACCCCTCAGATCGACTCCAAAACAGCCTCCCTGCCCAACTTCAACAACTTCAACCGGGAAACAAAGTCGTCTCTATTGATGTATGCCCCACACATTCTTCTCTTTCCAGTAAACTCGGTTCGTGAGTGGAAACAGCGCCAGTTGTCAAAGATCAAGCACTGTCCTGGCTTCAATTGATAGAAGAGCTCATTTGCTGGGTCGGAGATAATGGAGACCCAGTGTCTGATGGCCTGGTAAAACCGTGGAACATCTTCTGGGTCTGCCCATTGGTCCATGGTGCTTCTGTCGGACTGGTTCCATCTGATCTGGAGCAAATCGCCGTTGGTGTCCAAGCTTATCACGGGCCGTGGCACGTCCGGTTGGATGCAAACTTTCTCTTCGCCAGCAGAATGGGCAGGGACCCGGATTCTGGTCAAAATGTCAAACAGTTCAGGGTGTTGTTTCCGCAATATCTCGGCGCAGTGGAAGGCATCCACCAACGAAGTAGTTCCGCCGCTACCATCGTGATACAACAAGTGGAACAATTGCAATCCTGGAGTGTCTGACCAGTAGGTTCCATCCGTGTGCAGCGAAATGTCAATGTTGGTGTAGGCGGTGTCTGCCTTCAGCAAGTCGCTGGTGAAGTCCCAGAACCCTCCGTAGTGAGTAGGACGAATGTACATGAGTTTTTCACACAAGTCTTGTGTGTTTTCTGGGTTCACGGGCACATTGTCGATGAGGCAGAATCCGTGCTTCCAGATCTTCAAGCACCAATCGAGAATTGCCTGTTCGCCGTCCAGCTCGTCTGACGACGCCATCACCGTGTTGTAGTCCACGCTGGGCAAGTTTTTCTCCATGTCTTGCACGGTCCAGTACTGTCTTTGTAAGTGTTCTTTCTCTCCTTTCACTTTGGCGTCTCTAGCCACCAAGGGCGGGTTGTATGAGTGCAAATGGAGCCACGACTGCGCATATTCCGAGTAATGGCCATTGTTCCAAGTCACAGCAACGACATTGCCTTTAAGTTGGACTTCTTTGGCTGAAATTCCGGCATCAATTGTAGCAGAATTGAGTAGCCTCTGTTTGGTGGCTGCGTAGTAGCATTCCTCGCAATGGCAGTTGTCTCGGAGCCAGATATGGTGATATTTGGACACCTGTCCGTCTGACCAGGTGACAGTGAGCTCTTTGCTGTCGCTGGAGACAGAAATTGACATGTTTTTTATGGTTTATTCTGGTGAAAAATTCGGCCATTTTGCTCCACATTTATACCACACAGGGGAAATTCCGCGTGCCTGCAGATAAGCTGGATCCGGGCGGAATTCTTGCAGCTGACACTTTGGGTCTGGCAGTTTAAGAATCGTGTGGGGCCCCACATTGCCACAAGAATTGATTGGTTAGTTCCAGAAGATTGGGTGCATCGCCTCAGCATGCATTGGGTTGTGTGGGTGGTGTGCTTGTAGGTATTTGTTGGTGGTTTGCAATGCGTATGATTTCCAAATCGAAAGCTGCATCATGCACAATGCGCTTTTATGCATAATCAATGTACAAATCGAATCGACTGAGATACTTGTATGAATTGTACTAAATCCCTGGATTGACTGTTGAAGAGATACATGTGGCTTCGCTGAGTAGATCATTGGGCGCTCACTGAGGCATATACCTCGAAGACTAGCTGGTAGCTTTACTGGATCATATTCTGGCATTTTTCACGCAAAGACGACTGCCGCTGACCAAATACACACCATTGAAGTTTTCAACAGATCAATGACTTGATTCGATGGAGCCTCAGGTGATTCAATTCATCAGAGATCATAAAAAGATTCACAGAATAGAGTTCGTTACAAATTTCACTAGACGGAATTTCGTTAATTTCCATCCTCAACTGTCAATATCTCAAATGTCAATATCTCAACTGTCAATATCTCAAATGTCAATATCTCAAATGTCAATATCAGCCGCTTGGGATTGACATACAGATGAATGTCTCTCTAAACACTTCAAATATTGATCGTACTACGACTGGAGTCCTACTACAATAGGTGATCGCAACTATCTATATTGGTGGTTTGAACTGTTGATAGTAGTTGTATCTTCGTGCTATAAACTCATGAGCGGCTCTTCGCCCAACTAGTTGCTAAAGTTCTTCAACTGAGAGCCAATGAAGCTCATGGCCAGGCTGGCAAGATCATTTTCGTTGTTTTTATCGTCATTTCTGTCGTCTTTATCATCATTCTTGCTGTTTTTGCTGTTGTTGCTGCTGCTGTTGCTGCCGAACTTGCCCACCAAGTCCAAGATTTTGTTTTCCAGCTTACCGTCTCCCTTTTGGAACGACAGGAATGCACTCTTGATATCGTCCTGGTGGTCTTCAACAAACTGGTTTAACTCGTTGGAGTTCCCCTTCTTGTCGGATTTGAGGATGCTGATGAGCTCAGATGGATCAATGCTAGAGGCATCCTTTCCCTTGTCCAGGTCCTTGAAGATAGAGTTGTACAAGTCACCAAAAGCACCTTGGTGTTTGTCAACGTCTTCCTTCTTGACATCTTGGCCAAAAAAGCTGGAGATTTCCGAGCTGCCGCCAAATGACGACAAGGCACCGAGCAATTGCTGAGCACCCCCAGAGCTTTGTTGTTTGATGAAAGGTTTGAATAATGGAAGAAGTTTAGTGAGCGTGTTGACACTGACATGGGGAATGACTTGCTTGATGATAGCTGCCACGGCTGGGTTGTCAGATAAGCCAGGAATCAATTGCAGCACAAGTTCTGTTTTGACGGTATCCATAATGAAGAAGCTGATCAAGGAATAATCAAAGAAAAGTAAAGAGGAGTAATGAAAAAATCACAATTGATGGGGGAGCGGCTATATTTATAGGAAATGCCAATTTCATGATGAAATGAGACGTGTTCCAAATCGGGATTCGCAGTGATCTGAGATGCGTATGCATGGAACTTTGGAAACCTCCAGTAATTGAGAGTAGAAGCGGGGCCATTAGCTGTTGCAGACGAACAAGACGTGGGGTCAGAACTTGAATGTTTGAAGAGGGAAACTGGGGTGTTGGCTGCAGACTCCCGATTCTTCCTTTCTTCCATGCAGCTTGCGTGCTTCTTGCAGCCGCTTTTGAGATCCATATTGAGATTAATGGTCTTCATCGAGCAAGAGTCTCTACACCCACACCGTATGGCTAGCTTTGGCCAGGGATGAATTTCACAGTCATAAAACTGTCCAAGAACTGTCCAAGAGATTTCGGTTCTCCCCTTACTTACCACTGTGGACTTTCCTGGGGTATTGAGGCGAGGTGTGTGATTGATTGCCTGGCTTAAACCAATGATTAGATGAGAAAGTCGGAGTGTGATGATAAGTCTGTCAAAGCATGCGACGGGTACTATGACTGTTTTTCACTTACTAACTTCTCAACTGAGACGAATTGGGTATCCGCAGATTTTGTAGCTCGTGTGGTACTTCGAAATCCCTAACTGAAAACCTGACACATACCTGAAACAAATTTGAGACGAACCCCATCCTTTTGACTGATCTCTTGGGAACATATTCGGCAGCGATATGAAAACTGAGAGCTAAGTCAAGAGATTTGTGGAATACTCCGACTCTTAGATAAACACATCAGCTTCCACTATGAAAAATACTATACTTGAAATTGGGGCTCCTCATACTGCACTACATGAAGAAATCTGAATTTTAAAATCGGTATCTTCCAATAGGCAATTCCCTGCTTTTCTTGCTTGTTCATCTTACCTAGTCAATAATCGTGGTCTGACGGAAATCGGATTCGGCTACCATTATCAGTAGCAGTATTGAGGATCTGAGACTACTTGACCAATTGCATGGATTCAACGACGCCATTAATCCTTCGAGAACTTCTGAGTGCCTTTGATTTTAACTTCACATTCTCTGTGAGACAATCTATGTCTGAGCTGCTTGAATACTCATCAACTCGGAATAAGCGGCGGATGGTGGCCCTTTTATACTTAAATTTCACAGCACAAATTCCACCCGTGCACCACTCGCCCTCCGCATCATCCCTCAAAGCGTTATCAGTGGGTGGCACATTCTGCAAACAACCACTCTTCTTCATCAAAAACAGCACAACAAGCCTGATAAAAGAGACACCGATACTGACAGCATCTTGCAGAAAATGACATCCGTCATGAACGAATCTGGCACCACCAGATCAGGCTCCAAATCCGGCGTAGACCATCCAGAATGGGTTTCCATGGATGCCAACGGAATGGGCCTGTCTTTCTACAGCACCGAGGATATGGCGCTCAGCGATACGGCCAAATCGCTCAAATCTCAAGCCTTGGAAGCAGCCGTCTCCAGTGAAAACTACCTGTCACTTTTCGAGCTTCTGAAATCCCCAGACGGCTTGGTGAATCACAGACTAAGGCTGAAAATATGGCCCATACTTCTTTCCATTGCCAACGCCAACACTACAAATGGGGGCACAGATGTCCAAACTGAATGTGCCAGTGACCACATGTCGGCCTCGGACTCGTCGCTTGCCAGATCAAAGAAATTGGACCGGGGCCTCACAAGATCTGCCTCTTTCCTCCTAAATGAGCTAGACACAAACGACTTGCCCCCACATAAAGACGAAGACCAGATAAAGCTAGACATCCAGCGGTCTTTCACCATTCTTTCCCACATCCAGTCTTTCCACCAGCAGTCTCAATTTGCTTCGTATTCCACCATATTTTCCACCTCCGACATGGAGGAATTGCGTAAAGAGCTCTCCAGTCTTATCATCAAGCTCTTGCGGAAACACCCCTCTTTACACTATTACCAGGGGTTCCACGACATTGCCAGCATCTTTTTGTTGATGTGCTCTGACGGTACCTCGTCCAACCTAGCCGTTGACGAGCAATTGGCCTTCAACATGTTGGAGAAGTTCACTCTTTTTCACCTCCGTGACTTTATGATTGCAGACATAAGTCTCTCTGTCAACCATCTCCGCTTGATCCCGTCCTTGTTGGAGGTCATTGACCCCCAGCTCTTCGAACTCATCAAACAGACCAGCAACACTTACATCGCTTCAAACGGCATGTACTATGATTACTCCTTCTTGCAGGGACTATCCTGCATTTTGACCCTTTTCAGCCACGACCTCAACAACCTTCAGCAGCTCCTTGTGATTTGGGACTTCTCGCTCGGTCATGGATCCGTCCTCACAAACGTCTATGTGTACGTGTCGTTGTTATTGCTTCGAAAGAGTCACATCTTTGAAAGCTTGAATCTCGACATTAACAGCTCTCGTCACGAATTCTCCCACGTCGACAGTGATAATGTTCACACCGTTGTATCCCCCGCCAACCTTTTACAGGACTTGTCTGACAGCGACTTGGGTTCCGTGTTGAGCAGGGCGAATGAATTGATACTGGATTTCCCCGTTGCTTACTTGGAAAACTCCTCGCTGACATTTGACATTTGGTTCAAAAAATTCAACAAACATTCAGTACTTCTCACCACTTCCAACATAGCTCTCGGTATCTCTCATAAAAACGAGATGTACGGTGCCCTACTAGACTCAAGCACCCCCTCTTTATCCAATATAATGCAGTCGCAAGAGGACGAAATGGCACAGCAAGTCATTCACGATGCCGAATTGCAACTGAAGATTCTCGAGCAAGACTCTTTATCCAGCTCCATGACCTCGCTCACAGACTATGATTCCAAGTCTTTCTCTCTTTCATCTTCTCTTTCGAGTCTTGCGTCGGTATCCTCTCTCAACACCAAGATAGCCCGTTCTTCTGTGTTTTTCAAGAAACTCTTCAACACAGACGACAGTTACAACAAAGAAGACAATGACGAAAAGAAAATCGTCAAAAAGGGCCCCACGGTGTTGCTCAATTTCACCAGACTCAGTTTCAGTGTGGGTGTGGCCGGTTTTTTGGTCCATTTCCTTCTTTCCAGGAGCAATATAGGAGGCTGGGTTCCCACCGAAATCAACGAAGTCGGAAACTCTGTGGGTGGCTTCTTCCAGTACGTGGCGTACCAGGGGTATACCATTGGTAGTGTGGGAGTTGGGAACATCAGAAATGCTGTGTTTGGATTCAGCTAGTTGGGATGGTTGTTTGAAAAAGATTGAAGAAAGTTTATTTCAGAAGTAAGTCGATATCCTCATTCGAATGCATCTAGTTGAGTATTGTCAATCAGGAGAAACTGGTTCAATTGATCCTGTGCCATCTTTTTGATATACTTTGATTTGTTAACCACTCGAATAACGACTAGCCATGCTTCCATCTACCATTACAACAACGGACTCATCTGACACTCGAATTCAACTGACACTCAACCGCTCACTTCATTTTTGTATTATAGCACATGTACAGTAAGTTATTTCAAGCTGTGAATATTAGTTATCGTGAAATTTATGTAATTACATTGATCTATATCGTGGGTCTAATCATACAATGGAGGTCAGTAGTGCCTAGTCTTGCTCAAAGTCTATCTCATACACCAACACAGCGTCGGTGTAGGAGTTGTGGCCCCAGCCTCTGTTTCCACTGGCACTCACCATGAATCTTCCTGTTTCGTCACAGTACAACTGGGATAGGATACCACCATGGTGGCCCGGAATGATCAAAAACGGAGTGGCTGGCTTCTGTTTGTTGCTGTTTGCACCCAAGTTATCGTACAACTTGAGATCGTATAAACGGATGTTATCGTTGGACCCACACAACAAGAAGTCGCTATTGGGCATGGTACTGATGGCGCTGACGGGCCCGGAGATCTTGGGGAATTGCAAGAGTTTCAGCACGTTGGGCACCATGGTGTCCTTCAGGTAGCCGAGTTTGGCTCGGCGATGGGGCATTTTGATGTTGATTTCCTCCACCGTGCTGTTACGTCTACCGGCGTAGATGTAGTTCCCGTCGTTGGACCACGTTGCCGACATACAGTAGGGAGGTATCCCTTCGGACAACCCGAGTCTTAGCACTGGAGTCAGGGTCCTCACGTCCCAGAGATTTATTGTTCCGTCGATGGACGAGCTCATGAACACGTTATCATTTGGCACACTCTTGGTGTGTATGCTGTCGTTGTGTTTGGCGGGCGCAGGCTGCTTCTGGTCCTCGTTGTCGTCGGCCATTTTCTCATCGTCGTCGTCGCCAAAAAGCGAGTCCACGTCGCTGTCCTTCCCGTTGATGTTGCCGTTGGAGCTGTCGGCAGCGTTGGCGGCAGGAGCGTTAATCACCAGCCCCAGGGGGATCTCGGAGTCGTCGGTGGCCACCGACAAGTCTTTGAGTCCATCGGGGCGAAATTGAAGACTGGAGATTTGTCCAGAGAATCCACTGAAGAGGTTGGTGCATTTCCCAGTGTTGAGGTCCCACTCACGAATGCATTTGTCCCAGGAGCCCGACAAGAACCTGTCTTGCGCTCCGTTCAAGCGTAGCACGGACACGGTGTCGTTGTGACCATTGTCGAGCGTGGGCCCGCTTCTCTTCTTGTCGCCGTGGGAGAAGTAGTGGTGGATGGCACCCTCGTTGTACCGCATAGTGTAGAGCGAAATCCCTCCGGACTGTAGGCCCGAAAGACACCAGTAGCCGTTTCTTTCGACATCCAATGCGTACACTGGGTTGACCTGAGGTTCGTAGGACACCGAGCCAGTGTTGAAGTCGCTTATCTTGAGTTTGGGGTTAGACTTCATGAGCTGCTGCTTGGACATGGGCTGTTCGTTCTCCCAGTAGGTGTTGATGACACCAGCCTTGGTGATGGAGTCCACCAAGTTGTGGCGCTGGGCCATGGTGAGAGGCAGCTTTCCCTCGATGGACAGGAAAAAGTCGTATTTTCGAATAAAGCCGTCTTCACCTCCAGTGAGAATCCACTTGGGCCCGTCAGTGAACGCGAGCGCCTGACACTGCGACGTGTATGGGAACGCCACGGTGGGCACGATGTCAAAGCGGCGCGCCTGGCGCGCACTGGCAATGATGTTGGCGCGAAATTCCTGCGGCGTCTGGCGCGCCTGGGCCGGCTGGTCCACCGCTTCGCCCGCGTTCGCGTTAGCATCCGCACTGGTCGTTCCCGCGCTCGCACCACTCGTGCCAGCCGTGGTGCCATTTTCCGCGCCTGGGGCCGTTTCCATATCCACGTCGCCGTCGCCGTCGCCGTCGCCGCGGCCACCCATCTCCTCGTCCCGCAACATCAGCATTGCCTCGCGTGAGCCCAATGTGTCGCCGAGGACCGCCGACGGAGCTTTGCTGGCGTCGTTGCCCTGCTCTGCGAGGCTCTCTTTGGCGTCCATGAACTTTGTCTCGTTTTCCTCGTTGTCCTCGTCATTCTCTTCGTCGGCGCCGTCGTTCTCTTCATCGTTCTCCTCGTCATCTTCTTCCTCTTCGTCGTCGTCGTCGTCTTCATCTTCGTCTTCTTCGTCGTCGTTTTCCTCGTTTTCATCGTTGTCATCGTTTTCATCGTTTTCATTCTCATTGTCGTTGCCATCATTCTGAAAACTGGTGTCCTCGTCCATCATGTCGTCGTCGTTGTTGTCATTGTCCTGTTCAGGGAATCCGAACAACTCTTCGTCGTCAGCAGACATGTTGCAATGGCGGTTTGGCGGAAAGAGATGTGTAGTTTAAGCTGAGAATCGCATTTTTACAAACAATTCATAAATCCACAACTCCAAAAAGACTTGTGTTTGGCCCCGCGAGCGCTACAGGGCTGTTGAAGAGTTGGAATTGTGGCAGTTGGTTACTATGGTATGGATCGATGTTCTGGCCGATTTTGGTGCAATTTGGTCAAGAATTGCGGAAATCGCTTGACTCCACGGGGAAGGTTAGCCAGGGAAACAGAAATTGTAATTAGATTCAGAAGACCGTCCATTTTAGAGATGAATCGATATCAAAGGTATAGTTCCAGAATACATCGATATCAAATGAACTGATGCTGAAGTCATCGTTCTCAGCTGATTGGGTTTGAAAAACCATCAGAATCAGCTAATTGAATTCAGGATCAAGACAGTGTCAGAACATTGAATTCAGGATCAACAGTCTCAGAACAAACGAATACTCTTTCCTTCAACCGCCAGCATCGGGCATTCCCTGTCTACCCTCAAGCAACTACACTACACTAACTAAGATCACCGTATATTAACTAAGCGCTTATTCGTAGATCCAGGAGAACAAAGCTGGCTTGTAGTCAACCAATTCTTCCTTCTTGAACCACAAGTCGATTTCCTTCTTGGCGGATTCAACAGAGTCAGAACCGTGGCAGACGTTTCTACCCATGTCAATGGCGAAGTCACCTCTGATGGTACCTGGAGCAGAGCTCAATGGGTTGGTGGCACCCAAGATAGCTCTACCTTGCTTGACAACGTCCTTACCTTCCCAAACGGTGGCCAAAACTGGACCAGACAACATGTAGGACAACAAAGATGGGAAGAATGGCTTGGATTGCAAGTCATCGTAGTGAGTTCTCAACAAAGTTTCATTGGCTTGGACCAACTTGATACCAACCAATTTGAAACCTCTGTTTTCGAATCTACCCAAGATTTGGTTGATCAATCCTCTTTGGACACCATCTGGCTTGATAGCAATAAAAGTTCTTTCGTCGGACATGTTACTTGTTTTCTGAATATATGAAGAATGATTTTTTTCAAATTTTTTTTTCGCCAGCGTATTTTATACTCGACGAATGAAATTTTTCGTGATGGGAGGGCTGGTCACGTGACACCTCGTGGTTAAACTGGGTATTTTGCACTGCTGCCACACGCCGTTCAGAGAGTATTGACAGCTGGGAAAGACGTCAGGGTGGCTTTCTTAATGGCAAGACCAGCATGGGAGACCAATTGATGTCAAATCGGAGTCTTTTCGTTTTTTTTGTCTGGGGTAAACTGCTGGGGTAAGGTGGTGCACGGGCCTGGTACCATACATTTCCAATTCGCTAACAAATCTCGAAGACAAAAATAAACCAAAAGTTGAAAATCGAAAGCCAAAAAACCAAAAATCGCACATTCTGAAAATCGCTAACAAATTGAAGATCGCAGCTCAAATCGTATTTCGCGCGCCAAAAAATGATTGTGTGAATTTGTAATGTTTTGATGTTTTATTATCATCTTTCATCTTTTCTTTAGCACTTTTCTAGTCTTTTGATTGATTCTTGAGTCTTTTCTTCAGTCTTTCCTTGGATATCTCTCATGTCACAAGAGCTCAGACCATCGCCGTTTGCGTTCGCATACGAGTCGCCCACCAAACAGAAAGAGAACATCGATCCCGACACCAAGTCCACCAAAAGGGGTCCATCTACGCCGCTAGCGCCTTCCAGAGAACAGAACGTGATACGGCGGAAAATAGCCGGAAAGGACACTGGCAGCGCCCGTTTGAAACTCGACTACAGCTCGGATGAGCTCGTGGAGGCCAAGTACCAGAACTGGCTCTTGGGGAAAGTTTTGCAGCAGCAGAAGGAGACCATCCGGTTCTTGGAGTTGGAGAGAAAGTTTTCAATGGAGCGATGAGCTCAGCATATCATACGAGTATGAACCAGCATGTCACGGGGCTCCGGGCGAGCTACAATTGTCACAAGACGTAAGAAAGGAGCCATTACAACTTGCCAGAAGCAACATTCGGTCACGTTAAATGGACAACGACAAATCACAAACTACAAATCACAAACTACAAACTACAAATCACAACTTCACCAACTCTTGCATTATTCATAATATACAGCTAGTCTAGTTCCTTGTAGCCCTGAAATAATCGTTCAACCTCGAGTCGTTGTCAAAGTAATGGCCGTCCCGGCTATTATTCCAATCATTATGTCTATTTGCCTGCTTGATCTTCTCCTCCTCACGGGACCCACGCTCCTCTAAGTCCTCCTCGAGCCAGTGTAGTGCTAGCGGGTGCAATGACTCCGATAAGGCGAGCTTAACCTTCTTCTGTAGCGGTTTCCCACTCTGCTCATCCAGGGCCAGTTTTTCAACTTCAACCTTGTCAGTGTCGGCGGAAAATTTGACGCTGTTCATGTCGATGTCGTCGAGCTTCTTCCCGCTGTTCAAGTGGATGATCCGGTCACACCATCCGTGCCCTAAACCGTCAAAGATGTGTGTAGCGTAGATGACACATGAGTTTCGAGTCTTACATTCTTTCCTCAAGAAACTCAACAACTTCAGGCGAACAACAACGTCCAAGTCCACTGTCACTTCGTCGAGCAAAAGGAGCTTCCAAGGCTTCAACAACCCCATCACCAATTGCACTCTTCGGCGCTCTCCGTCCGAGATATACGCCATGGACCAGTCTGGGTCCAAGTCCATGATTTCAATAAGTTCGTCACGTCTCTCGCTGTAGGTTTCTCCGCCAATGGACGAAATGAGGAGCTTGACAGGTATGTCCCTTTTGACCACCGGGTTAGCTGCCCACTCGGTCCCCAAGTATGTAATGTGGTTGTTGATGTCAGAGTTATGCTGTTCATTTCTGTTGATGGAGAATTCGAAGGGATCAAAGCCCCCAATTTTCAAAGAGCCTTCTTTGATCAATGTCTTTCCCGCCAAAATCTTGAGAAGCGTGGACTTCCCTGCCCCGTTGGGGCCAATGAGTAAGTTGGTAGTGCCCCATGGAATCTGGAGATTGATGTTTTCGAGCCCAATTCTCTTGCTACTAAATGCGTAGGTGAGCTTTGTTGTTTCAATGGCAAGTTCTGTCATTTTAACCGAGTAGAACTCTTCAATTGGGGTGATTTAATGGATTTCCAAATTGGTGGCGGTTATAAAGAAAAAGGTGATTTTTTGAGATTATGTCATTTTTATCAATAATTCGCGAAAAATGCTGATTATCTTAGTTACATCATCAACAAATTTCGCAACTTGTTGAGTTTTACAATCATTGCAAATAATTAGCATTTTGTTCTTTGAAATCTATACTTTTTAATGTTACAACTTACAATCTCAGCTCCTCGATCCAGCGCAAAACGTCTTGTTTGATGGGCTCGTTGGCCAACTTGTCAACAACGCCAATGATGTCGTCAAAATAGTTGCTGTTGGTGTCGACAAACTTTCTCAAGTAACTCTTGAGTAATCCTCGGTACTCGTAGAAAAGCCACTGGTTGTCGATCTTGCTCATGAGCTCGAGGTCGTTGGCCTGGTCGTCTTCAAAGTCCTTGGTGATGGCGACGGTCTCGTTGGCGTCTTGTAGCTGCAACTTGTCGCTCACAATGGCATTCAAGTTATCCACAATGAGTCTGAACAACAACAAAATGGACTCCTTCAAGCCACTCTGGTTGCTCTTGGACAAGTTGCTCAAGATCCGGTTGATGGACTCCATACAAGACACATTATCGATGATCAAGTTGTAATTCAAATCCAAGGATTTTTCAATAAGGAAATGTTCTTTTAAAATGCCAAACTCGATCAAGTACTCCAAGATCAAGAATGCCACTTGCGGCTGGTGGATCCAGATCCTGAAAATTGAGTCAATTATCCAGTTCTGGCGATTGTTGAACTGTTCCTCCAGCAACTCCAATTTTTCAAACTTGGGCTCGGCAGGAAGCTGGTAGTCTTCATCGGCGATTTCAATCCCACTTACATACTTCAACTTGTTGATATCACGGCTCAAGAGACTAACAATTGAATAGATGGATCTGGATCCAACGTAAGCGTAGGTCTGGAACAACAAGTTGATCAAGAACTTCTCTGGAATGATCTGATCTACTCGGCTGGCCTCCGTGGTGATTTCTTCCACCAATGTCTTGAACTCATCATTAGGCTTCCAGTGACTAATGAGGAAATCATAGACTTTGTTGGATACCAAATGGAGTGGTAATTTTGAGTCGGAGAATTGATAAACCAATTCTTCTTGTGGGGAGATGGCTAAAGTCTTAGGAGTCTCCTTTCTCTTCTCCGAGAGTTCGTTCAAGATGGCTCTAGTTTCTTCGACATTCCCGTATAAGTCAGCATCATAATCGATGATGTACTGTTCTTCGTTTTCGAATAAGGATATGTTCAAGTACTTGTGGAATTCTTTCAAATATACCAATTCCGTGCTATCGGAGTCAGTGACTTTCATAGTCACAAAACTGTCTTTAATCTTGTTCTTATTCAGAAGTCTGATTTCTTTGGCAATCAAGTTTTTTATGAAGTTCTTTTTAGGGTGGTATTTTAGGTTAGACAATTTCTCTGAGTTTTCAACCCATTCGTCCCATTTCCAACTGAAATCGAAATTGGAGATTTGAATAGTCATCCAATCCAAGAATCTGATCTTGAGCTCATAATCCAACATTTCCAAGTGGTTATAAAAGTATCTGATGGCTCTTCCAAAGACAGGAGCAATGGATTCGGGACTTTCACGACAACAAGAAATTAACACTGTGTAGTAGTAGATTTCATAGTGAAGAGTCATTGGAAGCTGGAAAATCATTGTCAAGATACTTTCAACGGCCACGTCTTCGATTTTCCAAGTGGAAAGTGGGGGGTTGTTCTCGCCAGATACGTTATCCTTGTGGATCAAGGACAATTGGTCAATAGACGAACCAGGAGGGGTGAACAAATGTTTTGAGAAGAACAAGTCAAGAATGGACAATTGAATGGAGGCTTCCTTCTGGTTGAAAGACAAGTTGGTCAAGATGTCGAAGGCCAAGTCCTTGAAAAACAAGCCGTGGAAGGAGTCGATAGAAGGGACGGTTTCGAACTCGGTGGTGATGTTGTAAACCTGGAACAAAACTCTTGGGTGTTTGTACCACAAGGAGTCGATCAAACCTGATGGAACGTAGGCGAGCAAGGCGTCAATCGACGGCAAGGATAATTGGGGCAAAGGGTGTTTTTGTATTTCGTTGGAGATGGAGTTGTTCTCCAAGGCGCTCTTGATGATAGGGTCGACCAAATCGGCGAAGTTGACAAACAAGCGGTCTTTCATGACGGACCAGTCCTTTGATTCTGTTTGCAATTCCATTAACGCTGGCAAGATCAAGTTGACCATCTTTTTCAGGTGGTAAGGCAACTCATCTTTGAAGTTGTCACTCTTGGAGTCGAACGGTTCCCAGATACTGATTTGGGCGGACACGTTATCGTCGTAGAGCTTAAAGTCTTTGGCCAATTCGACCAATTCGTTGACCTTTTCCACCATTTGTGGCGAGAAGTCGTTGCTGAGCAAGTATGGCACGGCGAGTAAAGTGTTGTAGAAGATTTCCTCAGCAATACCATTGCGCTTCAGTCTGGCGTTCTGGAGCTCGATGGACACAGTCAAGAGCTGTTTGTAGATGTTGATGATGGAGAAGTCGGCGATGATGGGCGAGAGGGTAGCCAAGAACTTGAGAATGGATTTCAAGTTGTTGAACACGCCAGCGTCCTCCAGGATCTTGTCTGAGGAAGGAGCAGCTCCGTTCTCCGGGCCGTCGGTATTCATGGAGTCATCTTCCTTGACTTGGTCCAACAAGGTCTGCATTTTGGCGTGGAAGTACTCCACCACGTATTTGGAGACCAAGAAGTTTTTGGCGTTACAAATCAACACCAACACGCTCAAGGAGGTGATTTTCTGCGGTTGTTCGAGGACCACGGCGTAGAGCGTGCTCAAGATGGCGGAACGCAAAGTATCAATTTTCTCGAATTCTGCCACGATTGGATTGGAAATGTAGGAGATGTCATCTACTTGGTTGGCGAGGTTGTTGTTTTCACCGATTCTGCGGATGTCTTTGCAGACGTTGGCGACGAGCTCGGCGGTTGGGTCGATGTGTTGCTTCTTCGAGTCGAAGTCGGCGGGGCCTTCTTCGAACTCATCTCTTGTTCTTTTGCTCATGATGAAGAAGATGGAGTATTTAATGGGCGGTTAGAAAAACGATAAATATAGATGTGCGAGTGAGAAAAGGTGAGAAGCTGAAAAGGTGCGAACGGCGCGAGTCGAGGGAAAATGGTGCGAGTCGAGGGAATATGGGGCGAGTTGGACCAGCGTGGTGCGAGTGAGGAATCTGAAGAAACAGACGAATGGCGTGAAATTACAGTTGCGAATAGATTCAGGTGCAATGAAATCACAGACTATAAATTCTGACGAAGAAGATGTTTGAATTGTAACAAGGTACTCTCCATGCACCGGGAAGCTTAGAAGTCGAGAAGTAGTGAACTTTCCAGCCTTAGTCACTCGCACCAGCTACAAAGTGAATTCGCACCAGTCGCACGGTTCGCACGACGAGTCGCCCGTCGCCCAAAATCGCACGAATACTCTCACATCACACTCTATCCATCTTGAATCGTCACTCATTACACACACAAAAGTATCATACTCATCACACAACCCACAAGTGTCATACTCATCACATAGCTCATTATAACACACAGCTCATTCTAACACACCAAGATGCTCGTGTTGGACGGAGCCCTCGGCACCCAGCTCGAAGAACTCATTCCCACCGACTCGCCGCTCCAGATCAAGGCCACGCCGTTGTGGTCGTCCAAGGCGCTCATTGAGCAGCCCCTGCTCGTCCAGACCGTGCACGAGCGCTACGTGGCCGCGGGCACCGACATCATCACCACCGCCACGTACCAGTGCTCGGCCGCCAGCGTGCGGGCCCACGCGGGCACCGTCTCGCCCGAGCAGCTCTGGGACCGTGCCGTGCAATTGGCTGCCGGTGCGAAAAATGGCACCGATTCTAGCGCGAATCCTGGTGCGAGCTCTGCTGCACGCTCGCCCCACGTCTACGTGGCCGGCTCCATCGGCCCTTACGGCGGCTACTTGGCCAACGGCGCCGAGTACACCGGCGTATACCACGTGCTGGACCGAGACTTGGCCCTCCACCACTCGCCGTTGTTTCAGTACTTCAACAGCCATCCCGACGTAGACATTATTGCATTTGAAACCATCCCCAACTACGCAGAGTTCCGCACCGCCGTCAACTTCGCCTGCTGCTCGACCAAGCCCGTGTCCATCTCTGTCAGTATGTGCCTGCCCACGGCCTTGGCCGATGGCACGCCGTTGCGCCGTGTCGTGCGGTTTCTCGACCGAATGCTCAATGGCCACGCCAACTTGCGCAGAAACCTATTGGCGTTCGGCTGCAACTGCGTGCCGTACCAATGGGTCGAGGAGATCCTCACCTTCATTGCCCGTGAGTCGTGCTACGTGCTCCCGCTAGCGGCCTATCCAAATCTCGGCTTCGACCCAGACCACAGCTCAACGCTGACCTCGTACCAGCATCTCCGCCGGTTAGACGCCTGGCGCCAGGCCGTGCTGCGGTGGCTCGCCATCGACGGCGTGTGTGTCTTGGGCGGCTGCTGCAGCACGGGACCGCCCGAGATTGAGGCCGTCCGCCAGGCCGTGGACGCCAATCAGCCCTGACCAATGGCTGCAAATCAATAATGATACCACGAAGGATTGTGATTCAATGCAAGAAGAAAGGGCTTGAAGACTATTGAGATAAGGCTATGAATAACAAGACTACGGGGATAAGGCTGTAGATGAGAAGGTTTTGAATATAAGAAAATGGCTAAGGAAGAGATGGAGATAAGACCATGGAGATAAGACCACGGCTGATACGAACATTGAGCAGTAATTCCATTTTAATCATTATAAAACAATCTGAAAGCAAAAGAATACGACATGGCCAACTATAATGCCCTGAAACATCATAGAAATCACAAGTAGTTGTGCTGACACTTCGAAGAATTAGCCAATTAACTAACACAACATTAACATAGACATAGAATAGTGAAATCGAGCTGGTATCAACAAAAGGCCCCTAAAAGAACCATACTAATTCTAACTACAACTTTCTATTATATGAACATTAAGCATTGTAGCGAATCGTATTACATAGTCATATGAAGTGATGAGCCTGGTGTAGTGCAAATTAATAATTATACTCATCTTTTGGCTAACAACCAATCTTTGAAAGCAAAAACTGCCATCTCCCACCCAGTGAGAAGTGCAACAAGACCAAGAGATATGTTCAAAGTGAACATATCAGAGAACCCATAGTACTCGAACCGATGAATCACTGGATCAGTCGACTCCATGAAAATCAACCCTCCACTGATTAGAGTAAAACTTGCCACTAGTTCGGTCATGGGCCTGGATGGTTGCGAAAGGCTTTTGTTGGGTGGTGAGAGTAGCACGAATAAATAAGTGAGGAACCGGAAAGCACAAGCCATCACAAACAAGTTACCCCATTGTGTGTGAATTGTGGTGGAGAGCTCCGATTCCTGTTGATGTCTTGACATAAGAACGCCTGTCCAGTAAATCGTTAAAACTGGGAAAGGATTAGGCGAATACCCTGGGGTGGCCTTGATGATATGATTTTCAGTATCGCCGCCTTTGATTTGTTCATAATTAGCTTTTGCCTTGTTAAATCTCCATTCGTTTAACTTGACTTCTGTAAGAACCCCGCAAAAGCCTAATCCAATGAAAATGAAAGCAATTGAAGCATGTTGTAAATCTTTGGCCAGCCATTCACCTCCAGCATTGGACATATGTTCCATGAAAATATTGGTACATCCATAGAACAAAATAAGTGATGACTCTATCAACTCCATGGTCCAACATCCTTTTGAGTTCCATGTTCTATCAAATCTGCTGAGTGCCTTCTTGTTGAATTGGCGAAAAACAAATTTATGATTCCATGCCCATCCTTTATTGGAGAAAGCACCACAATATCTTGCTAGATATAAAAGACCCAAGTAGAGAAACACTCCGCCTTTGATGAAATGCGCCAAAAGGTTGAAGACGGTTCTACCTTTGCCGAGGATGAACGTGGTGGCAATCATGGTTGGGAAATAAATTAAGAAATAGAAGAAATGAGCCCAATTCATGGTTGCCAGAATGTAGATGGAGGTTTTTCCAAAATAATCAACCGCCTTCTTGACGATCGAGTACTTGAAAAGGAAACTATTTGGGCTACCACTGACCGGGTACATTGAGTTCTGAGAAGTTTTCAAATGTAAGTTGGTCAATTCAAAAGAATTGGACTCACCATTAGAGAAACTAGTCTCGAGAGAATTATGCTGTGACTCAAATGAATTACCAGAAGTTGGTGTGGCCGAAGAGTTCGATTCTACACGAGTCGCAGCGTCTAACTCTTCTTCGGAGCCATCAATTGCAAAGTAGTTTTGCTCTGATTCTGATTCTGGTTCTGAATTGAAGTATTTGTAACCCAGTGATAACACGGCAAAAACCCAATGAGTCACGGTGGAGAATGACAAAATCCACAGCATTGTGTTGTAGGCATTGCCAGGGTACAAGTCGGGAATTGACGTGATGAATCTGGAGTAATTGATCAAAGACACCAAAATTAAACCGGAATGAACCGTGAGAAGAGGTAAGAAGGCTTTATGGCGAACGTTGTTCAACACCAAGCAGATAGGGTAGATGAAGATATAAGAGAAGGACAAAAGGCCAATGTGAACGTAAAGAGAAGCCTTGTGATCGGAATGTATCGAGAAATAGGTCAGCGGGTCGTAGTTCTCCCACCAAGCTCTTTCCTCCGGCGATAAATCGGTCTGAAGAATGGGCATTCCGTGATGGTGTTTCATGGCGTGAGGAACAGGTATGGAGGTGTTCATTTGCAAGGCCATTTCCGGATCCATGTCCATATTCATATCCGTTTTGGTTTCTTTGGCCATTGCCATTGCCACCGTTAATAGCGGGAGCGCTAGAAGCGAAGAGGACAATTTCATTGTATATCGGATGAGATGAGATGAGATGGAACGGCTGCAAATCAATTGTGGCCAGTCTGGAGTAGAAAAGTACCAAGTGTCAACGTCCAAGATATCAACTTATAGTATAAGAATAAGAAGAAGTATGAATTGGCGGGAACCCTGCTATTTATATGAATGCGGAAGATGATTTATAATACATCACTTATGCAGCCATTTAACAAAGAAAAAATCGGCACTAAAAAAATGCGCAAACTCCGTTTACACTTCAATTTGTGCCCCAACTAGCAATTACAGACTGCACTTCGACGCTCGAGAATGGGATGGCCATAGGCAACCTTCCGAACCGGGAGTATGAAGTGCCTTGCTGGTGGGCTCATTTCAATCATGCTCGAAGTTTATTCCGTTTTAGGCCTCCGTTAGCAAGGGATGTTATTGTCTCAAACTTGCAGCACTCATGTGACCGGAATATTCGGCAGCCGGGTGGGCCGAGAAAGTCGGAAATTGACCGATTCAACGCGCGGCGAGACATGGATGCATCGGGGTTACCTGTTTGGTTAAATTACTCACAGAGTTCGATTGGGCTTTACTACCGGGATGTCGTCTCTTGCCGCTATGTTCTTGGAGTCTTGGATATGGGGTCTTGAAATGTAGAGTGTCGGACGGCATGTTTGCAAGGTTTTGACCGACTTATTTGAATTTTGCTGCAGATTACCATTCGAGGAATGTGCAAACGATGAGACAGCCACTGCTTTTGAAAGGCTGAACGAGACAAGCAATGTCCCGCCATCGTAATGGCGGGGCAAAATTAAGCATCACAACCGCTATTTTCACTTCAACCATGCAATCGGCTCTCAATCTCTTCCTTCACGTTAGACCCCTTAACATTATCTTTTCCTTGAGGTACAATCCAACTGGAACCCTCAAGGATTGCGAGCTCATGCGAGCCTTCCTACAAATTAAATACAGATGAATTTAACACCTCGCAATAGTCGTTGGCTGCAAACTGTGCCCACCTGTGCTACCACTTTGCACTAGAACGGGCCCATTCAAAACCATTGACCATGTCACAAACGTAGCAGGTTCTCTTTACCAACGCAGAGTTACAAGAGAGCATTCAGTGAAGACATAACCTTTCTTATTAGGATGTAACTGGATGCGACATTTATGCACAAGTCGCTGCATTCACCGTTGACGATACTAATATCCCTCAACGAAAATGGAAAGAGTCGGCTTTAAACTTAGCAACGGAACATTCACCAGCCCGTGGCTCCGATTCCTGGTGGCCCCATGTTTTCTTGACCAATTGCATTGCTCAACCAAAAAGGGGCTTCAGTGTCTAGACTCCGTTTTCTTAAACTGTTTGCTCGCACGACCATCAATTGTGGCTAGTGTTCCGAATCTTCCCGTATCTCCCTATAAATGTTTCACCAATTGCAGCACTGATTTTGGTTGAGTTCGTAACGTAGATAATACGTCGGGATAAGCACTGCACGTAGCAGTGTAGTAACTACAGCAACTAAAGGTCTATTTTTATTAACATGATACAATTTGCAACCTGGCAGGTTCACGATCGTCAGACCACTATAAAGCATTCTTTCTAGTGAGATAATCAAATCTTGAGTATGTGTACCCGATAAATGGTAAGTCTTCCTTGATGTTCCCATTGGCATTACCCTGTTCTTTCTGTTGCTGGGCCTTGCTTAATGCTGGACTGTCTGGAACATTCTCCAATTCGTCAGTTGGGAAGAATCTTGTATCAGTAATCGAACGTAATTTTGGAATGAATGGTGCATCCACTTTTCTGATGGTTTCCCAGTCAACACCTCTGAAAAATGGGTGTTGCTTGATTTCATCTGCTCCTCCGTATCTACCTAATCTATCTTCCGCATTACTTAAGAGTCTGCGGATTAAATCTTCTGCCTCTGGTGATAAATGAATATCTTCAGGAATGGTCAATGTTTCTTGCCAATTGAGAATCTTTCTATAAGTTTCATGTGGGGTCTCTGAACAAAATGGAGGCCATCCAATCAAACACTCAAACATGATAGCCCCTAATGACCACCAATCACATTCTTGTCCATAACCTTGATGAATGAAAATCTCTGGTGCAATGTAATCAGGTGTACCAACAGTAGAATATGCCATTAACCTTCTACTTTTTCTCCAAGTTTGGATTTGTTGCCTGTTTGACATAGTTAAATGAATGGCATCAACCATCATCGAATTTCTACCATTTTTCATGGTCCCTGGAACTGCTAAATTCCCATTCAGTGCCTGCTGTTGTTCTTTCTCTAACAATTTCTTATAATAATTCGAGTCATGAGTTTTATGAAATCCTGTTGATAAACCAAAATCAGAGAGTTTGATATGTCCTCTGATATCAATCAAAATGTTATCAGGTTTGATATCTCTATGAATAAATCCAAGTTTATGAATAGCTTCAATGGCTAAAACACACTCAGCCATGTAAAATCTCGTAATATCTTCGGTGAAAATCTGCCATCTGATCAACATAGTCATTAAATCACCACCTGGTAAAAATTCCATGATAAGATAAAGGTATTGTGCATCCTGGAAAGAGTAATACAATGAAACCACCCAAGGCGAATCACTGCCGGCCAACACATCTCTTTCAGCTTTAACATGAGCCAATTGGTCCTTCTTATACATTTCCGATTTGAGCAACGTTTTCATAGCATAGATTTTACCAGTGTCACTTTTTTGAACCAATCTAACTTCACCAAAGGCACCTTTACCAATAACTTTCACGGTGACGAAATCATCGAGAGACAATTTTGTTCTACGTAAACGTAAGAATTGAGATTCCTTTCGACCCAAGTTTTGTAATTGTCTGTTTTTACGTTCTTCACTCGCTGTGATATCTTCAGTCATGAGTTTATGTTCAAGATCCAAGCGTCTTTGATTTCTCTCGATGGCGTGGCTGACGGACATTTGGTAGAAGTTTTCCAACTTCAACTTGATTGCAGCAGCCTTATCCTGGGAAGTTTTACTGAGTAGGTTAGCCTGTCTGTTGAAGTAGACGTAATTCTGTCTTTCCTTTGGTTCTTGAACGGACACCGCCGGACCACGACGAGGAGACTGAGCAGCAGGCTGCGATTGTCTCTGCGGAGAGAGGTCAGCAGGGGCCAACGAAGGAACTTGCTTGTCGACATTGGTCAAGCTATTGTTGTTGTTGAGGCCCAAATGCTCCTGAGAGTTGGTGATGGAGTTACTGCTAATTTCCAGCAAATTTGTGTTGGAGTTGTTGTTCAAAGTGGTGAAGGCAGGAGGTCTGAAGTTGAGAGAGCTTCTCAGGTCAATAGACTGGAAGTTGTTGGAAGGGGTGCTGTTATTATTGAACACCTGGTCGTTATGGAAGTCGTTTGACAGAGAAAACGTAGGAGAAGCCTGGAAATTGGCGACTGGGTTGACGAGCGGAGACGAGGCAAACTCAGCGTGGGGTGGGTCCATGTTGCCGCTGGTATCTTCGTCCATGAAGCTGTCGTCGTTGGTCTGGCGGACTGGGCTGCTCAGACGTTGGTTCTGGGAGAAGGGTTCATTTAAGGAGGTGTACTGTTGGGGTTGTTGATGAACTTGCTGTTGTTGATGAACTTGTTGTTGTTGGTGATTTTGTTGTTGTTGTTGGTGAAGTTGCTGTTGTTGAAGTTGCTGTTGTTGAAGTTGCTGTTGTTGTTGATGATGTTGCTGCTGCTGTTGTTGCTGCTGGAGAATTTGTTGTTGCTGTGTCAACAGCGGGTTTTGGAGCTGCTGGAGCAGGTGCTGAGAGGCCTGGTTCTGATAGATCTGTTGATGGATGTGTTGCTGATTCTGTTGATTCTGTTGATTCTGTTGATTCTGTTGATTCTGTTGATTCTGTTGATTTTGTTGATAAATTTGTTGATTTTGCTGGATTTGTTGATTCGGATTGATCTGATTCAACTGATTGATCTGGCCCAAATCCATTTGCTGCTCGTGGTACATATGGTTCTGGTCAACGTGTCCGGCCTGACCCTGGTAGTACAGCGGTTGCATGTGTTGCTGGAGCTGCTGGTAGTAGGCTCTTTTCTGATCCTCCGAAAGGTTGTCAAAATTCATGGCGCTAGAAGTACAAGTAGACGAGACACGAATCAAAACAATGAAGTTCTCGAATAACTGATTTGGGAAAAAAATGAGTGGTTCACCACTTGAAGCTGGCACGAAAAGAACACGGAATCACAAGATTTGATGATTCTGTAGTGGGTGATGAAAAGACAGGGGTAATACGCGTAGAATAAATTCGAGGCAGTGAGAATTTTAGAAGAAATGAAGAAGAAGTAAACAGAAAAAGAGAAAACGAAGAAACCAATAAGAGAAAGTGTGATTGTGGATTTGACTACGGAGAATTTATCAGTGGTGATGTGGATTGGAACTTACAGGTTCTGGAGTTACTGGGTGTTTTGTCTGGATGTTGAAGAAATTGTCGACAGTATTGTAGAGGTAAAATGTTGCAGAGGTGTAAATGCTGTAGAGGTGTAGAATGTGGTAGAGGTACAAAATGTTGTACAGGTTTAAGAGATGGCTGAACCAAATTGTGTTACTCTTTCAATTCAGAGTCTAGCTAACAGTTCACAGGTTACAAGCGTAGACTAGAACGTTATGATGTAAATCAAGAGAATGTAGAACCGGATCTGAATGGCTATGCAATAACAAGTAATGAAGTCAGGAAATTATACAGTCCGGCTCCATAACATCTTCAACTAAATGGCACTTTGACAGTCTTTGACACGCCGGCCGCAATTAATATACCAACTATACACTTCGCCGGTTTCTACACTTTTCAATGAAATTTATAAATTATCAATTATAGACATTTACATACAAGTTTAAAATTGTAAAGCTTGACCCTTTTGTTTCTTGTCACCACCCAATTCGAAGTGCTTACATCTCTTTAAGGATAATTGGGCCTTGGTTTTACAGTTGACACATTCCAATCTCAAGACAACCTTCTTGGTAGTCTTAGCTTTCTTGTGGAAAACTGGCTTGGTTTGACCACCGTAACCTTTTTGCTTACGGTCATATCTTCTCTTACCTTGAGCGAACAAAGAAGCTTTACCGGCCTTGTATTGGGTCACCTTGTGTTGGGTGTGCTTACGGCATTCTTTACCTTTGCAGTAGGTTTTTCTGGTTTTTGGAACGTTCACTAGATTGTTAGTATACATTGATTAATTGTCTAGTCTTGAAAACAGTTGGCATTTTCGGATTGATGCAGCACGTAATTCGTGAGTTGCCATCGGTGCACTTCATCATATCCAGTCGGTGTCTGGTATTCTTCAGGATTCTTTCATAATTCTTCCATAATTCTTCCGTGGTTTCTTCGTTCATTTAAGTTGCTTCGACATCATCAAATCCCCCGTTCTTCGCCACACTTCATCTAATCGTGCTGTGCTGCTCACAGTCCCACGTTCTCTCATAACACACAACTGTCTTCGTCTGACTTTCACTATCGATTCCACATACCCATCTTGACTAATGTATTAGGTAGACTGAAAAAGACTAACAAAAAGTATCTGAAAAAACCACTGATGAAGGAGCGTCGCACACCGCTTAGTGAAAAAAAAAGAGAAAAACCTGTGTGCAGGGAGCACAGAGAAATGCGCACGTGCGCAGTATTTCGCGTTAGGGCTGAGCCCTAGCGTGCTGCAAAAATTAACTGCTTATATCGGAGGAGCCAGCTGAGTGAGATATAAGTTGGTATGAGTGATGTAGTTTGGGTGTGTAGTTTGGGTTGTAGTTTTGGTGATGTCTCGGTAGGCTTATATTAGCTAGAAGTTGACCGTTACGAAATGTGATTGTCTTTGACATTCAATTATATCTACAATTTGACTCTAACTATAGGTTTATTGTAATTGAAAGATTCCTGTAATCGAAGTTCCCTGTAGCTAAAGTTTCTTGCACCGATGTGTTGGTCAAAAGTTGATAATCTCTTTCTCTACACATTCAATGTGCAGCTTGTGAACTAATGTACAGTGTCCTACAATCATATATCAAAATTGTGTATTGTGCAAGTAATAAAACAGACAAGAAGAGAAATGGCACACGCCTAATTTTACACAGCATACCCAGTGTAAGCTACCCATCAGTTCTGAGTGACTGTAGTGAAGATAGTAGAGGTAGAGGTGATGGTTTCCGTGGTGGAATCGTCATCATCATAATATTCGTAGTCAACCACACAAACACCGTCGCTGACAGCAGTTGAAACGCCGTCAATGATCCATCCTGAAGCCGATGCCATGCTGGAGAAATCCGTCACCGATGGTGTGGCTGCGGCAAAGGTATTGGTGGACTTGTCGTTGCTGGTGATTGCCGGCACGGAAGCGGTGGATAATGTGGTGGCTGGAGAAGAAGAAGAGGTGACTGCTGGAGAAGATGCAACAGCTGTTGGAGAAGATTCAACAACAGATGACGATGCGACTTTAGTGGATGAAGTGGTGGTTTCAACATTGGCTTCAGAAGGAGTTTCAGTCTCGGTGACCACCTTGGCCTCAGTAGAGGTTGGGGTAGAAATTGGAGCAGTATCGGTGGTGACAAAAGTCAACACTTCACCTGGTTTCACCGTTAATGTAACCGTGGCAGTGTAATGGGTGACAGTTTCAACATCAGTTTCCACATGTGTATTGGTCTGGGTGCTAATGGAGCCTTCAACAGTGTGGTAATTAGTAGCAGTATTGTGCACTGTGGTTTTCAAATGGACCACCACTGGATCGTCATCGTCACGTTTTTCTTTCCTGGTTGGGGCAGCTAAAACAGAAGAGGCAGAGGCTAAAAGAGCTAATTTGGAGATGTGCATTGTAAGGATTGACTAAAGTTGGATTGCACTAGAGATAGAGAAAAGAGAAGAGGTGAGAGTAAGGAACGTAAGAGCGAGTAAGGAGAGGATGGGTTGGGATGAATTAATTTGAGTGACCGGCGAATATTGGTCAATATATACAAACGAATTGGAGGTCCAGATCCCTGATGCTGGCTCGGCAACCAAAGAAGTAAAGCCAATGATGAAATTGGCGAATAATAAATAATACCTGTTGCAAATTGACTCAAAGACCGAGAGTCACAGTATTATTTACCAAACATAATGCAACATCGGGCATCAGCAATGAAAATACGTAGTACCAAAAGCCAAGGCACATATCCCGACGGAATATCGCCAGCCCTGTGCCACGAAGAAAGCAAACCCAGTAATTCCCACTGGAATTACTATTGTACCCAGCAAAAAGCGAACACCAAAAGATTGCCGCCTATTGGGAAGTTCATCATGCAATTCAGTCATAAATGGAACAACACCCAGGGTTCTGCCAATCACAGCCCCGAGAAGGAATGTGGCAAGCAACCACATACAACGGCCGCCCAACCCATCACGATAATTTTTTATCGTCTACGTGATTATACTGGCTTGCATGGATAAATTTGGTGTATTTTCTCTGCAACAATTATAGTGGCTGGCTGCGAAAATCGAATTTGGAAACCGTTGACTATTTTTTAGTGCGAAAATTAGATGGAACTATTGTATGATGAATTTGCCAGGGTGCACGACCAGCTAATTAGTGCTGGTAGTCACCAAAAAAGGACAAGAAGCAGACTAAGAAAGGGTATTTTGAGGGTTGATGAGACGGGAATGAGATGTTGTGCTGGGGGATGGAAGGAATGTGCCAGAAAAATCGAGGCAGCAGTTTTTCCGAATTTCGGTGAAATTTGCAGAAATCCCAGAAATGTGAGCAGTGTAAGAGAAGGAATATGTTTGGAGTGGTAGTTGGAGGTAGAAAACGTTGGATTGAGTGAAAAATTCACAAGTTGGTACAGAGAATCTAAGAGAAATGCAGGTTGTTCAAGTGATTGTAGTAGAGGCCCTGTAAATGTGTAAGTAATCCAAGATATGGAGTCAGTGGATATACTTGAGTGTATAAAGAATCTGAGAGATTGACGTTGATGGAATCCCACGACAATAGTGGATTCCGGAGACAATACAGAGGTTCATTACAAGGTCAGTCTAGATATTAAGGTGCCTAGAGATTGAGGTGTCTAGAATTAAGGTATCTAGAATTAAGGTGTTTAGAGATTTAAGGTATCTTGTGATCGAAAGTGAACACGAATTAAAGGTCTCTAGAAATTGAAGATTGATAGGTGATTCAAAGACAGAGATGATTGTAGACATGGAAACCACAGGCTTTACAGAACATACTTTAAAATCAAGCTTTCTCGAAGCACTACGAGCTTTCATCTATTGGCCTCATCAATGCGAAGTCTGTCAAAAACTAGCAAAAACCGTCAAATATATAAACACCTCAAATGTCCCCAATGCCATAAGAGGGTAACAAGTGGTTTCATTTTGTTGATTTCCGCTTGATTTCATTGCTTTTAATCGAATCCCGGCCGATTTTCAGGAGGTGGTCATTGCCGTTGTATGGGTCTTGCAAGGGTTTACGTTTTTGAGTGTGGTACTTGGACTTGGCCAATGGTTATGGCTGCCAAAAGGCCCCGGAATGTGGGGCCACCGACCCGGCCCAGCCGCGCACTTCCGTTCTCCAGTCGGTCTATAGCCGGCACAGCCAACGGCAGCCACCACAAGGCCACGGCAGGTCAAAATCGATCCAACCTTGCCAAAGTCCCAGCATAGCAGCGGTGATAAAGCCCCAAGACATCCTGGTCTTCCCAATAGTACGCCCATTGGCCACAAAATTTCCGCCTTTAGGCGGCCATGTCCTACAAAACACGCAATGGCCGCACCCGGGACTCTACTTCCGGAAACTCGGGCTCGCCATATCCGAGCATCCGGCCGCACCCGGCGCCACCCCGAATTAATAACAACCAAATTCCGGTTACCACTATCAACAAGTATAAACAACCCTGTTTTCCGAGTTTTCCAGCGGCACAAATTGCTCCAGACATTGCCATTGAAACACAGCGCCAACATGAGTTTCGGATTCTCCAACCCGCTCGCATTTCCCTCGTACAGCCAGAGCCAAATGGGCAGAAACATCGAGGGTCCAGAACAGGCAGCTGCTGCTGCCGCCGCTGCCGCCCAACAACAACAGCAACAACAGCAGCAGAGACAGCAGCAGTCGCCCAGACTGAAGCAGCAGCCAGATGACGACAAGGAGTTGAAGAAAGAACGGAAAAACCGCCCAGGACAGAAGTTTGGCGCTAAAAAGAAGTCATGGGTTTGGAGCTGGTTCATCCAAGACTCTCATGACCCCAATATAGCTGCTTGTGACTACTGTGGCCGCATCATCACCAGATTGGCGTCCGACAAGGGCTCGCCCAAGAAGTTGAGCGAACACTTGAAAACCCACAAGTTGACCCGGGAATCCATCAACAACTCCAGACCCATACCCATTGATGGCAACGGCGTCACCTACACACACCAGGGAGTGCCCATCAGCGTGGCCAGCAACTACACCGAGGGCAGCATTGCTCCACGTGTAGAGGAGCCCCAGCCAATGGACGCTTCCGTGGTGAAAGAGGATGAACAGAAGAATAAAAGGCGGAAAACCAGCAAACAAGTCAAGCCTGCCAATGACCAGAACTTCCAGTTTGGCGTGGCTAATCTGAGAAGGTTTTTGTCTGCCAACTTTGACAACGCTCCGTACTCGTCCATGAAGTTCCACAAGCACTTGATGAAGTTCTTGACCGAGAATAAGTTGAGCATTAGTGTTATACGGTCCCACTCGTTCCAGCAGTTGATATATGACTTGCGCTCGGACTCCGTCAACGACTTGTTGGAGTTGACTGGCCTCTACTCGTCGTTATTGGAGGTCAGCCGCTTCGAGGGCCAGACTGACAAGTTGGACGATTCTCACGATGCGGCTGCATTGGCCGAGGCCAACGTTGTCAGCACTTTGAACCAGGAGCTCAACAAGAAGTGATTTAATGTAGATTAGTGTATTTATACGAGATAAGAAATGATTTCACATGATTTATTAGTAGATTATAAAGTACAATGTTGCAGCGATGCGGGATGGTGTTGGTCTATGGTTATAGTTGATGGTGGTCGTGATTTGATGTTGATCTTGTGTGACGGTTGATGTGTGAGGGTTAATGGTCGAAGTTTGGTTTGGTTTGGATGTCGTCTGATTGTCGTTCGGGTATCTTTTGATTATGTTTGATCGTGGCATCAGAGATTAGTGGTTGCTGACAGAACGCACCCAAATGTCGTTGCTGTCCAACTCACGCCACAAGCGGCTGATGGTGATGCCCAAACTGTACTTCTTCTTCTCGATCTCGTCCTGCTTCATTTTCAACTTCTCGATAGCCTTCTGAATTTTGGTTCTTGTAGCGTAGTCGATTTCAACATTGTAAGGCGGCAACAAGTTGGTGAGAAAGTCCACTTCCTTGTTGATCTTTGCAATCCGGCTCTCGTACTGGTCGTACTTAGCACGTGTCTGGTTCAACAGCAGCTGCACCTTGAGGTGATTCGCGTCGTTGGTGTTGATGCCGTTGATGACAAATTTCTTGCTGGACCGGGTGCTGTCCGTCTTGTGGCGGTTGGTCACATTGAGATTGGTGTCCTCCAACACCGGCGACTTGATGGGCTCATGCGAAACTTTCCTGACGGTGAATTTGACCGGTTTCCTTGGAGAAACCACGGGCGGCAGTTGTGATTGGGCATCGTTGGTCAAAGTTTGTGTGGGCGCCAAAGTCGTTGGTCTGTGCGCCAACGGAGGCGTTTTCAACGGCTCGTTTTCCTTCTCTGAGTCATGACTGGCAAGTTGCTCTTTGGAAAGCAGCAGAATAAGTTTCCCAGTGGAACTACTGCTGTTAATAGACGATATGGAAGACTCCGAAAGTGTGGGCGAACTAGCATCCATTCCGGCTTGGCTCATTTGTAAACAATGACTGATTCAATACTATTGGACAAGGAAATCACAACTAATGAACTTTTCACTCAGAATCAATTTTGGGTTATCTAATTAATTATTGTTTGCAAAAACCCTGGATTGTTTAGTTAATTTATATGATTTAGGAAATGTTCCAAAAGGGTCACTCGAATGAGTGTGCGCGACTGGTGCACGGGCCCACAAATCACAACACCAAAAACACGAACAATTGAAAATTAAAATTAGTGAAAAGGGGTTGGGTCGGGCACGACTTATTCTTTGGAAAGTCCTCCACAATTGGCTGCAAAGGTATGGGAGAGATTCAAGCAGAGAAGGAGGAGATAAGAGAAAGCGAAGGGGAGTTGAAGGAACTGTACGTGAGAATGGGTCTTCAGGTTTTTGAAATGAGGACAAGTCTTGGAAACGGCAAGCGTTAATTCTCTACAGTTTCTGTCAATGAAAAGCAAGAAGGTCCCTGAAAGTTGCACGAAATTTGAATCTTGTCTTCATCGTACAATTGAGTCAGTCAACAAAACACACAAAAATCTACCGTGAATCATCAAAAGTCAGCCCCGAACGTCAGAAATTCAATTAGCTTCCATTATGGCTGCAAGAGTTGCAACCATGGAGACGACATTCGCGACATGATCCAACGTCATGTGACATCTACAATCTCTGTCCTTCTCTCAGCCACCAGCTCTCATCTCCTCTGAAACGCCCCAAATGGCATTCTCTCACCGTGTGCTCTCTTCACGGCCTTATTCCTTATCACCATCCCTCTTCCATTGCCACACTTCCCGAAATATGCCACCGCTTAAGTAAGCAGGCTAGTATTGGCTCGCGCACATCTCCTATATATTCCCGCGACATTTTATCTTATCAACAATTCCAAAGCTACTACATCTAAAAGCTACAATATGGGCAATTGGCAGTACTTGCCCGTTTGCGTGCGCATGTTGGAGAAGGATGTGTCACACTGCGTGTCGGGGGTGAGTCTACAGTTTTTTGAGGGTGATTCTGTGCTGGAACAGTACATTTTCAGCGTTGGTCCCGTTCCAGCGGCCCAAGTCCGCAATAACTTCGAGACATATGTGTCCAGCGGCAATTTGGCGTCGGCGGAAAAGGTTAGGTGGTTTCCAGCAGACTATGAGTTCCATATGCCGCTATTTGAAGGACCGCGGGGCGAGTTTGCCAGGGAATACCTTGGGTTTTTCATGAAAAATGGCTTCAAGCTTCTCCCCAGCGATCTCGTCACATCCAGCTCCTTGGACGACGTGTACTTGCTTGGACTCCGGCTCCGGAATCCGAAACATATGGCAGAACTACAGGGCCACCGTCCCGTGTCTTTTGCACGGGCAAGACAGCTGGACGAGATCGTGTTAGAGTCGTTTCCATTCAACTTCACGAATCCGGTACTATTCTCGTCATACAAGGCCCATGGCCACGTCAATTTGGCCGTGGAGCACCGTGGAAATCCTGTGGCTTACTTGTCGGACATCAAGTACATGGAGAACATGAGTGGAGGCATTGTGAGCACCAAGAAGGACTCTATTGGATTATTGGTAGGCAATTTGCGCAAGTTAAATGGTGATGGTGACCTACTCTTCATAATACTGTGGGAGTATGTCTTTTCCTTGCTCGAGCCGAAGCTTGGAAGTATGGAGATCCAGAAGTTGGGCCAGCAACATACGAAACCCAGCCAAATGGAGAAGATGAGCCCAATGGACCAAAGATCGGTACTTCCCCTTGTAATAACAGGAAAAAACGGCTCTTTCTGGGGCTCTAGCATCTACTACAACGAGTCCACACTCGTGACAAACTTTCACGTGATAAAACCACTTTTGGAGGAGAAGAGTATCCAGTGCTTGGTTTACATTTCACCGTATACGTCTTTCAAGATTGAGCTAAATTCTGACGCCATTCACACACCATGCGAGTGGTTGGATCTTTCCTTCGTCAAACTCAGCACATCTAGTCAGGATATGTTACGGAACTCTCCATTTATCCCAGCACTTCACGCCGTGGGCAATTACAAAATCGGGGATGTTGTATCTACAGTCGGATACGGGCTTTATTTCAATAATCGAATGACAAAGCCCATGGTATCAACAGGCCGTATTTCTACGAAGTACTCGCTCCCTTATTATAGCGATGCTGTGGAAAAACTGGCTATGATAATCACATCTGCCTCGTGCTGGAATGGCTCTTCTGGAGGAGGCCTCTTTAACGAAGATAATGAACTCATTGGCATAATTTGCTCCAATGCTACAGTCAGATTACCACACTTCGACGAGGATGGACGAATCAGTGATGGAGAGATCGAAAAGTTGCTGAAATTTTCTTTGATACTTCCAATTGAATTGATGCAAGAAGCATACCAAAGAATTGGCGACAATAAAGCATTGAGTGAGAGAATCCATTCACTTTGGAGCTTGAAAACTGAGCATAAAGATGTGATTGTCAACGGTAGAGAGGTTAAGTTGTAGGAGCTCAAAAAGATCAAGAGAGGAATGAGCCAAGAGGCCGAAAAGAATATCTCCTGGAGAGATGTTCACGAATGCTGGTGAAGAGTTAAGGATTCGCTTTAGTCAGAATGAAAAACTGAAGATAAATTCCAAACAGCGAAGACGTTCAGACCCGAGTATGATCTATGACCAGAAAGAATGCTAACAGAATATGTCCTAAATGTTAACAGAATATGCCTTGAATGAGTATGCCCTATAGACTAGAGATATCTCAAACACACTGTGCTCAAGGAAACATGTCCATGCTTTACGAACTAGATTTCTAGCACAATTGTTCTGCTGAGACCAGTCAGGTTCTTCCTAGTCATACCGTGCAAATCAACGGTGATGATGCAATGATTATATACTTAGTTCAACAAGCTGGAAGATCTAAACTTTAAAAACTTCGTATACAAAATTACTATGTACGTATAAGCCAGACTTCAACGCTTTTCAAATCAAGCTTTTTGACCCTCGATATTCTTCTGCAACAAAAAGCTTTGGTACCGGAGAACCTCAGTAGAGCGAGCTTTTGAATGGAATGAATGGATCAGTTCCAGACATCGGTTTTATGAACCAGGTTCAGAACGGAATATATTCTGTAGATTGGCTATTGAGAAGAATATGCTCTCTTATTGAAGCAGACAAGAGTATTCATTACATTTAATCACTGATGGTGAGAATATCACATTAAACCTCAAAAACTATAATACACAGAAAAAAGGCCACATCAACCAGGTAGTAATACAATTAGAAATGAACTATTTATAAGCCGGGAACATCTTCATGTTTGGCTGCGAAATGGGAGGTAACACCAACCCGTTGGTGCTGTTGACAGAATTGGAAGAGGCGGAGGAAGTGGATGCAACCATGCTGTTGTTGCGAGAAGTGGGCAAGTACGGAGGTTGGGGATGGGAAAATGGCTGGAAAGGTTTTGCAGCCAAAGATGAGCGTAAAGGCATGGCCGGAGGGGACATTTCAGGTTTATTCACAATGGTGTAATTGGAAGAGGACGTAGATGACGGAAGGAGCAGATTGAAGTACTGGGGCTCGATGGTGCCTATGGACTTTGATCTTTGCGAGGAGCGAAGGGCAAGGCAGTCCTCTGGGGTGATGTAGATGTCCAGGCCAGAAACGAAGGATTCCGAGGATAACACGAAAGAGATGTACTCGTTCATGAAGCGAACCATGGCCAATCTGAAGGAAGCCCAAGGCAGAGAAGTTTCCAAAAAGTCAAACCAGGTGTCGAAGACGGTGGTGAGCTTGGAGAACACGGCCAAGATCCAATCTGGCGATGCCACATCGAAGGAAGCATCCTGGTTATTGAGCAAGTACAAGAGGCCTTGGAGAATGTAGTTATTCTGGATGGCATCGTTGGTTGCCGGCGAGGAAATCTTTCGCAATTGCAAGAGATTGATGAGGATCTTGGACACTGCAAGGTACCATTCTATGAGCAAGTCATTTTGGAAAGGGGCTTCTGGCTGCAAATGTTGCGATTTGAGCGAGTGGATGCGAAGAAACTGGTGTTGGAAAATGAGCGGGAACGACACGATGCCGACGTTGTTGTTGATCTGGGCGAAGAAAAGGGCAGCGTCGTCTGAGGGCCGGGCGGGCAGCGGCGAGAGCGAGAAGAACAGCGCGAGGTGGCTGCCGAGCCCAGCGTAGCCCAGCGCGGCGTACGCGCGCACGAGCGTCTGAGCCGAGAACGGCGCGCCCTGGGGCGAGAACGGGCCCGCGCCGCACGAGTGGTTGAATTCGCGGAGCGTAGTACCAAGGAGCGCCCAGTGGAAACGGGCCGAGAGTTTGAACACGTACGAGTTCAACAAGTCCTTGAAACGGGCCGGGGCGCCAATGACCAATTTCTTCTTGAAGATGCGGAACAAGTCGCAGTTTTCCGGGCCGGGAGTGTCGTATTTGTTGACGGACTTGTTGACGAGAATGATGGCGTTGTGGAGCGCATTGGCCAGCTCGTACGCCACGGTAGCGCCCGTGCGAGCCAGGCCGAGCTCGTTGGCGAGCGACGCCACCACCACCTCGTTGGCGAACGCATCGTCCAACGGGGCGCTGGCCCGGGCGTACGACGAGAGAACCGTGCGGAGCGAGGAATTCTCGTCTCCGGGCCCACGATGGCCCAAAAAGAACCGGTACAGCCGTGGCGGCGCCAGTGCCGCCTTGTGCTCGGCCAAAAGCACGTAGATGGACCACAACAAGTCCAGATTCTGCTGGAACCCAAAGGAACCCAGGCCATTTGCAGCCAAATCCAGACCCACCAGGCCATTTGACATGCCATTTTGCAATCCAATTGTCACATCCTCAGACATGTTCTCCATCACAATACACAAGGTCTCGTCCAAGTAGTCGAGCACCACGCTGTTGTTCTTGTACTTGACGTAAACGTAGGCCAAAACGTACAACACACGCAACACCTCGAGCTGGTGCGAGGCGGCGGTGTAATTGGGCACCAAGCCGTTGACGAGAAGGCCCCAGGCGCGGCCGAGAAACCGTGCCAGCGCGTCGTCGTCCGACCCGTTTTCCGTGTGGCAGCCCACTGCCAACACCGCATACACGAGACAAACCTTGAACTCGGCTACACGGCCGGCGTGGCCCAAGTTCAGGTTCAAAAAGGTGATGAGATCCCGGCAAACGGCACCGAAAACAGGATACGGCTGCTGCTGTAATATCGTGTATCCGATGAGAAACGTGTCGTTGACGGCGGTGGTGTGGTAGTCTGCCGGTTCTAGCAATGCACCCAAGTTTTTCGTGATGGAGAGAAGATGAATGAGATCTGCCGGATTTTTCAGATCTATTTGGTGGTGCAGCTGCTGGTGTTCCTTGGTCCCACCAACAGAAGCTCCGGGAGCCGCCAATGTCACGGAAGATGTCAGGGATGCTCGTGAGTTGGAAAGCTCTAGTTCGGACTTGTCCAGTTCTGATTTTTCGGAGGCGGCTTCCGGGTTAGCGGATACCTTATGTTTTTCGTCATCTTCAGCTCTTTTCTTTGCATTCAGCACCAATTTGATGTTGTGAACGGTACGGCAGTGGCGTTGCAATAGATCTCGCCTCACAAATGCTGATGTACAATATAAACAGTGGAACGGTTTCTCGTTGGTGTGTGACCGTTCGTGTCGCTGCTTGTGCTCCAGGCGAGTAAAGGCCCTGGCGCAAAAACCACAAATATATTTCTTCTGGGTGGCCATTTTTTACAGCCTTGAGGTATAAAAATCCAAAAAGCTGTAAGAGCGGATCCTTTCGTTTAAATATGAAAATATGTCATTGATGCGGGAAAATGGGGTACATGTTCCCCAGATTTTTACACTGCAGATACTCACGATATTTTTTTTCAATGATTTTTTAAACATTGGCTCAGTTTGTGGTGGTGGTGCTTAATGATGCATGCATCTGCACCTCTTTACAACAAGAACAATAAAATTAACTGGACAAAAAAAAACCCCCTATTATCTTGATCCTCCACCTATTGTACGGCGGTGTTATCGCTTCCATACCCCGCAGTGAGATTTGGCTGCGGTATCGTATTTAGCCGTGCTCTTCCTGCTACTGTCCACAGTTCAGAGCAAACACCTGTTCACCATTTCACTTACCACAATATATGGTTCGATGTCGATTCCCAATTCAATTCTTGCTCAAATCTTATTTCGTGGTGCATTCCCCCATTTCTTCTCCTCATTTAGATCGCTGCCTTTCCCCATCTGCCTCCAAGTGGAGTGTCGCATTTTTTCTCTGCGGATTAGGGCGCCGTAACCCCACTTTCAGTGTTGATCTTCCTGTGCCCGCGCAAATACTCATCATTGCGTGGTGCACGGGCCTTAACCTCGTCCGGAACTAATTCAGTGAAAAATTCCGCTTCCGTCCTCAATTTACCCGAGAAATTCTTTTGCGCTTCGGAATTTCCTTTATTTCCTGGTGCACGGAATATTCTAATATACATGTCTTGATCTACATCTTAAAATCTTCATGTCTTTGGAACCGGTTGTTTCCCACGAAAGTGGTGATACGCTAATAAATGATACGTCTGATTTGGTCCTGGTGTTCACCAGTAACTCAGCAGACACTTTGGCCCTTTCCAACACCATCTTTTCCCGTCACATTTCGCAGTACACCAGAATAAGGCATCTCCCGATCAATTCAGGTCTAGTTTATGCCAGCGTGTCTGATTTGAAGGAGAAGAAAGCACCATTGCTACTGGTGCTGTCCCCGATGATGGGAATCTTCAAAAAGACCCCACTTTTGGTGATTCACCAACATGAAAATGGTGCTAAAACGCCATTTTGTCGAGTCTTTTTCAAAATCTTATCAAATCACTTAACATGCTTTTACCTCGAGTTCCCTACGCTCCAAAAACGACTTGTGTTGTACAACAACGGTGTCAGACCTTTGGTGGATTTGGTGTGGAAGGACACCAAGCTTCGGGTGGAGGGATTTACAGGAACATCGTCAATTTTTGCCAATGGATTGATTAAGATCCACCTTTTGCAACAGAACGCTCCATCTTTGACAGATGACGTGGAAACACAGGGAGAAAACGCAAGGAGCTTCAAGGTGACCAAAACTAACGCCATGATGGAGGCACTGTTGAAGTGTGACAAGTCCACTATGGCCAGACTCGTGAAACAAGGCTCGTATGTGGTGGATATGCCATTGGCGATGCTGATGGACAACGGCGACACCAAGATCGACGGAGTGAAAGTAGAGGCGTCCATAAAGATGTTTGAGGCAAGCGAAGGTATCAACGAGGATTCGTTGGTGATGCTCTGTGTGCTCATAGTGTTGAGAGATCAAGAGTTAAGAAAGATGAAGGGCCACCGTCCCCCTTCTTATGTATAGTACACTGTATAATTCTAACGAGAAACGACTACAACTTGACCAACCTAATATATATTCCTAAACCATAAGGGTATTATGCAACTACAAGAAAGCACCGATCAAACCAGCAACGGCGGCACCCAAGGAGACACCTTGGACAATAGCACCATCAGCAGACTTGGTGGTGACAGTAGCAGCTTGGGAGGAGGAAGAGGATTCAACGACAGACTCAGCAGCTAAGGTGGTGGAAGCTGGAGCAGAAGAAGCTGGGGCAGAAGTAGCTTCAGTAGAAGCGGCTTCAGAAGTGGCTTCAGCAGTTTCAGAAGTGGCTTCAGCAGTTTCAGAAGTGGCTTCAGTGGAAGCAGCTTCAACAGAGGAAGAAGCTTCGGTAGAGGAGGCTTCGGTGGAAGAGGCTTCAGTGGAAGAAGCTTTGGAGGAAGAAGAAGCCTTGGTGGAAGAAGAAGCTTGAGAAGAGGAAGAAGAGTCACTGGAGTAACCATCACAGCTGGATTCAAAAGCCTTGATGGCAGCGTCAGCGTCGCCATTAGGACAAGCGCTCTTCAAACAAGATTCAACATCGTCGGAAGTCTTGGAGCAAATACATGACAAGTCGTTCAAACCACTGCAGTCGGATTTTTTCTCAACTTGGGCAACACAAGCCAACAAACAAGCTGGTGGGGTGGCAACAGAGGTTTGGATGTAGGAAGCGAGCGCAACGATGGCAGATAACTTTAAAAATTGCATAGCGAATGACTGGATGAAAAGAACAAGTAGTTAATAAAATGAATTTATGTGTGATTTTTATTTCCCAATTTTAGTAGTAATCAGCCTTTGAAAATTTTCGAGGCCTTTGTTTATTTTTCGTCGGATCCCGCAATTTGCCCACCAAAATGGCAAAAAGGCTAAAATTAGAATACGCATTAGGAAATCTCGCACTCAATCGGGTCTAGACTTGTTTGTATTGACATGAGTGGTTAAGCGGAAGTGCCCTGTTCCCGATCCAGCGAACAGGAACCGAACAATCTGAGATGTACCGATACTGGCGGTAGAAGAGTCGATCTGACGGTTGCACCCGAAGGGTCGATCTGGCATTTGGTGGTGTGCCGATGTGACGATGTGTTGGTAATAGGGGTTTGGTTTGATAGGAGAGGTCATTCAGGCTTCCATGCATTGGATCAGGTGCACCCCCGGTTGAACCCGTGCAATCTGAATGTCGCAAACTGATCACTGCAAATATCACTGCAAATACCTAAACTGCAATCTTGTCTATTCATTGCAATGACTGCAAATATCACCACAAATACAACTACAAATGTCACCACAAATATCACTAAAAATACCAACTCTGCAATCTTGTATATTCATTGCAATTACTGCATTATTGTAAATTCAATTGCAATTACTCCAACTGGTAACAATTGCAAATCGCAACCCCATCGAAAACGCTGTCATCTCTGCCGTGGTTCTTGATTCTAATACGTCACTTGTCCACCTCTTTCTCCACATCTAAAACTTGACACTCGACTTGAGCCCCAGCCCTTCATAAAGCAAGTCCATCGAATACTGGTCAATACGTATGTTGAAGTATGCTAGCGCATCGACATCCAATTGCCCGTTCACTGCTTTACGCAAAATATCCATGCCAATGCCACTGTTTATCCGGATCGGAATTCTTTGAGTCGTGGAAATTCCCGGCTTCACCATCAATACCTGCTGCTTCTCTAGATGTCCCAATATAACGTCTTTGTAACGAGCCTCTGCCTGCTCGAGCGTAACCAAAAGCTCAGCATTGCTCACGGGGTTGAACACGGTGACTTCGAGCTCGGAGCTCAAGATGTGAATAGTGGTTTCAATTAAGAACGGACTTGTGCTCTGCTCTCTTGTCTCAACCTCATTCTCTGGGGGATGGGCGAAATGGATCTCGGGCAATCGTATCCCTTCAATGTGCACCTGTTCCAACAATTTCAAAAGACCTTGGTTCTTCTTAGCTGATTTTGAAGTGCCGTAAATGTCCACTTCCATATCTCTGTAACCTGACACAAACTCACTGACTAATCTTTCAAGTGCAAGCTTGTCGACAGAATCCTTAGGATCCAACAACACCTTCACGGACACAGGGAATCTCTCTGCACGCGGAACGTAAAAGTCAGCCACCGAAACAAAGCCAATCTCAGTATTGTTGTATGACACTGCCAATCCGAGCTTTTCGCCGGGGAATTCCAAACTGACATTAGTGGGGTTGTTCATCTCAAGATCGAAGAGAAATTCAAGCGACGAAGAGGTGGATTCCGAATATAGAATATTGACCACCGTCACATTCAATTGTGTAAGAAACCAGTCTACTGGAGACTCTTGGAAGTTCAAAGGAGCTTTGATGTCAGCAATGTTCAAATTTTCCAAGACGTTGTTGAAAAATGGCAAAGAGAGTTTCAACTGGTCAATGGTCAAATCCAAGGACAACTCGTCAGTGGAACCCGCTGCCAATGAGCTCAAAATCTCTCCTGTCCGGGCCGGATCTACGAAATTCAACTCAAACCCTCCCGACAGCACCTGGATGTCAACAAGCTCCGACGTGTCGCTATTCTCAGTATCAACAGCGAGCTTTCCATACTGTCCGGAAGCTCCTTTGAGCAAAAGTGTCCCTTCACGATCTTTCACATCAAATTTTACCTTGAATTGTGGAGTTCCCACCTCCAAAGATAACAAGTCCTTGGGAACCTCTGCCTGAACGGTGAAATTGCTCTCTGAGCCAACCTTGAGCTTCTGCCCCCAAGGAAAGTCTAGGGACAAGGATTCCAAGTCGAATCTCGAGATGAATTCGTGGTATTCAACATCAGGTAGTAATTCACCAACAATAATCTTTCTTTTGACATCGACGTTGCGCAAGATGTCGTAAAGCCAAGGAGCCAAAGCCGCCTTGTTGTGCTTTGTCTCACTGGCACGGATCAGCACGTCCACAGGTTCATGACTATGGGAAACAAGTTTCTGAGCAATTTGACTTGCCGCTGAGGGTCCATTGCCACAGCGTTCCGATAATTCAGGAGGTACTTGCTTTATTTGACCGTTGACCCTGACCAAAATCGGAGTATCAGGCTCCACTTTCAAGGATTCGGTGTGCCACTGGCCCAAAGAAACCATGATTCCTTCGCAACCAGCCACGGACACATCCCAGTCGATGGCTGCCACACTCATGCTAACGGGGTATTCTACTGGCAACTTCACAGCTGCCAGAAGCAGCAATTCTGCATGTGCCTCGACCGAAACCTGCTCGGCCTTGGCGTCTGGTGAAAGGGCACTCAAATCGAGCGGAAAATCACCGAAAATATTGACGTCTTGGGCGTCCCAGTTGAACAAACGGCTCTGAATACGACCGCTGACCACTGCCTGGGCCCGAAGCGTGACGTTATCTTTCCATTGGGCCAATTCAACCAACTCATTGGCCAAACGGGCCACGCTGGACGAAGCCACTTGGGTGCGACTGATGAAGTCTATTTCAGAAATGCTATTGTCGACGGTGTTGATGCTCATTTCCGGTGGGAATATGTCAAAGAGGTGTGCTGGGGTCGAGTAGATTTCCTTCGGGGCTGCAAAAACTTGCACAGCGCCTGCTGGAACCACCGAGACGGCACCGAGGCCGATGGCTGCAAAACGCATGAGGCCACGGTAGAACCAGTGGTGGATGTTGCTGTAATGGACTAGAACCGAGCCCACGACGTGAAAAGTGACACCGTCGGAGTTGATGTCAAGCACAGACACGCTTTGCACGGATGTTTCGAGGGCCTGCATTGCCAACTGGTCAATGTGGGATATCATCAGATAAATGACGAAGAAGAGCACGATAAGTAACACCAAAACGGCGGCCAGAGTGTGGGGGTTGCGGTGATAGCAGTACTCGAAGATTCGGCTAAAGACCACAGCGAGCGACCACAGGGCCTCGGCGGGCACTGCGATTTCCGTCAGGACAACTGAGCCACGAGGGGAGAAAGTCTGGGGAAGAAGCGGTGCGAGCTCATCGGGCCGTGGCGCCTCCTCGGCACCATACACAGCGGAAGGGCCCAGGGACAACAGTGGGGCCAATGGTAGTGCCAGTGGAGCAGCCAACTGAGAAATGGACGAGTAGTTTGCAAGTGCGGGTTCCAGCTGAATGTGGTGCTGGGTCAAACTGGCAAGAGGCAGCGGTTGATTAATGGACGGCACGCCGTCGTGGAACGCCTGGCCAGTGGACACAGGTTCAGCGTGTTGGTGTGCTGGGGTTTCCTCCTGGTCTTTGGCGTTTGAGGTTTTGACGTCGTTTGAGAGTTTGGCGTCGTTTTCTGTGAGTTCATTCAAGATGTTTGCACCGTTTGAGGTCTTGGATTCGTTGGAACTACCTTCTTTCGAACTTTCTCCTTCATTTGGCTCCTTGGTAGCACCGTTGGACTGGGGCACAGAGCTAGTCGCAGCCAGGTGTTGTACCGGCCGGAGCTCGCTTGACACGGCCCCGTTCCTGGTGTCGTCGCGGCCGCGGCCACGGCCCCGTTCGTGCTCTTGTTCTTGTTCTTGCTCGTGCTCGTGCTCTTGCTCTTGCTCCGGCCCCAAGACAATCTCGCGGACCAGTCCCGGCGTGGGATTGGACTGAGTGGGCCGAATCTCGTTGGCAGACTCCGGCACCGGCCCCGCCAGCGACAGCAGCACGCCCGGGTTGATCTCGGACTTCGGCCGCGGCTGCGCCTGCGGCCTGCCCTTTCTCGAGAGTCTTCGTGAAAGCGAAGACCTTATTGAAGCACTGGATATACTCTCATCGTCTCCCTTGGGTTTGGGCTTTCGGCTCACCTTGTCCCGAGCTTTCTTGTACAATGAAGACATGGCCAGATTTCCACTCGGTCAAACAAAGTTGCAATTGGTGTGGTTTCAGAAAAGAAAGAGTAGTTGGTTTTTTACAATAGCCGCCCCTGAATGTTGCAAAGAGGTGTTTGTATTTGGAGATCGCGTAAAAAGATTATGTAAGAAGTGGGAGATGTTATGTAAGCGCGTAGATAAGATGAGATGAGATGAAGATGGTCAGAGATGGGTTAAGATGGATTAAGATGGTTTAGAGATGGATTGAGATGGTTTGGAGATGTGGTAAGAGACGATTCAAAGACGGAGTAAGGATGCGAGGACATGACGTAGAGAGAGTTGTGTAGAAAAACCTGTATCAGCAAATAGACTGTGATTTCGACAATTGCAATGATTCGAGACTGACAACGATTTTGGATAAAACTATCAGTCGTGATGATCACGATGTGCTGCTGGAACCACATGCTACCCACTAGTACCGATCGCGTTGTCAAGGTAAATTTCATGGCACATTCTTTGTACTTCTCGGTACTCCTACTTTCTCATCTCATACACATAGACACAATAATATACATTAATAAAACAGTCTAATCAGACAATCATACTAGAAGTAAACAAAAGACAATAATAATAACTAGATGAAAGTAAAATATCAATTAGAAAACGTCACTCCTCCACTTCATAAAGCATCACAAGTTGACCAATATCATCTCAACCGGTGGGAGTGGTCGTGCTCTTGCACGCTGGGATCAACGTTCGGGTCGATGTTGGGGTCCACCTGGTGCCCGGCGTCGCTCATGGCCGCTATAACGGCCACGTCTTGCACGGATGGCGCCTGGTGACCTCCGTCGTGATGTGGGTGCTGGTGTTGGAGCTGCTGCTGGTGAAGATGGTGTTGGTGGAGCTGGTGTTGATGGAGCTGGTGCTGGTGGAGCTGGTGCTGTGCAGCCAAGTGCTGCAGAGGATCAAGAATGTCATTGGGGTTGTAGGCATTGCTCATATTAGGATTGCCATTACGATTCAAAGGTTTTTCAACTAACGTCCTGCTGAACTTCAGCCTCTTCTTCTTGGAGCTCCCTAACGCAGGCTCCAATGGATGATTGTGAGCAGGGTGTATCATTCTCAACACCCAAATCTCGTCATCGTTATCGTAAGGACCATCGAATCCATCTGGTTGTTGATAGTCGAGTTTGACATCTTCACCAAACTCACCTGCTTTTTTGGGCACTTTACGCCCTTTTGGTGGATATAAATTAGCAACCAATCTATAGCCACATTTGTTTCTTTTGGTATACGCGACTCTTTGTCTTTTAGAAGGTTCTTTGACCGTGGTTCTGAATGAACCACTTCTCTCACATTGGAAATAAACTGCCTTTGGTTTCAGTGAGTTGATGACAATTTTACACTGTTCTTGCTCGCTCAAGACATTTTTAACGAATTTCACCAATTCAGGCTTAGATCCAAACGTTCTGATAACCTCGTTATCGGAGTATCTAGACACCAAGACTGTGCCCCCGTTGTAGTCTGGCTGTTCGGCAGCACTGGTCAACTGCTGGAACTGGTGTTGTTGCTGTTGCTGCGCCATGTGTTGCTGGAGCTGATGGTGCTGCTGTTGCAAGTGGGGAGGTATTTGTTGATGTTGGAGCTGTGCAGCAGCGGCAGCGGCTGCCGCGGCCGCCGCGGCGTCCACGGTCACGCCAGTCCCCAAAGGTCCACCGTGTCCATGGCCGTGCGAATGGTACTGGCTGCCGTCGTCTTGGTGTCCCCCAAGCGCCAGCACGGCGGCAGCAGCATTTTGAAACTCCTGTTGTCTGTTAGCCATTGCAATGGCAGTAGCGGCGGCAATCGGATCGTGTGCGATCTGTGGCTGGCCCATTTGCTGGTACTGAGCATATTGCTGTTGCGGAGGTTGTTGTTGAGGAAGATTCTGATGTGTTTGTTGATGGGGTTGGTGATGTTGATGTTGTTGTTGCTGCTGGCGGGCGACTCTGTTTCTCTCGTTGGAGGTGGAAGGGCCCAGCATTTTGCCTATCAAATGTTCAAGTGTGCTGATGTTGCAATTGTCACCTTCCAATGAGTTCAATAATCGGAATTTGTCACTGTTTGGTGATTGATTGATAAAGAATAGGTAGATGGTTGTGGATATAACGGATTTCCTGCACTTTCATGTTTTGAACTTGGTCATGTGAACATCACGTGAAACGGTAGGGGCACGCCACCAACAATTGGAGTATTTTCAAAGAAGAAGAGATGAAGAGTAGGAGAGAAAGAGAGAAGAGATGAAGGGGGACGAAGGGAACGAAGAGGGAGACGATGAAGTGGACGAAGGAATCCTTGGAGGGCTGAGAGTTGGCTCGAGAGGAGACAGAAATGGAGAGCATGTGAATGCAAAGACGGTGAGACAATAAGCCATTCAGCATGTGCTATATATGAAAAGTGTAAAGCCGTATCTTCTGACAGCCGCACAGGGAGCCTCCAAGCACTCAGTTGCTGAACTTCCGGCTGCTGGCCGAGTACAGGCCGGAAGACGTAGCTAATGTTGTTGATGAACGAAGTCACGTGCCTAGCCACGTGACTTTCACTGACACGTGACTTCATTTTTACAACCATTTGATTCATTCAATAGCCGCTGAATACCATCCGTTAGTGTTTAACATTTCATCTTGTGTATTGCACAGCCTGGCGATTTCATGAGCTCGCCAGTTATTTATGATCTTCCCCAATCGGACCTTTCTTGTCAATCGATAACTTTCCTTACCAATTGAGAACTTCACCAATTTAGGCTTTTCCTACTAATTTACGACTTTCCTACCAATTGATAACATCTTCGCCCCTCCCTCCCATGACATCACTTACGGCTCTTGCGGCAGACATCCAGCAGGCTTCAGCCAATCACGAGCTTCATTGGCTCATCAGCGACATCATTAATCCCGAGTTCCCCCAAATAATCGACGCCCTCCACATCTGCCTGAATCTTCTCCTCTACAACACCCCCCAGCATCCAGACGAGTCCAGCGGCATCGAAAGAGGCCCCTCCATCAAGCTACCAGTGTCGCTGCCCAAGCTGGAGGTGCTAAAGGGCATCATGGTACGAGATGGCGCCTACATCACCAAAATGCAAGTGGCGATAAAAGAGAGGCATTTCAACCGAGTGCTTAGCCGGCTAAACCTCAAGAAACCCATTCTCCTCGAGCAAATCATCACGGCGAAGCGGTCCATCGACAACGCCATCGACTTGATCCACACCACCAGCGCCGTAGTGGGCACCACACACAGCAATAACGAGAAACACGCCCATGTCAGCATAATTGAGCAGTTCAACCAGCTACTAATCGAAATCCAAACGGCCAAGAATGCTCTACAACTCCCTACAAACCCAAATCTCGTCTTTCCGTTGAATGTCACTCCTGGCGATGCGTTTGAGCCGGATCTCACGCTGCATTTGGCCATTGATCTCTACATCAGCCAGGCCGAAGTCTGCATTGATTTAAAGCATTTGCACAGAGTGCAAGAAGAGCCTTGGTGTGACATTGACGCACAAACGGGCCAGTCGTACGTCGACAAGGTTCGTGATGAAATGAAGATGCCAAAGAGCATAGCATCCACAAGAACAGCCACACCAACGCCGTCACACTCGCCAACACCAACACGGGCCCATCCTTTGAACGTGGGCGACATTGAGCAGCGATTGGGCACCAAGGACGAGAGTAAGTTTCTCCCAGGGTTCTTGAGCCATTTGCTGTTGAAAAGGTACGACTCGGCCGATTACATCACCAAGTGTGTCACGTACAACAACATGGTGGTGATGGTGAACAAGAAGATCGAGGTCTCCTCGCCCGATCCGGTGTTGGTGAGTGCATACACGAAGTTGGACAGTCTTGAGAATGTGATTGGCAACTTCTTGGACAACATCCACAAGGTTATGGCGGTTTCTGATAGAAAATGAGGTCGAGCTCTTGGACAGCACCCATAGGTGATGCCAGTCTCCGAGAAATTAAACATGTGGCTGTGAGACTGAAGAGGTGGCTCTTGTCCCTGATGGGGTGAAGATGTACACCTACAAGTCTCTGGGTTTCTTTCACATTGGACCCTATTACTGATTGCTTCTCATATCTGGATAACATTGCTGATTACTTCTCATATCTGGATAACATTACTGATTACTTCTCATATCTGGACCGTATTGATACTGATCAGTATTCGACACTTGAAATCACTGGTATTCAGTTGTTCACACTTCAAGTATCCGTACCCCCATGCCATACCTGTCAATTGGTTTCCCGTGATGTCTTTCTGAACCAAGTATATAACCACTATAGTTTATGTCATGCTCAATCGTTATATCAATTAGAGCGTTCTGCCAACTTACCAAGCCTCATATTTACACACTTCGTTCAATTCGTATTCATCCAATTTGTATTCCCCCATTTCGTACTCCTTCAATTGACACTTTTCCTCTTCCGCTTGTCTTTATCTTTCTCTCTTCTTTTCTTTATCTTTCTTGTGATTGTCTATTTTCAGTTGCAAATTCTCGCGCGCCAAATTCCCCAGTTTCAACCACTTCTTCTTCTTGTTTCAGTGGCGAAAGTACTCGTTTGATGTTTCGAAGGTTCCACCAAATCTTCAAAAACAACAACGTTATCAACAGAATCATACCATCCAAAAGCATGGCTTCCACAGCTTCAAAACCTCATTCGGTTTTGGCCGATATCGGCATAGAAAAACCGCTTTTAGACGACAGAAATTATAGATTCATCAGACTCCAAAATGACATCCACGTCTTGCTAGTTCACGATCCCACCACCGACAAGTCAGCGGCGGCTCTCGATGTCAACGTGGGCTCCTTCGCTGACAAAAAGTACGGCGTTCACGGTCTTGCCCACTTCTGTGAACATCTTCTTTTCATGGGTACAGAAAAATACCCCGAGGAGAACGAATACCTGAGCTTTTTGTCCAAGCATCTGGGCTACTCCAACGCCTACACGGCGGCAGAGCACACCAACTACTTCTTTGAGGTGGGCTCCGAGCATTTGGAAGGCGCTTTGGACCGGTTCGCCCAATTCTTCATCGGACCCTTGTTTAGCAAGAGCTGCAAAGATAGGGAGATCCAGGCAGTCGACTCGGAGAACAAGAAAAACTTGCAAAACGACATGTGGCGCTTCTACCAGCTCGACAAGCTGACCAGCAACCAAGACCATCCGTTCAATGGCTTTTCTACAGGCAATTTCGAGACCCTCCACGAAGACCCCATCGCCAGAGGACTCAATGTCCGAGACGTGCTTCTCGATTACTACAAAAACGAATACTCCTCCAACATCATGAGCTTGGTCGTGTTAGGCAAGGAGGACTTGGACACTTTGGCCAACTGGGCCGTTGAGAAGTTCTCAGCAGTACCCAACGCCCTGCTCTCGCGGCCCAACTACCAAGGCGAGGTCATCTACCGCTCGGAGCACCTCTCGAAGCTCATCCGCGCCAGGCCCATCATGGACTCCCACAAGGTGGAGGTCAGTTTCATGGTGCCCGATGACCAGGACGACAAGTGGGCTTCAAAACCTGCTGGCTATTTCTCCCATCTTCTCGGACACGAGAGTAAAGGATCCTTGCTCTACTACTTGAAGGAGAAAAACTGGGTCAACGGACTCTCCTCTGGGAACATGAGAGTGTGCCAGGGCAGCTCCATATTCGTGTTGGAGTTCGACCTCACTAAGCAGGGCTTGGACAACTGGGAGGCTATTTTGGCCAATCTCTTCGAGTACTTGAAAATGGTGGTGGAAGACGAACCTCAGCAATGGATCTGGGAGGAAATTGCCAATACGGCTAAAGTGAACTTCAAGTTCACCCAAAAGAAAGGTGCCTCCAATACAGTTTCCAGAATGAGTGGCTCGTTGCACAAGTTCGCTGAAACAATTCCTCCAAACTACATCTTGAGCTCTTCCATTCCCAGAGAATTCAATCCGCAAGATATCAAAGAATACGGCAAGTACCTCCATCCCGAGAATATGAGGGTTTTATTGTCGTCGCAGACTTTACCCGAACTTCCAAATAAAGAGCAATGGTATGGAACTGAGTATTCTCAAGAAGAATTGCCATCAAGCTTGTTGAAACAACTCAAAAGCGTTTCCTTAAACCCTGAACTCCATTACCCACATGTCAACAAGTTCATCCCCGAAAATTTTGATATCGGAAGACAAAAATCAGACGCTCCATTGGCCCATCCGTATCTCATTCAAGAGTCAAACAGAGAACATGTCTGGTTCAAGCAAGATGACCGCTTCGAAATTCCTAAAGGAGCCGTTAACATCATGCTTCATTTGCCCAAATCTTCGGAAACTTTGGAGGCTTCGGTCTACACCAAATTGCTCACCGAGCTTATAGATGATGAATTGAATGACATCGCTTATTATGCCGTGCTGGTGGGTCTTTTATTCGACATCAGTGCTACCAGAGCAGGTATTTATCTTAAGTTCAATGGTTACAACGATAAATTGGCAGTTCTTTTGGAGCAAGTTTTATCAAAGGTAATCAATTTCACACCTAAGGCCGACAGATATGAGACAATCAAGACTAAGGTCACTCAAAGTATCAAGAACTCAGGTTATGAAGTCCCTTACATGCAAGTGGGTAACTACCTTATCAGACTCATTAATGAGAAGACTTACTCGCAAGAGGATAAACTTGAGCTCTTGAATAGCGATAAGCTTAATTTCGACGGGTTGAACAAATTCAATAGAGATATCTGGAGCAAAGGAGTCTTTGCTGAAGTCTTAGTGCACGGTAACTTTGATTACAGCGCAGCCAGTGATATTGGCAATCTAGTCAAGCAAAGTCTTCTGGAGTTCGATACTGTGAACGAAGATTTGGCTAAGATTGGTGAACTCATCAAATACCAATCATACGAAGTTGCACCAAGAGAAACTGTGACATACAAAGTTCCACTTCAGGACCCAAAGAACATCAACTCTTGCATCGAGTACTTTTTCCAAATTGGTGATCTCTTAGACGACTACAGAGGGCGAGTGATGGCAGATTTACTCGGAACCATAATCCACGAGCCATGTTTCAACCAGTTGAGAACCAAGGAGCAATTAGGATACGTTGTTTTCTCTGGTGTTCGTCTCACCACCACGAGGTATGGATTCAGGGTTTTGGTGCAATCAGAAAGAAGCTGTGAGTACTTGGAATACCGAATTGAAGAGTTTTTGAGGATGTTCAGGAGCCAGATCGTGGCCAATCTCAGTGATGAAAGTTTCGATAAGTACAAGGCAGCTTTGAAAGATAAGAAGTTGACCAAGTTGAAAAATCTCATGGAAGAAGTGACACGCTTCTGGACGTCGATCCAAGACGGATACTACGATTTTACGCAAAAGGAAAAGCACGTAAAGGAATTAGAACTGATCACCAAGGAAGATTTTATTGAATTCTTTGACAAATACATCAACGTTGACGATTGTGAGTCGGGCAGAATCATCGTGTACTTGCAGTCACAGTGCACACCTGCTCCAACCGAAGACAAAGCATTGAAGACCGCAGTGAACAACTGGGTTTACAAGCACAATGTTGGCATTGAGAGTGACAAGGTAGATGCCATCTTGGAGAAGACCAACGAGATATCTGAGGTTGGCGAAGAAATTGCGAAGGTAGTACCGGACGCCGACTTGAGTGGCTTTGGCGATGCTGTGAAGCAGCTCCGTGGTATTGTGCTCAGTCCTCCAGAGACCAGGGGCAAGACTTATGAAAGTATCAGTGAGTTTAGAGAGCAGCATGGCAGAGGAGGAGTGGCTGTGCCCGTGGAGCCATTGAAGACTTTCTACTATCAAAAGCCTGAGGAGCACGCTCATTTGTAACCTGAGAGGAAGGCGATTGAAAGATGAGAATGATGGTTTAAAAATTTCGTGATAATCACAACAGAAGACTAGACGAGAATATTGACTCGACAGGATATTATTTTAGACTGAACAGACTTTAGACTGAATAGACTATTACAAGTTACTTGATCTTTGTAGAAGTGGATAGACTTTTGAAGACTGGAAAGGTTAGCGACAGAATAGAACACAGACAGTTAAAAGCCATAACATATCTTGTGATTGCAAATGAAGCCACCAAGTCAATCGAGCAGTTATATGTTGGAGATTCTGTTCTTGAATTTTCAGTGGAGATGTAAAAGTGGACTTTGATCCACAGAACAAGGGAGTATTCGAAATGTTCATGTGATTGAAGTTGCTAGCCACGCCTGTTCCACTCTGAACCATTTTCATGGGCTTTTCACCGTGCAATACAATGCAATGTGCCAGTTTACAGTTTTATAAATTTGCAGCCGATGATTGCTTTCGAATTGCAATCCAGGTTGAAAGGCTTTTTCATGTCAATTTGCAGTCAATGCTAACTTATAACAATTCAAAGTCCACTTTGTATCGGAGATGTCCTCTCATTGTAGGCTTCTGTTCACACAAGTATGAAGTTGTATTCATTTTCACTCATATATTTCTTTCTTGTGCACTTTCCACTTGCATGCTTTTTACTTATATGCTTTTACTTGTATGCTTCTACTTGAATACTTTTACTTGTATTCTCTTTACCTGTATTCTCTTTACTTGTACGCTTTCTACCTCGTACTTATTCTTGTATACACTTCACTTGTACACTCTTCGCTTTTTAATTACCTTCAATTGCACTTCAATTTGCAATCGTTTTTTCTCTCATTTTGTCTCTCAATTTCTCAATTTAATTTATTTATGGAGTATCACTATCGCGAATACAAATTTCTTACTACTTCTTTTCCTTTACAATTCATCTTTTGGAAGCTCATTTGCAAAGTCGATCTTCGAATCGTTGTCTTTATCGTCGCACTCTTCATTGGCTTTCTTGGATTACACGCCAAATTAACGTTTCTGCCAAATCTTCACATTCCTCCCATATCTTCAAGCTATCGCCACTTCTTCCTGTTCCCGCCACATCTTCGTCTCCATAATCTCAATGACACTCAATCTCGCCACCGTCAGCGACGCGTACTTCGACAAGCTCTTCGTGGCCAAGAACAACACGGCATTGGCCTCGGGAATAAAAGCAAAAGTGCTTCTCTTGGACAAAAACACCACCCCCATCATTTCCATGTGCTACACCCAATCGCAGTTGCTCCAAAACGACGTGATCCTCGTGGAAACCATCGAAAACCAACACAGCTTGAGCCAGATGAAACACCTCAATTGCGTGGTATACATCAAGCCCACCAGAGAGTCAATTGCCTTCCTCGTCAGCGAGCTGCGGAATCCGCATTTCAACAACTACCAGCTCTTCTTCTCCAACGCCGCCGACAAGGCCCAGCTCGAGAAGGTGGCTGGCGCCGACGAGTTCGAGGTCATCAACCAGGTCGTGGAGTTGTTCCAGGATTATTCCATCGTCAACAACAACTTGTTCACCATCTCTTCACTCGACCCCCTCACCCCCGGCAGAGAGGCCCTCGTCCACGAAGCCACCTCTTTGTCCAGCGTGCTACTTCTGTTGCGCAAGTGCCCAGTGATCAAGTTCGAGTCCAACTCGTTGGAGTTGCGCAAGCTCTCTTCCGAGATCCTCTACCACATCAACTCCAATTCCAACAACAACTTGTACGACGACATCGTCAAAAAGGCCGACCGCCCACCGGTGCTCCTTCTCTTGGATAGAAAGAATGATCCAATCACACCGCTCTTGATGCCTTGGACTTACCAGCTGATGGTGCACGAGCTCTCCGGTATCGAGAAAAACATTGTTCACTTGAAGGAACAAATACTACTTTCCCAGAAAAACGACACCTTTTTCAGCGAATCGCTCTACTTAAACTACGGTGATTTGACAGACAAGTTCCAGAAGTTGGTGGAAGACTACAAGAAACAAACTAAACAGTCATCCATTTCCAACTTGAAGACGCAGAACCTAGCTGAGCTCAAAAAAGTATTGACAAAATTTCCTGAGTTCAAAAAACTCTCCAACAACATTTTGAAGCACTTGGAACTCATTACGGCCTTGGACTCGGAAATTCTGAATCAGAACTTGTGGACCATTGGTGAGTTGCAGCAGACAATCGTGTGTGGACTTGAAAACGTTCAAGCCATCAAAAAAAGTATCCTGGACCTCTTGGACGACCCTTCCATCTCTACAGTTCACAAGGTCAAGATCGTCTTGCTTTTCGGCGTGAAGTATCCTGAAAGCAAGTATGATTTTCTGTCGTTCGTGGTCAAATTACAAAATCGACAACTATCAAACCCTCCACCTACAGCTTCCCAATTGTCGTTGCTAAAGAATTTCCAGAAAGTTTTTGGAACATCGCATGCCAAACCGACATCTAACAACTCCAACAACATAGGCTCGATATTCAACAAGAACAAAATCATCATGAACCACTTGTTCAATTCGAACAACGACCATAGTACGCCAAAGAATGACAACATTTACATGCAATACATCCCCAAGCTTAATGAGACCCTCAATCACCTAATTACGCCCCCATCTGCCCAAGGCCCGGTGCCACTGGAAGAATTGTCCACCCTTGTTCCCGATATAATCTTTTCGCAGTATTCTAATATCCCCAATGAGGTCCAGGATGTGATAATCTACATCAAAGGGGGCGTAACTTACGAAGAGTCCAGACTCGTGCACGATTTTGGAGTCGCCAACCCTAACATAAATCTTGTCATTGGAGGTGACTGTATTTTGAATAGTGGAATGTGGTTGGAGAGGCTTTATGATATTGTCAACGAGCAAGACGTATCTGCCCCTTCAAGACAAGAACAATTAAGGGACATACTTTAATCATATAATACAGACAGTCTAATTGAAAAGGAGCTGTCAAGACTCTCCGACTTTATAATCTGGACTTCTCCACCGTATAATCAAGATTCTTCAATTATATAATCAAGACCAATTCTGACTTCTCGAATAGCACCTTTCAAGTGTATTTTCAACATCACAATCATTAACATACCAGAAAATGACACGAATATACTACTAAACTTATATACTAATCATGAATACATTAAAAAGTTCTAAGATTACGGAGCATACTTGCCGAATTTTTGTTCCCACAACAAGATGTTTTCGGTCAATTTCTCCATTGACTTCAAGTTTGCATCAAAGTTGTTCACGATTTTTGTAGTTTCTTCAACTAACTGAACTTTCTCGGTTTCGGTCTTGGGCTCCTTGTAGCTGAACAACTCAATTTTACCTATTTTCTCTTCTTCCAACTCAAGCTGAGACCTGCCCAACCACTCCAAGATGGCCCCTGTTCTTTTGCGAAGCTCGTATATCGACAGTTTGTCATTGACGTAGCGAGGCCTGGAGTTCTGGTTGATGAGCTCATCTTTGCTCAATGGAGGATTCGAGTTCGAACCCTTGGAGTCTGGTTTTGGTGACTTTTTGACCGGTTTCTTCGGTTTGGGCTTGGGCTTTGCCTTTTGTTTCTTCTCCTCTTCTTCCACAGATGCCTCTTTCTCTGATTCTGGTGCTTCTTCCAACTTCACTTTCTTCAGTTCTTGTTCCAACTCTTCTTTTGTCTTTCTCTTCGGACGTCTATCCTCGTCTTCCTTCAGCGACTCTTCATTCGGCACGCCGCTCTCTTTGGCGCTTTCTCGCAATGCCTTTTGAAGTTGTTCGTCGTATAAGTCTTCAGGGTGCCTTCTCTCCTTGCGGTGTGGCTTCTTGTCACCACTTGGCGTGGGTCTTCTCCGCGGCCGTCCTTCTTCCACCTGGAGCTTCTTGCGCTTGTCGTTGACGGGCTTGTACAACGTCCGGGCGGTTTCGCTGTCGTGGACGGCAACGTGCAAGTCGGGCTTGCACAACTCACACCAGTACTTGTCCGGCACGTCCTCGTTGATGAACAACCCAACACAGTAGCCGTGTTGCCATACTGAGCATTTGTCACACTGAATGAAGAGTCCCTGGTCAATCTTGATGTCGTATTCTTTGGCAAGGAGCGCCGCGAGATTGGCGTTGATGCTGGCGCTGTTGAGCTCCTCCTGCCCGCACACACAACGGGTGACTTCTTGTTCTTCGTCTTCTATCTCGTCTTCTGCCTCGGCCTCATAGTTGTTGATATCTTCTTCCTCGTACGCGCGGGATCTCACTGAGCGGCGGGACATGTGTCGTTTGTTAGGATGTTTGGACTTGGGCGATTCTGTATGGCTTGAACTGCTCCTGATACTTCAACTGTTCCTGATAAAACTGTTCACTGATTGATTCTGATTGACAGGGTCGAATTGGCTTCCGGATCTGAACTGTTCAGTACTTGAGTGATCCTGAATCCACAATGTATGCTTGATTTAACCTGTTAAAGACAAAAGATTCCAAAATGCCTGAATACTGGAAAAGAAGTGGTGATGTTTAGTTTTGGTTGTTTAACTTGTCTCGATTCTTTTTTATCGCGGGACATCGTGGGATTACGTAATCGCACCAATATCAAGGGTTCTGTAAAGTCTACGAAAGCATTCATATTTTGTTTATTGTGGTGGCTTGTGCAATTAGATGGCCTTGTTCGTCTTGTATAGAGAAGGGCATAAATCTTTCTCTTGTTGAAAAGAGTATAAGTTTTTGTCTCTACAAAAAAAGTTAACCATCGTAAAACGCCATGTCTCGTCTTGTAAGCAATTGTACATCACAATATACTATGTCTTACCATCTAGTATACTTCTTGTACACCACCATACACTGTCTCATAATCTTTCATATTTATTGTACATCATACATTATGCCTCGTAGTTTTGTGAGTAATTGTACAAACCGTATACTCTGTCTTATCGTCAAGCAGCCTTGTTGTACATCATATTTTATGTCTCATAATCCTGTACACTTATTGTACATCATCATATCATGTCTGGGTGTCTCTAGTTCAGAACTTTCAAGGCACCATTGCGGTCAAACAACCCTGGAACTCTCACATAAGGATCCAACTCAATGTAGTTGTTCGAAAGCTTGTAATTGAGCTGGATCTTGTCGTGCAAATATCTGGCACTGACATCTGCATCAGTTGATTCGACCCACTTCCTGGTCGTATCCAAAAGAAGCAATCTCAACTCATCTCTTTCCTTCATCAACTGGTTGTATTTTTCATCTTTGGCCTTTGGTGGCACGTCCTGGCCCTTCTTGGGCGGGTAGTATGAACAATCAGCCTCATCGGTGCCTCCCATTTCTTTGGGGATGAAGTTCGTGTCAATGAACTTACTCAATTCAGACGTGTTCTTGGTGAAGTGGATCTTGGAGGCAACAACTGGGTCCAACCAATTCTTGATGATGTTCCAGACAGTTGAAAAGATCCATGGCGCATTGAACACGAAAACCTTCCCCAACGATTCGGGATAGTGTGCTTCGAAAACTTCTGCCAAAAACTTTATGGCACTATAGTCTGCATTTTTCAAAGAAAATCCAGTCAAGTCGAACACAACCGACACAGTGTCGGAGGAAACTGTTACTTCTTGCATGAAAAGCCGGGCCCATTCGATCATGGACACAGCAAATCTCTGGGTCTCGTTGGCTGGTGAATCCAGACCAAAGTGTTTTCTAACTTGGAAGAAGAAAAGCGGACTGCCTTCTTTATCTCTGTTCTGAATAAAAGACTTGGAAGTGGTAAAATTCTTGATGTAACCAGTGTTGAGTCCGTGTAAATAAGAATAAGCGTCTCCCTCCATTGCAATTTCATCCACGCCAAACTTCCTTCTCCACTCAATGGAATTGAAGAGCATTTTCAAGGCATCTTTACACACCATTTTCCTAGCTCGAATAAATCTCAAAAGGGTATTGTCCAGACAATCATTTCTCTGGCCACGGTAAAACGACAGGTGTATCTCGTGCGGGTTGTACTTTGCGAGTTCTGCAATCACTCTTGTGTTGGGTGTGACAGGTGCCGTGGCCAGTTTTTCCGCTACACTGTTGACCAGAGTCGATGACGTCTGATGACTTGGTGGATTCGAGAAAACGTCGGATTCGGCGAAATAACTGTATGCCGTCAGAAACGAATCGATGCTAGCAGCATCGGAATCGGGTTGTTGTGTGGAGATACTGGTATTGTCGGAGCCATCGAAGTCCCCTTGAAAATTTTCATTGTAGAAGTCCAGGTATATGTATCTTGTTCTGGGAGAAGGGGAAGTGATGGGTTCGTAAGATTCATTGGTGCCTCTTCGAGTGATACGGGTCCTCTCGGTTGCCGAGCCAGGCGTGCGAGTTGGAGCTAGGGCCGGCTTCTCTTTCTTGCGGAAAAGACCCTTCTTGCGCAGAGAAACGCTGGAAGTCGCAGAGGTCTGGGTAAGGCATCTGGTCAAGTCTAGAGACGAGGAGGTCGATGAGGCAACGAAGCTGTCGACAGATGAAATATCCGTGAGAGAAAGGGACAAGTCGTGACCAAAGTAGAGGAGGATATGGGCCCATACCTGTTTGAACACCTTTTCTTCGTCGACACTAAGGGTCTGGATACGACCCGGTCTATATTCGATATGGGGACTAGGTTTTTGAAATGACGACATGGTGTGTGGATGAGGAAGATCAAAAAGAGATCAGAAACAGATCGATCTGACGTCAGTTATTCGGGCAACGACGAAGTTTTCCGGCCAATAACGAAACTTATCAGCCAACGATTCAATCGGTTTTGTTCAGCTCAACAGTCAACAACTGCAATTCAACACCAATTCAATGATTTTCCACTACTAATATACTCCAATGAGGGGTAGAGGCAGGGGAATCCAAAGGAACAGAATTAACTCCGAATGTAAATTACTCCAAATCTGAATCAAGCATTGATCGATTCAACTTGGCGCGTAAACCAGCAACAATCGAGCAAAGTCATCATGCTGATATAAGCAGATATAAGCAGAAAAAAATTGATTGGTTGCTCGAATGCGGAGCATCGCGGATTTCATGTGACATAAAACGATCATCTCCTCCTTCTAATGGGAAGAATCTTTCTGTTGGCCACCAGCGGAGGGGTGTAGGGCTGTTGGCCAGAAGGTGTTGTTGATTGCATGTGCTGCTGTTGGCTCTGGGGCTGTTGGCCAAAGGGTGGAGTGGCGGACTTAAACATGGCGTTCTCCGGCGTGGTTCCGCGCGAGAACAGGAACGCGGGCTGGTTCGGCTGGGCCGGAGTTTGGCCAAACGCTGGGCCCGGTTGGGCCGAAGATTGACCGAAGGCTAGGCCGGGCTGGGCCGGGGTTTGGCCGAATGCCGATCCATTCTGGGCCGGTGCCTGACCAAATGCTGATCCAGTCTGGGCCGGTGCCTGACCAAATGCTGATGGTGGAGCCAGAGATGGCTGTGAGAACGCTGGTGCGGTAGTGGCTCCAAAATTGAACCCCGAGGGTGCTCCTGGCGTCGTGGAACGCGAGCCGGAGAACAGGAATGCTGGCGCCGATGGCACTTGTGGCATAGTGGTGGCTCCAAAACTGAAGTCAAAGTTGGACTTAGTGGGCACAGTCTGGCCAGCTGGCGCTGTGGCGGGTGCCTGGCCAAACGCTGGTGGAGTCGACAGAGCCACTGATGGCAGCTGGGTCTTTCCAAAAGAGAATGCAGATGCCTTTGGTTCGGAACCAGACTGAGCACCAAACGAAAACGGCTTGGGTTTGTCGGCTGACTCGTCTTTCTTCTCACCAAAACTGAATGGTTTCGGTTCGTTCTTCTTCTCACCAAAACTGAATGGCTTCGGTTCATCTTTCTTTTCACCTCCGAATAAAGGCTTTGGTGTACTTTCAGTCGACCCAAATAACAGAGTCCCCGTGCTGGCTGGCGCACCAAACAAGGGCTTGTCCTTGTTTTCCGTTGGCTCTTTCTTTTCGCCGAAACTGAACTTTGGTTCATCTTTCTTGGTTTCACTTTGGCCGAAACTGAACTTTGGTGCATCTTTCTTGGGTGCTTCAGTTTGGCCAAAACTAAACTTAGGTGCTTCATCTTTCTTGGGTGCAGTTTGGCCAAAATTAAACTTGGGTGCTTCTGCTTTCTTCTCTGGTTCATCTTTCTTTTCACCAAAGCTGAATTTAGGTGTCTCCTTGCTTCCAGATTGTCCAAAGCCTTCGAAAAGAGGTTTGGACGTATCCTTCTTTTCTTCAGTGGCTGGTCCGCTAGAGGTAAAGGAAATTGGCTTTGGTGTGGTTTCTTTGGATTCGGGCTCTTTCGAAATACCAAATGAAAATGCAGGCTTGGGCTTGATGGCTTCGGAATTTGAAGACTGTTCTCCAAAGTTTAACTTTGGCGTTTCTGATTTCTTCTCGCCTCCGAAATTGAAGGAAGGTGTCGAGACTTTGTTGCTGCCACCAAATGAAATGGATGACCCGGCTGGTTCATCGTCCGATCCTCTCTTTCTCTTCATCTTTGGTTCATCTTCTGCAGGTCTACCAAATGATATCTTTGTAGCATCTTTATCGGAGCCGAAAGATAATGATGGCTTGTCTGAACCAAACAAGGAATTGTTCTCAGTTGGTTTGTTATTAAAAAGAGCAGGCTTAGTAGGCTGTGATGCTTTTGCAGCGGGCTTATCACTGAAAAGGGGCTTCTCGGTGTTGCCTCCGAATAACGTTGATGCTGGTTTGTCTTCTCCCAGGTTTTTGGCTGCTGTGGCAGGTTTGTCTGCACCGAAGCTGAAAGTCTTTGACGCAGTGGGTTTGGCCTCTTTTTCTGATCCGAAAGAGAAGGGTTTGGCGGATGCATCGGTCTTATTAGGAGTAGCCTTGTCGAGAGCTTCTTTATCTTGTTTCCTTTTATCCATGATGGAGTCCATGTCAGATTTGTTAATTTGGAACTTGAATCCTGAGCTTGGTTCAACTCTGGTGGAATCTGCTTTCGGTGTCTGGGACTCTTTCAATTTGATGATGTTGGAGAGCTTCTCGGACTTGTCGATGTAATCTTGGTCGAGTTTCAAAGAAGACTTTTTGGGGTCAGCTTCAGGTCTTGATTTCTTAAGTGGATTTACTTTAACCGAGTCATCTTGGTCATTTCCGAGATCGGCGGATGCAGTTTTGGATTCCTGAGTCGAGTGAGCAAAGCCAGGCTTGCTGACATTTCCAAGGTACCCGTCGAGATTGTGCTTTTTCCTCTCTGGCTCAGAAGGTTTGTTCTCGTATAAGAACTGGCCGCTAAAGTGTCCCCTGACATTTTTGTTCTTTTTCCCGATTCTGTATTTCATTTTCAGCGGAGCTCTCTTATAAAAGCCCAACCTGCTCTCCAAGTATGGGAGATTGTGGGTTTGAGTGGAAGTTTCGACCTTGTTGCCGGCAATGGCCCTCGACTTGGTTTCTTTGGGGTCCACCATGTACTTAAGGCGGTCCTGCAACGCGTCGGAGGCCTCGAGCGATCTTTTCAACTGAAGCAACTGGTAGCGCTCGCGGGGGTCCAAGTTGAGAAACGGCGGACGAACCAAGTCTCCGTTGGAGTCTTTATAGAGGGGCGCAAAGTCGTATTCAACCACACCAGCGTCGTACGATGGGTCCAACACCGAGGTGAGGGCCGTTCCAGTGCCGTAATAGGCGGTACTGGGCCCCGGGGCCATTGGTGACCCGTCTCTGTCCTGGGAATTGTTAGAAACTTGAAGAAAGCCACCATTCTGTCCTTGGTAGCCACCGTCCACGCCGGCTCTCATGACGGCATCGTCGTACACGGTGCTGAGCCTGCGCTCCAAGTCGTTGCTCATTTCTTCACGCTGCGTCTTCATGGTATCGAGGTACGCCTGGTAGAATCCCAGGCCACTGCTAACTCTGTCCACCGAGGAAGATCTGGGGACGTGGTCGCCCGACACCGTGGCGTGGCCCTGGATGGACACACGTTTCTTCTTGAACGACGAGAAGCTATCTTCGAGTGGGTCTGGGCCGGCAATGTCGATTGAGGCTGTTTTTTTGCTGTTGTTTTGGTCTTCTGGACCATCAGAGCGGCTATTTTTCGTGCTGAAAAAACTGAATATTTGTGCCAATCCTCGCCCCAACTTGGTCCGTTTGGGCGCACGCTCCAGACCGTCGTCGTGAGTCTGCGGGCTGATGGAACGTCTATGTTTCATGGTAAATGGGACGATTTTGTTGGGTTTTGATGTGTTTGAAAGTAGTTGATTTATATTTTGATGCGAAGATGTTTGTTTGCCGGTGCACGAAATCGCACCCAGAGTGAAAAAAGTGAAAAAGTGAATAAAATGAAAAGGTGAATAAAATGAAAAGTTAATAAAATGAGAGTAGTAGGGGAGATGAGTGAAAATCAATGAAAGTGTATGAGAAACAACGAATGTAATGTAATTGACGCTGAATGTATATTTCTATAGAAATCGGGTGAAAATGAATGAAAGGAATGGGACTAAGGGAAACTAATGTCTAGAAAAGGTTTAACATTGATTATTTCCCAAACCAAGTGAAATCACCAAATCATGAAAACCTACCTTATTCAGCAAAATTCGAGTCAAAGACTCATATAGATTGCAGCGCCTTCTATCTCGTGATCCTACAGATCTACACAGTGTAGTAAGTTCGTTAATTAGTCAATTAGTTATGGCTGCAAAATACCAGTGTACCCATCCATCAGTCATTATATCTCTAGTCTTTTCAATCTCTCGCCGTTACCTTCTTGCACAGCTCGTCTCACTGATGAAACGACTCCGTCAGCTCCTTACTCAGCATGGAAAACACCGCCTTCCTCTGTCTTGGTGGGTCGAGCGCAACACCTTCTTCCTCCATGAATCCCCCCTGGTTGAGCTGCAACAGATCTCCCGCCAACCCGTCTCTTTCCACTTCCTCGTAGTACGACAACGCCGGGTTCTTTAGCCCGGTCACAGGGTCGTCTCTTGCCACTGAATCAATCTCCTTCACAAGCTTGATCATGGTGTTCTCTCCGTAGTTTACACCATACAGTGCAACGATGGGGATGACTCCTTGCACCCAGGCATCAAGAATCCTGGCTCTTTGCTTGGTACCAAGACGTGAAATAGGGAACTCGCCTTTCTTGATGAACGCAACAATGTCAACGATCAAGTGATGCTTGGAAAGAACAGTGTTGGCTATGATTGGAACAATCGATGCAAAGTCTCGCGACCTCTTCAGCTCACACACAACTATGGTGTAGTCAGAGCATTTGAAAACACATGATCCGTTCTTGTATATGTCCAGGTGGCAGGATTCGATTGTGTTTTCGATGTCAATTGGGAAATGATGGAGTCCCATGATTTCGAAAGTATCACTAATACGCCCTAGAACGAAAAGTGGCTGGAAGCTAGAGGTTTTCTGCTCAACACTGGAGGGAACGTTCTTGGATATGGTGATGTTATGAAGGAACCCAATGTCCCCTGTCCTGAGATATGTCATTTCAGGGTTTCCGTCTTCAATTTTACCCAAGAATTGTCTCCGACTGAAATTGTCAACTGGTCCTTTCGGTCCGTTGGTGAATGATGTCACATTAGCTTCTGAACAAACCCAAATTTCACCAAATTCACCCTCATGACACACCCGGTTGGTTTCTGGGTTCACGATGGCAATCTCAGTGCACACAGGAACCATTCCAGAATCTTGAATGTGCAAAGCATTCGGCACTTCAGCTTGATTTACCACGGAAACATACCCTTGTCTCAAGGCAATTGGATCAAGGTATAAATCAACGGGTGCCACAGTCATATAAGATCTGGTCGAGATCATTGGATTGAAACTGTGGTTGAAAACGGTGGACATGGAGGCTGCACTAAACTTGGTTGGTTGGAAGACTCTGGCGATTTTCCGGAGCAAATCGATTTCAACTCTCCCCTCTGTACTAATCATCATGTTCTTCAAATTGGTGAGCCCAAATCCCTTAGGTGTAAACTTGATAGCTGCGTACTTAAGCATTTGTTCGGTGACGAAAACATCTTTGACTTTATACCGGGAAAGTGAGAGGAAAAATGCCAAAGGATTTTCAGCGTAATGAACCGGCGAGCTCAAATATGTGGTTGTACCGAGATAAACCCCCAATAATGCAGCTTGAACAAACCCAATTCCCAGGGAATGTCGAACACATCCAACGATGGACGAGGTTGATGATAAGTTGCAGGTCTCTTTGAAAACCTTGCAAATCCCCATGATGTTCTTATGACTAAGCGTTGCACCAACTCTGTAGTGGTCCGAAGTAAAACTAAGCCATATAAGTGCGGTTGTGCTATCATCTCTGAAATTACTCTGAGCCTGGTATTTGGCAATCTTGGAATTGAGTGACGCAACATTGGACACTTTGGTTAGTTTTCCCGTGTTTTTGATTTTTTGAATCTTACCTCTCTTGTGATACATCTTCTTGAGAGCATCGGAGACAGGGCCATTTTTGAGGAACTTCTCAACATCTTCGTTAACCAATAATTCCAGCACATCGAAATCTCTGAGAACACCAACAAAGGCAGGGAAATCTTCTCCAATTCTATTGGAATCGAAAGGGAGCATTGGGATAGGAATGATCCCACAGATCAAGGTAGCGTAAATGGCAATCACAAACTCTTCTGAAAGTGAGTACATCAACACCACGTATTGGCCTGGTTTAATTTGGGACTTCTCAATAAGGTAGTTGCATACCGCGTAAACTCTGAGCTCGAACTTCTTCCAAGTGAGAGGCTTAGATGAGCCCTTTCCACTATTATCAATGTTCTGAAAGGCAACAGAGTCTCCACTGGAAGCCACACGGAACTTCAACACATCAATGATTGTTTTGAAGTCCGTTAAAGGAGCACCCGTCTTGTCGTCGATTGACTTTTCTCTGTAGTCTATAGTACTGAATTGATAAGGAAATTTCTGGAGAGCACTGCTACGCAACATCAGCACATAAGGAGACCAAATACCACCAATAACATCCTCACCATGGGGAATCATGGAGATGGACTTTCTCACGAAGAACTTTACGAAATCAGAACGCAAAGAGCCCTCCAAAAATCGTTTTTTACAAAGCATATTGGCGATTTCACGTCCTCCACTTCTCATGATCTTGGGAAGAGTGTCACAGTCGACTACTAGGACACAGTAGAGACGAAGGAAATGATGCTTGTAAAGGGTGTCGAAACATTTCTGTGCAATGGCATTAAGAACAGGCTCGTTGAGTGGAACAGCGCTGTAAACCGGATGCCCCTCGCTGTCGGTGACAGGTTTTTTGTTTCCTCCGGCGGTTTCTTCATCCAAAACCTTTCTCACAACTTCAGCTTCAACTATAGCGACGGGAAGGTATTCGTTACCAATGAACACGTCGAAAATGGTACAATCGTAGACTTGGCGGACTTCATTTGCCAAAGTAGCCAAAAGGTGAGACGAGTAATGGTATCTTGTACCGTTGCCTATCACTAGTTCTTTCCCTAGTTTATGGTAAACTTGTTGATCCATCCAGGACACTCTTTGTCTGATTCTATCTTCGTAGAGGCCCAAGACATACACCTTACCTCTAAAGGTAAAGCCCAAAAGACCGGTTCGAAGGAAGTCCATTTCCAATACACCATTGGTGTCTCTACACTTGGCGTGGAAAATCAGCTTGCTTTCTTTTCTGAGACCATAAAACCCACCAGACAAGCAAGGGGAATCGATCCAGATTTCACCCAATTCCCCTTTGCAAACAAGAGTCAGTGTTTCCGGGTTGACCACGGCCAAAGTTGCATCAGGAAGCGGGTACCCAAAGGCATCAACCCGCAAAGTGTCAGGTACGGAGTCTTCTAAAGCCAAAGGATCAGTTTCGACGACTTTCACGATATTTCTAGCAATGGCTTCTTTGTCGATTAAAACAGCCAGAAGCTCGGAGGATTTCTCATCTTGGCCCTGGCCACCGAGCCAATCTCTCAAGGAGATGACCATACCACCGTATTCGCTTAGAGTGAGCATTGGAATGATGGCGTTGTTTGGCAGCAGGCAGCCCAAAGGACGGAGAAACCGCAGCGACAAGATGGAGACGAATTCACCATCCACAGTCAACGCGTTGACAAGCACCCATTTCACCGAGGAGAAGTCGACTCTCTGAGTTTTGGAGAAGTACCGAGTGGCGTTGGGGGATTTCTGGTAGTCGTAGGTGACTCTTTTCAAGCCTATGTAGTCTGCGAGAAGGAGAGAAGCTTTGCATCTCAGAATGAGGTTTGCGTACAAACCCTGGGTTTCCATAACTTTCTGAGGGGCCCAGATGAGCACGTTACCGGTGTAGACGGTGAACAAGACACCGAGAATAAGGCCGATAGAGCAGCGCACGTCAATGGTGGCTAGCACCACTTTCTTAGGGCGAGAGTAGGTGTTTGGGGACCGCAAGAGGCCACTGCCGGACTCTGGAAGACTCAGGAGTGTGGTGTCGAGGCAGGCCATTTGGTGGGCCAACGTGCGGTGGGCCAAAGCGATACCACGGAGCTCGCCTACCGGCAGGCGGGAAAACTCGACGTAGGCGAGACTGGGCTCGGGCCCCGAGCTGTTGTGGCCGGCCCAAGCGGCCAACTCGCTCTTCTTGGCCAGCCCGAACTCGGTGGTTCGCCAGCGCAAGATTTTGGCGGGCCACGGGCTGCGGTCGAGCTCCTTGGCAATGACGTCCGAGTACAACACCAACTTCGACAGCGTGAGAGAGATGATGTCAAACACCTCGTGGAGCGAGATATCCTGGTGGATGGGGATGGCGGTGACCTCGGCAAGAAAGCAGCCGAAAAGCGCCACGGCAAACTCGCTGACCTCTCCGTCCTTGTACAAGAGCACCACGGTATCGTTGCGTTTTAACGGAGACCGGTGTTTGATCTCTTGGGCCACTTTGACGGCCTTGTAGTAGAGTTTCTCCCACAGCATCAGCGACACCTCTTTGCCCTTGCCGTCGAGCACCATGAATGCGGCCTCGTTTCTGTAGTTCAATGCCCGTTTGGCCAACTTGCCCAACAAGTAGCTGGGATCAAACTGGTCCTCTCGTGGCTCTCTGGGGTATAATGGAGGTTCGAGATCGGCCAGTGCTGTCACGTACTGCTGCTGTTGCTGGTGGAGTTTTTGCACCATCAGCATGATCTGCTCCCGTCGGTTGATGTAGGTCCATTGGTCTATGGAGTTTTTGGCAAAGTCGTCCTCGAGATTCTGGAGAAGAAGCATCATATCTGGCGGAATATCGCCGGCGGGACTGGCCACCGGCGTCAGCGCGCCCATGTCGGCGGCCGCGGCGGATGCGTCGGGGAGCGTGAGCGAGCCCACGTCCGGGCGGAGCGTCGCCAGCAGAATCGCCCGGGACCGGCCTGGCGTGGTCATGGTTGTAGAAAAGGGCAGGCGAAATCAAGCGCTAGTGATGGGAATTTGGTGCTGAAAATCGCTAGTCTGGTCGTAATGGCTCTCTGGAGTACGTAAATGTGGTGTCTGCTCCCAATAGTGCCACCTGTTGTCCCTTTATCGAGGTGCTATGTGAATTGACCAGTATTAAAATGTGACAAATATCAAGTAGGAAAAATGTCGCGAGCGCTGCCTGCTGCAAAAAAGTGACAACAAAAAAAATACTTCCCCGACATTTTTTGCTCGGTGATGCCATCACTTGAAACTACTTCTTCTTCCCGCTAAACCCTGGAAAATGAAGCTTTCTCCAGTATTCCGGAGCATGGCACGGCCTGCGGCCCGCGGAGCAGCCGCTGCCGATTTTCTCCGCTACGATACCGCCAGAATAGCCCAAGAACGAGCACTGGATCACCAACAGCGGCTAAAACTGCTCAAATCAATGACGAAAACCGTGTCCAAACTCATCCACAGCCAGAAACCCGCTACAGAAAACACCAAGCCAGCTAGTGAGGATGAAGCCAATACTTTGTTGAAGTCGCTAGCCCCGGCGTCCAAATTCGAACCCGAGAAGTCGAGACTCTTCACGCCAGCCGTGGCCCTTCCGGCAGCCATATCTGACAAATTGGGCCTTGCCGTTGAATACTTGGTCTCGCCGGACCGCCAGAACTGGCTGCTTGTTCTCGATCTGCTCCAGCACACCGGGGGGCTCAAAGACATGAAGAAATCCGACATTCGGGCTTTGATCAAATGCATCCCATCCAGAAATCTCGCTTCGGTGATTCCAAAACTCGAGTCAATGCTACACACCGCAGGCTACAAGCCACCAGCGGCCGTGACTGCCAACTTCATCAAAGCCCTTGCGTCGGCCAAAGAAATCGACCAATCTTCCATTGAGAAAATCGAAAAGTACCTAAACCATCTCCGTTCCATCAAGAAGAAGAAACCGCTCTCCAAGGAAACATACGAGTCGCTCGTCGAGGCATACGGGAAAATGGGGAACTGGTCCAAGATCAACAAATATCTCGCAGAAATGAAGGAAAAGGGGATTCCCCCAACACCCTACATCTACTCCAATCTTTTGGCCACCTGCGTCTACAAGTCTGCCTCCCACAAGAAGGCAGTAGATATCTTCGATCTGATGAAATTTTTATCTAGCTCTACCCGCCCAAGCACTAGGGCTTACCAAGACATTATTGTGTCCTATGTCAACAACAACGAGATCGAAAAGGCCTTGGACTTATATCAAGAGATGCTCAGAGATGGCATTCAACTCAACCAGAAAATCTTCATCACCTTGGCCAAGGGCTGTACCACTAGAGAACTTCTCCGGATCAAAGCATGGGACTTCATGTTTGAAATCTACCACAAGGGCTGGGAACCCACCGTTGAAACCGTGGAAATGATTCTTTACCTTGCTGCCAAAGAAGGTGATATTGCATTGGCCAGAATCCTATACAAGAAACTTGTATTGACAAACTCAGCTTCCGCCAGGGGCTTTGGAAGCTTGTTGTTGGCTTACAGTAAAGCATTGACGATGACCGAATTGCCAATCATGCAATCAGAAAATGGCCGTCTTTTCAGAAACAACTTGTTGGCTGAAAGAGAGATCGTGGCGCAACCCACTAATGACCCTCGTGTTTCTGTTCCGTTCCTCCCAATTGTCAGGCCATCCAGTCCTCAAGAACTCATGGCAGAATCTAGTGCTATATGGGCCCATGCACTCATGTTCCATCCAAGTTTCGTCAACACAGAGACTTGTACTACGTTTCTCAATATAGCAGCCAACCATGGCACTTTGAACGACTTTATCGACAGATACGAAAACTTTACAATCCTCAACAGAGCTGGGTTGGACGACGAGTCAGCTATAATCATTGAGGACCCAGAAGATGCAGTTGCGTTCAATGCTGAACCCGCTAACTCCAAATCGCCCATTCTCCAACAATTGGAAAAACTTCCAAGTAATAAGATCTCTAGAAACACCTTGATGTACATTCTCGCTCTCAAGGCAGCAGGTGCCAACAAGAACTATAAATTTGCCCAACAAGTGTGGTCAGAACGAGGATTGTACAGAAAAACAGACCATTTCAAGCAGATGAGCGAAGCTAACAAGCACCAACTCGACTTTGACTTTGCTACTTCTATGGTCAACTGTTTGACTAAAATGAGCTTGTTAACTGACGCCATGGCTGTGGTTACCAGCACCCAACACCAGTTTAAATGGACCTGGAAACAGTTAGATGCGCTCAACAAGGCAGCTGGAGAAATGGGTAATTTCGACATCGCCCGTGGCGTCAAGGATATCGTTGTTGGAGCACAAATCAACTTCGAAGGTAAAATAAGAAGAAACGAATATAGACAATTCGTGCAAAAGAGAGGATTCTAATTCCTATTTGTATGAATGCTACTTGTATATAGATAATGCATCACGACCATCACTTCAAGACTTTTGCAACTTGTACACCTTCTTAAGACTATTATACTTATTAATCTAAAGTCTATTTACAGCTTATATATGTACAAGATTATTTGGTGACGAGACTGATGAGACCTTTGTTTCTGATGATTCTTCTGACTTCTCCGGTGACGAACTTGTCGACCAATGGCAAAGCTTCTTTCAAAAGCTCTTCGTCGCTCTGGTCCACGAGGGTCTTGAGACCTTTGAACAGCGCCCTGGCCTTACCATTGACGAAGACGTTGTATGTGACATATGGGGACTCTATCTGGGAGCAAGTTGGCCATTTCTCGGAGAATATGGTGTCCCATTGAGTTCCCAAGGACTCATGGAGAATTTGCCAGCATTCCTCGCTGACGGCAGGGGCCACTGGTGACATTGTCACGAGCAATTTTCGGTAGAAGCCGAGCAACAAGTCATTGTCAACTTCTGGTGATTTTGCAGACTTGTGTATGGCATTGGTAGCCTTCATGTAGTCGGAAATGACCGTGTTGAGAGAGAGTGACTCAATGGATTTACCGATTCCGTTAATGAGAGTTGAAACTTCTGTGTAAAGCCCTGCCTCGTCCGACGAGAGCATTATTGGATTCCCATCTGCCAGGTACTCATTTCTGGCCACATTGGATGGATTCTCTCTTTGGGTGAGGGAATCTGCCAAGGCCAACACTTTCTTCAACCATCTCTCGATACCAGGAATTTGCTCTTGATTCCAATTGAGCACGTCCAGAACTGGAGCGGAAAAGAGCATGAGTGCACGCGTGGCATCGGCGCCGTGTTCTTTGATGCATTCTGTTGGATCGGCCCCGTTGTATTTGGACTTGGACATCTTCTCGTAGGAGACCTTTGGCTCGGCGCCGGTAGCGAGGATGCGAGGCACGGTGCCCGAGTGGTCGAGTTCGTGTGGTTTGAGGAAACGGCCTGTTTCAGGATCTGTGAATGTTTTACCGTGGACCATGCCTTGGGTGATTAAATGGCGAATTGGCTCGTGATGTTCAGTTCCAGACCACAAGCCAATGTCACCGAGGAACTTGGCCACGAACCGTGAGTAAAGCAAGTGCAAGATTGCGTGTTCAACTCCCCCAATGTACATATCCACGGGCATTCCCTTTGCCTTCTCTGGCGAGAAGATCTCGTTGGTGTTGGTGGAGTCGAGGTACCTGAAAAAGTACCACGACGAGTCCATGAAGGTATCCATGGTGTCTGTATCACGACGAGCGTTGCTGCCACAAGAAGGGCACTTTGTGTTGACAAAAGACTCGGTTTGGCCCAATGGATTGCCCTTATCGAAGGATTTCCGCTCCACCTTTGGCAAGAGGACAGGCAAGTCTTTGTCGGGCACAGGCACAGTTCCACAAGAGTCACAGTGCACTATCGGGATAGGTGCGCCCCAGTAGCGCTGGCGACTGATGAGCCAGTCACGGAGCCGGAGCTGGGTCGAAGCCAGGCCGAGGCCGTGGGCTGCTGCCGCAGCGGTGATGTCTTTGGCGGCACGAGACGAGGCGAGGCCACGGAAAATGCCTAGTTCCTCTGAGTCGACCAATTTTCCTTTACCTGTGAAAGGCACATTTGAGGCCGGTCCGTTTTTCTTCGTCGACGACTTCACAACAGTAGGGCGGACGGGGCCGTGGGCGTTCTGGGCCCAGAATGCGTGGTCCCGCTCGTCGTGGGCCGGGCAGCCCATGACGGCGCCGCTGCCGTAGCCTGCAAGAACATACGGAGCGGCATATACAGGCACGTCGTGGCACTGGCCACGCAGGCCGTGGGCGTCGATGGGGAGCGAGACCTGCAACGGTAACCGGTAGCCCTGTTTGGAGTCCGGGTCGACGTCAGCCAAGAACTGGCGGAGTTGTGGGTCCAGCTGTGCGGCAGCTTCGACCAACGGATGGGTCAATGCGAGTGCCACATACTGGACGCTGAACAAGGTGTCCGCTCTGGTGGTGAAAACCGAGAGCTTGGTGCCGTCCTGGGCCGGAAATTCGAGCTCAGACCCAATGGACTCACCAATCCAGTGCCGTTGCATGGCCTTGACCTTATCGGGCCATTGCAAGCTCTGCACGTCGTGCGACAAGCGGTGGGCGTACTTGGTGATGCGGAGGAACCACTGTTCCAAGTTGCGTTTCTCCACCACGGCGCCAGAGCGCCACAGGCGGCCATTAGCGTCGACTTGCTCGTTGGCCAACACCGTCTGGTCCACCGGGTCCCAATTGATTTCTGCGGCCGCACGGTACGCCAACCCGTGCTGGAACATGAGAAGAAAAAGTTTCTGCGTCCACTTGTAATAGTCGGGAGAGCAAGTTGTAACTTCACGCTCCCAGTCGAAATCAGCTAGCATTAGCGCCATTTGTTGTTTCATTTTAGCAATGTTCTGCTCGGTCCACGCCGCCGGGTCCACGCCTCGCTCAACGGCAGCGTTCTCGGCAGGGAGCCCAAAAGCGTCCCAGCCCATGGGATGGATCACGGCCCGCTGCTGGAGCCGCTGGTACCGTGCCACCACGTCACTGATGGTGTAAACCCGCAAATGGCCCATGTGGAGCACGCCGCTCGGGTACGGGAACATCAGGAGCACGTAGAATGGTTCTTGCGTCGTGCTGGGCACCGTGTGTTTGGTGGGATGTAGCGCCTGGTTGGGCAGGAGCTGGCGCCAGCGCTCGGCCCATTTTTGGTCGAGTCCGGCCAACAGCCGCTCAGTCTGTGTCGGCGCCCGTGTGCTGAGCCGCCTCACTAGCGCTCGTGGGACTGGCATTGTTTTTTGTGTGGATTTGGTAGGGTTTTTTTGGTAAAAAGAGTGACAAAGTTATTGAATTTGAATTTTAATCGCGATCGAATTTGATTGATTTTTAAAATAATCTCGAAAAATTGAATGTTCCATTTCAACACATATGAGATGGTGCAAAATTGGTCTGAGCCTAAAAGTGAGGATGTGCTTAATTTGACTTAAAACTGAAAATGTGTGAAATGGATGTAAGAAGAATATTGCTAAATTGATATTGGTGATATTCAGTTTGATAGTTTCCTAATACTGAATAGTGTAGGAAATACACTTGGGGAATTGGATGCTGGAAGTGGGCATTGACGGAAAATGTATTAAACCTGATCTTCGTAATATTGCACTTATATCAGTTTCGAAACTAGATCAATTCAAATGGCCGTCTGAAAGGACACATTTGTTGATATCCAAGATTTGTGTAATTTTGGAATTCATGGACATTTGGAATTCACCGTTATTGAAAATTTCACTCTTGACGTCGAAAGTAGGAATTGGCTTTCGCAGCCAAAATTGTCCTACCGCTAAAACATTGAATTCAAGTTTATCCCAATTCTTGTTGATAAATCGTAATATTTAGCGGTAAACCTTCCTTCTAACTTCCTCAGTGATACTTACTGAACTTGATCGAATTATTCAGGTTCTATCTCGTTATACTTTATCCAACAAATAGCTTATCTTGTTGGTCATGACCATGACTATACCATCATATAACCATATTCAATGGCAGATCGACCCATGATTCAGATCTCCATAAAGTAGTATCACAAGCATATTTGCCCTGTAATTGACAAACAACACCTTCCAACACTCTTACACAATTGCTAAAGCACTTAGCCTTGTTAATATACATATAATACATACTCTAGTGTTCATCCCTCTTGTTCATGAGCGTCTTCAACGAGGTGAATAGCAAATCTCCTAATCCTTTGTACCCCATGGCAACCAATTGCCTCAACACTCTGAGCTTCACCTCGTCATATGACAACCCTAGCCAGGGGGCTTCCTGGTCCCGAGAAAGCGCAGCGACGCTGCTCTCTTTGATGGGCCCGGCGTGTCGCTGGCCCAAACCATCATGGGCGTCTTCAAATTCCCACACGATCTCGGCCACAATGAATGAGAAACTCGGGTTGTGAAACAAGTTGCCCGAAACCTCGACCGTCATAAGGTCCGAGAAGTTGAATGTGGGCAAAGTATTGATTTTTTCAAGAAATCCAGGTGAGAGCAAAAATGCCTTGTTCGAAGCCTCCGCCGACGGGCTGTAACTGAACGCCTTGTCTCGCCATATGAGATTCAAGGTGTCCATGACATATGTGTTTTGAATACTTTGTAAGTGCTTTTGAGATTCCGGGTACCGATAACTCTTGAACACAGCAATGTACCCACACATCTCCGAGATGACAAGCGGATTGGAGGAGAAAAGAAGCTCGTAGACCAAAGTTGGGGGCACGAAAACGGCTTCGGCAGCTAACAGTTGGAAATCCTCGCGTTCAAACCTCTTGAGCGTATTGAATACTTGTAACACCAGGAGCTTGACTTCAAGGGTTAGTTCACTTATGTTCTCCACAAGGAAAGCGTAGATGGCAGGAATGGACCTGTTGATGATTTCGTAAAAGTTTTTCCGCTTGATAACTGAGCTGCTGTCCTGTTTGATTTGTCTATACCATATGCTGAAAAGATCACTGTGTTGATATAGAAGAAGTCGTATCAATTCGCCCTTAGGCACCTTCAGCTTACGGCTAACTTTGCTAATTACTTGGAGTGTGGTGGCTAGGAACAGCTCAACAAACTGGAAAGGATCTATAATGGGAAGGTTTTGCAAGAGCTTGAGACGAAGAATGACGTTTTCGGCCGATCCGTTTGTCTTCTTTGATCCCGAGGCATGAGATTCGACTCTATAGCAGATGAAGTCGACCATCAGTTTCAAAGATACGGCACCAGCACTGGCGTCTAGAAAGTGGCCGACCTTGGTGAGCAAAGTCTCCATATCATGGAGCGAGAGGTTTTCGTCAAGCAAACTGAGTCGAATGTAGTATTCCAACCGCGTGAGCGGATCCCCTTGTAAGCTCTGGCACACGAGGAACATTGACTTGAGAATATCGAGATTACCAGGGGCCACTTGCGGGTCAACGATCGAGGCCACATTGTTGAATTTGATATTCTCGATGTTAGACACCAAAGACGCCACAGACGTGCAATCGGTGATGCTTACTGAGGAGACTGAGGCTTCCACAGAATCATGAAGGTTCTCTTTGGACCCGTTGTTGCGTCTTCTGCGCTTGATTGCCGGAGAGAAGCTGTCGTAGTGTTTCAACATGATTTCGGTATCTCTCTGGTTGTGGTTCTGGACCCACTCCAACAATGACGCGTTGGGGATGGCAAACAGAGGCGGCAGTGCCGTGATGGCGGCAAAGTCGTAGTCGGCGGTGCCGGCAAACCGGCGCCAGTCGAGACCTGGCACCGTGCGATGGAATAGCACGAGTAATGACCGCAAGCTCTCGTCTAGCGGGAACTTGAGCACCAAATCGACGACTCGTTGGACATGCCATGGCCTGAACGGTGCCACAGGTGCCGGCTCGGCCCAGTAGTACCGCAGGGCCGGGGCCGGGCCCAGTCCTGGTGCGAGCATGCTGAGAAAGATTAAATTGGCAGTGTATGGCCGCAAATACTCGTACGAGAGCAAGCCAAAAAGCACGGGCCGTAGGCCACGCAACGCCTCGGGCCCGCTGGGCCCAAAAAACGGCATGGAGCAAACGAGCCATTCGTAAAGCCGCTGCTGAAGCGGCGCTGGGAGCGTCTTCAGTCTTTGACGGGTTCCGTGGCGAAAGTACACCTCTGGCGCACCGCCCTGGCTCACCACGCGCCGCACCAACAGTACGGGGAGCCTGTAGTCGCCACTGGGCCGGAGACAGTGGGAAACGATGTAGTTTTTGGTGGATAACGCTAGTTTCGAAGCTAGCACGAGTTCAACGAGAGCGTCGAGCGAGGCCTGGTCGACGCCGCCAGATTCCGCCGCCAGCGCCACCTCTGCTGCCGCGTCGAGCGTGCCCTCTCGTTGCAAGGCTTCGATGAGCGTGGGCACAGACATTTGGTGTTGTTTGCGAAAGACGCGTTGTTGATGTTGGTAAAATTCGCGATGAATTGAGTTTTGATATTTGGTTTCGATTTGATTTTAATTTTGATTTTACTGAGAACCTATTTTTACTAGTGTGTGGACTTGTACTGATAAGTCGTAGATGTGTATGATATCACGGATGAGTGCAGTATATAATAGATGAGCGTATGATATTATGGATGAGTGTACTTTATAGTGGTTGAGCGTACTATATAATGGATGACGGTCTTAACTCATAGTATTCTACTCTGTCATATTATTGCATACATTTATATCATATTATTGTAAACCACTTCTTTCTCTACGAATTTGGATATCACATTTCTGTATACATCATAGACAAACACAATCCTATAATATAGGCATATGTACTTCTACAATCTATGCTCGTATACTTCTATATCTTCTAACTCCTTCAGTTCAATCTCATAGATTGTATATTTCTATATTACGGGTTTATATGTTCCATAAGGCTTTTGCATTCTACTCTTCATATACAGCTTATACCTGGATACTCTATGCACATCTATGATATGGAAATTCAATGCGATATCCGTCAGGATCAAAGGCACTGTACCGTGCAATGGCTATGCCGGGACCTGGAAGATGAGCACATTTCGTCAAAAGGTTTGGCTCTTTCGATCCCCAAAAGCCGTACGGCTGACTTTGGTGCAGAGGTGTCGTATTGGCAGTATCGTAGTCTCTACCAACTCACTCACGACAAATAAGCTTAAATTCCTCCAGCCTCACGGTACCAGCGCACCCCACGGTCAAAGCTCACCACACAAAGGCCCTCGTTGGAGTCACTTCCGGCACCAGACCGCACCCCTTTCTTGATGAACCGCACGGCACTGGCCACGCTTTGGTCGGTGTTCTCGTCGTGCTCCGTATTCTCCAAATCCAGCACAGATATCTTGATGGTGGCCTCTCTTTCCCTGGTGTCCAAGTTCCACACTCTCACGCACTTGTCAAACCCGCAAGATGCCAAATACTGGCCCTCCAGATCAAAAGAGAGCCCCATCACCCAACCTTCATGGGCAAATCCTCCAATGGTGGTCTTGGAACTATGAGATGGTGTAGTAAGGGTCCCGATGTTTTCCCCATACTTGACGTCATAAAGTGTCACCGTTCCGGCAGACTGGTTATCCCGGGCCACAGCCAAGATAGAGCCTCCAGGAGAAAACTCCACGGCACGCGGCATCAGCCCACCCTGGCCTCCGGCTCTGAATGTGTACAACGGTTTGCAGGCATCGAGATCGTACAACAAGACATCTCCATTAGTGTACCCAACAGCAGCCTTCGCCTCGGCCTGCAGCACTCCCAAGGCGTTAGGGAAGACCTTGTCGCCTGAGGCGTCAAGACGGCCGTGGGGCACAAGCTTCACGTCAATTTTCTCGGACCCAGCGGTAGTCTCAACATGAAACTCCCACACACCAGAACCTCCGGCGGCTTCAGTGGCAATAAATAAATCTTTCTTGCCCTCTGGATCGGTAAAGAATGCAGGGCTCCAGAAACCCAGTTTGAATCCATCAATTGGCGCCAAAGTTAATGTACTGATGTCATCTCCAATTATGGTGTAAAATGCAATAGAACCATCAAAACAGGCAAATGCCGCCACCACAACCTTTACTTTCGATGAAGGCATGATGTTCTCGTACACTGCAATATGATGGATCCCTATTTTGTTGACCAAATGACGAGTAACATGTTGGTGTGGATCGTGACCTTCATTCTGCTTATTATCCCAGAAACAAGCATATCCATCGCTTGACACGGTGATTGTGTAAACATTGGTAATGGCCACTCCCAGAATGTCCAGCTGGTGAGCCTGGGCGGCGGAAACAGTAGAAATGTACTGTTTACCCATGATTTGTTGAAAAGTTGACTTGTATGAAATGGAATAAACGCTGCCATTTTGATGAGTTGAGTCGTGCGAATGTGGATGGTATATCTTGCTTGATGTAGTTAGATATCAAATCCTATTTCATGTATTCGGCCATATCCAGTGGAAAACACGATTTCCCGTCCGATCAATCATAGTTAAGCCGCTGAGAGCGAAACCGAGTAGTCAAGTGGGAGACCATTGGCGAAACTTTCGTGCTGAATGCTTTTTTTTTAATTTTCACGTTGAAGAGCTTGTTATGTATTTGTTGATATGATGGTCAACATCTAGTGTTGTATGTTAACATGTACGTGGTTGACGTGGTGCTTTGTTTTTTATCCGCTTTGGCTTGTCAAATGCCATAAATTCGCAGCCTGATTTATTTGTGGCTGCAAAACACCATGTTCTCCCGAATATTCTCTGGAGATGCCAAAAGTGCTCCGCTGTCGTCATCCAGCTCAGATCACTCCTCAGAGAGTGTCCATACCATTCGGTCCATTCCTGTCAGAAGGCACTCGTTCTCCAACCCTTATCCCGAAGAAGTGTTTGATGTATCTTTCCAGGAAAGTCTCAATATTCTCAATGATCCGTTTGATGATAAGTTCAAAAAAACACCCAAAGATGGTGCATTTGGAACTTGCCGCCTGGAACCCATTTTGAAGAAGCGAAGTCCGAAAACGGTTCGCTTCAATGCTTCTTTGAACCAGAAATTTGTTTATGCGGACTTGTCTAGTGAGAAGGAAGTTGATGCCTCTGACTCCTCGTCTTTTTATCCCGAGGATAGTCCTCGGGCCACATCCAGTTACAGGCCCTTTGAAGAAGACTTGAGAAAACGGTACGAAGCAGCCATGCAAGACGAGAAACCAAAAGTCCCCGGAATCTTCTTGGATATGTTTGATGAAGAAAAGGAGCCAGAAAAGACCACGACGGAAAAGTCTGAACATCAGGAAGCCGCTGGGAATCGCCAGGAAATAAATCCTGTAGAACCAGCAAGTGATCGAAATCCAGAATCAGAAACTTCCCATGGCCTCCTCGATATTGCCAATGCTTTAGTTGATCTTTGTGGAAACCCCGTGCCAGAAATGGCAGACGAAACAGCACTCCAAGAGTTCATTCTACAGAAGATTGAAACTTTGAAGGATACTTATACTAGTCGAGAAACTTCTTTCAAATCCTTGGAATCAGAGATCAGAGAATTGAAAAAATCCATGGAAGTAACCCTGAGCTTTGCACAGGGGCTCAGCAAGAAGAATCAAGAGTTATTGACAGATATTGACACATTGAATGAAATAGTGTGTCAAGAAAAGGCTTTCAGAGAAGAGGAGGAAGAAAAGAAAGCACTTTTCGAAACACATGTCATTACTGAGGTCAAAAATGCACTAGGAGTATCTGACTTTGAAGGGACTGGTATTGAGAGCTTGAAGCCAATTCTTTCTGCTTTTACCCAGCGAAACGAGCAGGAAATTGAGAAGATGGAATCTCTTCTTCAGACATGGAATGATACTGTTGAATCCTTGGAAAAAGAATTGGAGGTTGCAAAAAGCTACAAAGCAGAAGTTGGGTCGCAAGCCACCAAAATCTCGTATTTACAAACAATGTTGTCTTCTAAACAATCTGAAATTGAAGATTTACTCAAGCATAATGCAAGCACCCAAACAAGCTTGTTCGAAGAAAGAGAGAAGAATGCCTTGATGGAACATGAATTGGCTTCTTATAAAGAATCTACCGAAGAAAAAAAGAAGCAAGTTCTCGAATTTGAGTCTACTATCGATCAGTTGACACAAAACTTAAGTGACAAGGAAGAAAGCAACAAAACAATGGAGAGAGAGATAAAAGAATTGAAAAACTGCAACAGCGTGACTCTGGATTATAATAAAGCACTTAGAGACGAAATTGTGCTCTTCAAAGAGGAAATCAAAGGTTTGAACAAGGAAATCTACGAGAGGGACAAAACTTTGAGAATCCAAAAGGAACAGGCTGACAAGTCTACAGAAACGAATAAGAGACTCGAAGAGGAATTATCGGATTTGAAAAAGGGTTATCTTGATTTCCAAAAAAGTCAAGCCGAAACTCAGTTAGTGCTAGATGAGACTTCCAAGTCCAACTACCTCGCAATTACAGGACTCAAGGCTTTAGTCAAGGGTATCTTTGAGAATCTCATCCCTGTTCTACACGAAAAGTCAGTTGAGGAGTTTGCGCTGGCGTACTATCAGTTTGTGAATATTTCACGTCTCACCAATAAAGAAGTGCCTGTCATGGAGAGTATAGTCAAGTTTCTAGCACTCTCCATGGTACTGATAATGGATCAATATGGGCAAATGGAGCAAAAGTTGGATTTTGAAGTGAAAGAGAAAAAGCACTATTTCGAAGGGCTCCTTGAAAAGTATACGCAGCTAGTTTTAGAGTTAGGCCAGAAACAGAAAGGTAAGTTTTAATTGTTAATAAAAGAGTCAAAAAACGAGTAGAAGTTTCTGAAAAATTCGCAACTTTTGTGGATTTGGTTGCAAAATTCGAAAAATCAACAAAATTCACATTCTTCACTATGGATCAATTACCGGATATTACTAGTAGTAACACCAACGGTGCAAAGAGAATACATAGATGGAGTGTTCTGGCACTTCTCGGACCCAAATACAAGTTCGAACGGAGCAAAAACTACCGATTTTTCCGAACCAGGCCGGAACACGCCACAAATGAGGACACCAGTGATTCCACCGGAAGTCTCAGTACATTGCACGAGGATATCAAATCAAAGTGGGAGGAAGCGACAAAAAGGTCCATGAAGGACACTTTCAGGCTGATTTTTTGGTGGTGTCATGTTCAGAAACACGAGTCCGAGACTTCTGCACTGAGTAATGAAAACCAGTCACCAGCAGTCGACCATACCATCCAACCCATTCCATTCCCAGAGGTGCCTCAAGCATCCAAGCCACCAAAAGCGACAGGGGAGAACAATCCTGTGGTCATGTTGGGAAATTTCAGGCCTTCCTCAAGACTGAGGTTCCGGTCAAGACGAGTGACACCACGAAACTCCCAGGTCCATGCCTTCAGCATCATCACCAAGGTAGGGAAGTGAAAAACGAGAAGAGTAGGTGACGTGGAATTGGTACAATGATACAAATGAGACAAGGAAAGATATAAGATCGTAAATCGAGTCAAGACAAAATATGGAGGTGTAGACTGAGAAAAAAACTTACTGTAAGAGCATAAGGAAATGAAGAGGCTTGAGAAAGAAAGCAAATTACACGGGAAACACAGAAGAAACAGGTGAATCGAAATTTTTCGTTGAACAGCTTCCATTTATTTTACGTCTACAACTACAACGATGTCAAATTCAACAACAATAACCTAAGAACTGTTTTTTAATAAAGAAACTGATCTGATATAGGGAAATCTTGAGATTTCAATCCATTTGAGACATCCTTGATCTAGGAATGTACTCGTAGTGAACCTAATCAATGCGCTTATGACTTGGTGTAGTGATGAAAAAAAATACCCTCTACTTGTACTGCTTCTGGAGTAGTGCAAGTCTCGCCTTTTCATTTCCCAACTGAAGATGGCGACTTGAACATGTTGATCATAATGACCTGATTTCAAAAGCGCTTGATAAACAACTCAGTCGTTTGGATGATTATTCCTCTTGAGGTTGGTTTTGCAATTTGGATGATATTATAACAATTTCCATCGTTTTTTTGAATCCAAACTTAAGCGTATCCTTGAAAAGTAAAGGGTCAAAAGGCAAACCCTTGTAGTTGACTGTAATTCTTATTGGTAACTAGTTATTGGTGTGTCTCTTCTTCTCGACCGGTTGGATCCAATGCCGCTTCGAGACGTGCAATTTCACACTCAAGACTATCGGGATTAATGAACTCAGAATGTGAAAAGTCGATAAAGAACACTTCTCCCTTGCTGACAATCACATTTCTAGCTGCCATGTCGTTGTGTGGCATTCCGAGTGAGTGGAGTAATTTCAACTGGTCCGTGCCGTTTTTCACAGTTTGGCTGCAAAAAGTTTCTGGCTCACTTTGGATATAATCCATCAACAAGAAATGGCCTTGAAAAATTCGATGCACTCCTTCATAAATCACAACCCATCCACAGTCGTACAACTGAGCAGTATTGATTTTGGCCGTGCTAGTACGGTTGAATTCCAGAATCTTGTTGTAACAATTGACTTCACAGCGGTACATTTGGAACACTTCATCAAAGAATTGTTCTTTGGTCATCCATTTATCTGTATACGACTTAAGCTCTAGGTAACTGGCGTCATAAATTTTCAAAACGAGTTTACGATTCAAGTTCAAATCTAGAAAGTCAAACTGATGTTGGAAAACCTGTTTCAATTGCTCGTATGTGAGCAAAATCACTTGAGAGTAGTAGTCTTCCCCATGCTGAATCAAGTGGAGTTGTTCGAATGTACTTGATCCAGAAACTAAATTTGGAGGATCCCTTTCTTCACTGAAGCCAGACTTTTTTTCTGGTTTTGGAGGACCGTGACCCCTTGAAACTTGTTGTCTTGGTTTAATAGGCTCTTTCAAACACAATGTTTGTAGAAGATTTGAGTTTTCTTGTCTTGTTTTCATCTTCCTTCGAAAGGTGTCCCTCGTGATAGGCCAAAGATGCAAACACTGTCTGAATAGGAAACAAATGATCATCGACTTTGATAATTCTGTATTGGAAGGGAACATAGCAGAGTGTCTCACCGTCGGAATCTCGCTGAAGTAACTCTTCTCTGGTGTGGTTGGAGAAGTCCAAGCGAAGCACAATTGACACATGTACATCACTAAGTATACAACAATCAAGTTCGGTAGCTAGAAGATACCCGCATATCTGCTTCAAAATGCTGTTTAGCTGTGGCGAATCTGTCACAAGCCTTTCGTTTTGTATGAACCCGATGAAAGCAGGTCTCTTAAACTCGATGAAAAGCGTTGTTCTGCCATCCTTCAATACTTGGAGATCCAAGCGATCGCCATGATTTATGCCAACAGGGCAAGGAGAGCAACTTGTTCTATCTTCGTAGCCCCAGTCAAAAAATTCTGAAATATCTTGAAACCAATTGATAGCTAAACTATTGAATATCCCCAGTGATTTACCTTCCATTTTGATATGCTCAACCTTCACTTCAGTTTTCAGATCTATCATCTCCTCTGAAAATCTCTTCCACTGAACTGTGTCAGTGCTTCTGAGCTTGCCATTTCTGAGGAGACCGTTAGAGCATCCATTAAAGAAGGCAAGTCCATATTTGTGGTCATAGCGAGATTTGTAGAGAAAAGAGACCATTTCCTTGGAATTAGTTCATATTTCTGGCAATTTATCAAATCCGTGATATGCTCGTTTATTTGCAGCCAAAGCAACAATTCTGAAATAGGCAAATACAGCAAAATGAGAACCATAAGGTCAGTTTTAGTGGACTGATTCTTAGATGGGATACCATACTCGGTCACATACAGATTTGCCCACTGCTACCAAGAATGAATTCCCACTCCGAGAAACACTTTCGGAACTTCAACTTCTCGTTGAGGTTTTCCTATTGCAGCGAATGTACCAATCAACACAGAGGTTACATCCATGCTTTTCCCCCCTGACAAGCCGTTGGATTCAAGGGAAGGAGGTGAAATTGGAACTTTCACGTCATGGTTTTGAGAACCCATGGGCCAAGTTTTTCGATCTCACGGTCATTAATAATTGTCATTTCAATCTTATTGATTTTTCGGTAATTGACACTTCTGGTGTGTCTGAATTCAAAGATGACGAGCTTGGCCCAGTGAAAGCTCCTGATTCAGATGAAGACAGATGTTATTGAGTGGAAAATTTCGAAAAGCATCTGTATTTTTTGAGATCATTGGGGGTGGTTTGCAGCAATCATGAAATTGACTCTTCAACCGTAATATCAGCAACGTTACTCAAGTATGACCAATATCTATTGAACGGAAGCTCAAGGCAAAGCCATTGGCTTCGATCTCAATGGGAGACATTATTTCTCATAGACATTTTTAGGCTTCAAACGTGGTTTGCAACCTCGTGATATTGGCCATACAAAGGAAAATGTAACACTTCTTCGTGGGAAAGGAGGATTGCCGTAAACTGATTGAAAGCAATTCTAAACAGATATCTACGTCCTCTTTGAATTAATCTTTTTTGTTACGTAGAACATACGACAACGGAAGTGTAACGTCGGTGGACGTGTATAACTCGTCTCTACTGTTCTATTTCATATTCTGGCATATTCGAATTGTTGGGCTCAATTGTAATTTCCATGATACATCAACAAAAATCTCATTGACGAACTCTTGCTTGATACAACTCTGAGAATCCATATACTTGTAGTTCCAACTATTTCTGTACCTAGTGGACATAGTCCAGATGTTTTCCCATGCAATCACCACATCCACCTACAATTACAACATTATGTGGCTCTTAAACAATTTCTACTGATTAGGTGGCTCTTCGACAATTTCTACTGATTAGGCGGCTCTTCAACAATTTCTACTGATTAGGCGGCTCTCACCAGCTTATTCTGACTTGGTGTTTCCTCGATTTTCTCTTACTCTTTGATTGATAACGGTAGAAAAAACGACTGAGAATCTCAAAAAAACTGATTATTCTGCGATATTGAAATGCTCATAAAAAATTATATCAACAACCCGCTCCTTCAAATATGTCTGTCTCTGACACCCTAAGGGACAGAATTGTCAGCCTGATCAAGCAGAATAGAGTATTCGCTGACCCCAGCGATACCAACTTGAGTCCTCCCTTGGCCGTGCTCGAAAACGGAGATGTGCTCGTGGCAAAGAATAACATTGTCAGGAGTGCCGAAATCTTCAATGACGATTCGCCCTACAGACTTATCCAACCAAATGGGTTCGAATTCTCCATCAGGTACTTGGTACCCAATCCCCGAGGCGATTGCGTGGCCGTGGTCGGCGATAGGCATATCAGCTTGTTAAGTTTATCTCATCCCTCTTCCTCTACATCAAGTCGTCAATTCAACCTCACTCCCTCTCTCATTGAGAAGCCAGGATCAGCTTTGGCAAAAATCCGCCAGGTCCTCTGGCATCCAGACCGTGACCTGTACCGTCTTGTTGTGTTGGCCGGAGAAACCATCAGCACGATTAGCAAATCCTCGTTTTATCTGTTGCCATTCGCCATCAACATGTCGAAGCTACCGGGATTTGAGGGTAAAAAAATAGCATCCATATCCTTCGGGTCATCCGCCTCGGTGATGGGCGTATTGTCACTATACGTGGCATCCACCTGTGGTGAGATTTTTTGCATCTACCCGTATTCTCTTCCAAGTCAGAGCTTGAGATTCTCTAAAAAACAGCTCGACTTGTTCCATGATCAAACCAAGTTTCTCGTCAGCAACATCAGCGACAAAATCAAGCAATTGGATCCATCGGGCCTTCTTTCTGATGAACCCTTATTACTCAAAAGGGCCAAACTGTCTCATAATATGGCTTGTAATCACAATGACCAGTATCTCCAACTCGTTGCTTCGAAACCTCTTTCGAGTCCCCCATTCACTTTGCAAGGCTTGGAATCTTTGCCAAGCAATGAACACAAGTTGAAGATCTTGGATATTACCTCTATAAGTGACAATGACACCTTGTGTGTACTAGCAGTGTTGTTACAAGGCCCAAGAAAAGAACTTTTTATCCGTTATCTTTTGAAGGACTTCGGTATGCCCTTCCAATACCGTGGGAAGGAAGAGAATAAGAATGAGAATGAGAAGAAGATGTCAAAATCCCCTTCGGGATATGTCAGACCAAGGAAAGGTTTTGGATTCGTTGATTTAGAATTTCAGTCTGATCAATCAAAAGCTGAAATCGCCAGGATTGAGGAAGAAATAAATGAGTACGACCAAAAGCACCTCCAACTGTTGAAAGTGGTTGGCAATGATCATATCGGCTATAATATGCAAGAAAAGTCCCTCCGCTTTCAAAGACTCAACAAGGACGGTTCCATCTTCAGTGTTGCTGTGGAAGACACTATATATGTCGTCGATACCAATTCTTGGATCAAGCAAATCTTGGAGACCGGAGTAAGTGAAATTGAAAAACTTACCTACAACAAGTTTGCAGCCCGCAGCAATAACTATAGTTTAACTATGGTTTCAGATACCATTTCCGATACTGGTGATTACCTTGTGGTTGTCCATAGCAATGCATCAGTTGACGTCCACCCCCTTTCACAGACCAAACCTGTCGTCAAGGATAAGCAGAATAAAGATGTTACTGATTCCGGGGCTGCACCCGCTACCAATAAATCTGTTTTGAAGCAAGTCCCATTTGACGAAACGCAAGCCGCGATATCCATGACAAAAAGATTTAGACCTGTGTCATTGATGGAGGATGTACCTGAACATATTCTCAAAAGTCCAATGAATTCTTCGGATCCAGTTATTTTAAAGACTTTCCAGAAAACCTCGGATATTGCCCTCAAGCAAGCTCAAAACATCACTGCTGCTCTCGTCAAAATCCAATTGAGACTCGAATTACAGACTACCGAGTTGATGGAGCAAGTGACCAAGGTTGCTCAAATAAATGAGACTAGTAATAAACTGAACCCTGAAGTTTTCGAAAGAATCGAGCATGCTATTGAAAAACAATCCAACATAATAGAAAGGCAAAATTCTTTGAAAGAAAGACTTATATCCAAATTGAATATACTTCGGTCTCAGAACCCTGCACCATTATCCAAAGAAGAGAAATCATGGCTTCGTGAAATTAATTATTTCAACGTCAAGATCAACAAAGAGACAAATGAAGGAGAAAGTATCGTTAGTAACATCACAGCACTCACCGATCAATTTAACTCCTTAAGAAATCAACTTGAAGAGGAAAAACTCAAGAACGAATTGAAGGATGACGTTCTGACAAGACTCAAGCATATGAGGTTGGATCAAGATGTTTCAAAACTCAAGAACTGGTTGGCGGAAGAAGAGAAATTAGTGAAAATAGCCAAAGAGAAATTATCAATCAACATCTCTAAAATTGATGTTTAGCATTTACATAACTTAATATAACAAAGTATTCATATTGATTCATTACACGTAACACTATACAAATGTTGATGAACATACCTTAATAACGTGATTGTTGGAATAACTAAGAACAAAAAAACAAAAGTAACAACATGTGGAAGGTCAAAAATAAGGGAGGAAATTAAATAAAGCAAGAATAAACAGGAGCATGAAGTTACTTAGTGGCAGTGGAATCATTATGTGCAGTGGGGTCTTGGGATTTTAACACATCGACGGCTGGACCCAAGAGTCTGGTGAAACCAGATTTATCCAAAGTAGCCACTATAACAGTGTCCAATGCTTCCACAGTAGCTTGTCTAGGCAAATCATTCAATAAAGCGACTTCACCAAAGTAATCACCTTTACCAATTTTAGCAACCACACCTTCATCATTCTTGGAAATTTGACAATTACCTCTTTCGATGAAGTAGAAGTTTTCACCTTTTTCCCCTTCTTTGACAATTTGATCACCTTTGTGGTAAATTTCTGTGCTTAAAGCATCAGCTAATTTTGATCTTTCATGGTTTGATAAGCTTGATAAAACCTTGACGTCGTTTAAGAAATCTTCATACATTAATCTTCTGTTGAATGTACTATCCAAGAGAATACGACGGAAAGTTAAACGGTCCAAGGCCCAACAAGTGACTTCGTCTGAGGCGGCAATGGCGGTAGCGGCTCTTGGAGAGTTGTACATAAGGGCCAATTCACCAAAAGATGAACCTTCACCACTAGAGTTGACTTTAGTACCATTGACGTAAAAATCAACAGCACCACTTTCAATAATGTAGAAGAAGTCACCTTCATCACCTTGTTTGATGATTTCATCATTCTTGACGAATTGCTTTTTGGACAAGGCCTCAATGACGGTTTTCTTCGATTGATCATCTAATTGCTGGAACAAGAAGTTTGATGCCAAGGTTCTGGATAATTCATGTTTTTGGGAGGAGGTAAGATCGTTGATAGGAGGTCTCCAAGAGTCCGATTTGAATTTATCAGGGTTTAAAGCTTCCGCAGAGACTGATGTTCTTCTATTAGCGTTGAAAGCCATTGGTAATTTACCTTTTGAAGCAGCAGGTGGCGCGGCGTTACCCGTGTTACCACTGGATGGGTCGTTGGGATCGAGTTCTTGGACCGGTTTGGAGTGGGCGGCCTGGCCGACACCAAAGCCACCTTTGAAGATGCCAGTATTAGCCTTAGGGTCATCCGAATGAGTGTTATGGTTATGTATCGAGCGAGGGTCGTTATCACCGAATGGGGACTTGAAGCTTGGTTGACGACTGTTCACAGTAACGCCATTGCCACTGCCGTTAACATTGATGTTGTCAACCTGGGGGAATAGATTGATGCCGGCAGCTTTTGCTTTATTCTGTTGAGCCCATAGTTGAGATCTCTGTAACTCCAATTTGGTGTTGAAGTAGTTGGCGCCAAATTGTAAGATGTCCACTGGGTTCTTAGCAATTATCTCCTTCTGTAATTGATTCAATTCGTCCGTGACAAACTGATCTTTAGACATGACTATAATGGATCAAACTATTAAACGTACAACAATTTACTCAACCTGGGTACAAGAAATAGATTAGTTGACAAATAAAACTACAAAACTGGAGTTAATCAGGGAGTTTCAATTGAGGAGGTCGTGTCGAGAGGCAAGGAAAACCTTCTGAGACTGATCAAAGGGTCGTGTCTTTTTGGTATAAAAAATCCATGAAGTCGTGTCCCTGCTTGGAAATGTGTCTAAATAAGTGGCCACGTCAGCATAAATTGTTAAAATCGCACTGTAGTGGTACCAAAATTATCGCACGGTGGCGTGGGAATTGGGCCCGCAGCCGTCCCATTTCCTGGCTGAGAATTAAACATGGATACGGTGTTCAAATTGGCAAGTGCGCGAAAATTCTGTGAGCTTCCATGGCTGCCAATTTATAAATATATAAGCGCGCCCGCCAGGTGTCCAACTTTTTCATATCTATTTATTCATCAATATCGTAAGAAATGGCCAGATTCAATTGGGTGTCAGGCATTGCTCTTGCCTATGTGTTGATGGCGGTGTTGTTGCCAATGTTGGGCAACTCCCGTCAAAGCTTCTTGGTTAAAGCTGAAGAAAATGATACTGATTATGGTACCGTTATTGGTATTGATTTGGGTACCACTTACTCGTGTGTTGGTGTCATGAAAAACGGTAAGGTTGAAATCTTGGCCAACGACCAAGGTAACCGTATCACTCCTTCCTACGTCGCGTTCACCGAGGACGAAAGATTAATCGGTGACGCCGCCAAGAATCAAGCTCCCTCCAATGTCAAGAATACCGTGTTCGATATCAAACGTTTGATCGGTTTGAAATTCAACGACAAAATCGTTCAAAAAGAAATCAAACACCTTCCTTATGGTATCGAAAAGAAAGACGGAAAGCCTGTGGTCAAAGTTGACTACCAAGGTGAATCCAAAACTTTCTCTCCAGAAGAAATCAGTGGTATGATCTTGGGTAAAATGAAATCTATTGCCGAAGACTACCTCGGTAAAAAAGTCACCCACGCTGTCGTCACCGTCCCAGCATACTTCAACGATGCTCAAAGACAGGCCACTAAGGACGCCGGTACCATTGCTGGCTTAAACGTCTTGAGAATTGTTAACGAACCAACCGCCGCTGCTATTGCCTACGGTTTGGACAAGACTGATGGTGAAAAACAAATCATCGTCTACGACTTGGGTGGTGGTACCTTCGATGTCTCCTTATTGTCTATCGAAGGTGGTGTTTTCGAAGTCCAAGCTACTGCTGGTGATACTCACTTGGGTGGTGAAGATTTCGATTTCAAACTTGTTAGACACTTCACTAAGTTATTCCAAAAGAAGCACAAGATCGATATCTCCGACAATGCCAAGGCCATCTCCAAATTGAAGAGAGAAGCTGAAAAGGCTAAGAGAACTTTATCGTCTCAAATGAGTACCAGAGTTGAAATTGACTCTTTCGTTGACGGTATTGATTTCTCCGAAACTTTGTCTAGAGCTAAATTCGAAGAATTGAACGTTGACGCTTTCAAGAAGACCTTGAAACCAGTTGAACAAGTGTTGAAAGACGCTGGTGTCAAGAAATCTGAAATCGACGACATTGTTCTTGTCGGTGGTTCTACCAGAATTCCAAAGGTTCAAGAATTATTGGAAAAGTTCTTCGACGGTAAGAAGGCTTCCAAGGGTATTAACCCAGATGAAGCTGTTGCTTACGGTGCTGCCGTTCAAGCTGGTGTTTTGTCTGGTGAAGAAGGTGTTGACGACATTGTCTTGATAGATGTTAACCCATTGACTTTGGGTATTGAAACCACTGGTGGTATCATGACTACTTTGATCAACAGAAACACTGCTATTCCAACCAAGAAGTCTCAAATCTTCTCTACCGCTGCTGACAACCAACCAACTGTCTTGATCCAAGTTTTCGAAGGTGAAAGAGCCATGGCTAAAGACAACAACAAGTTGGGTAAGTTCGAATTGACCGGTATTCCACCAGCTCCAAGAGGTGTTCCACAAATCGAAGTCACCTTCTCCTTGGATGCCAATGGTATCTTAAAGGTTGAAGCCATGGATAAGGGTACTGGTAAGTCCGAATCTATCACCATCACCAACGACAAGGGTAGATTATCCAAGGATGACATCGACAGAATGGTTGAAGAAGCTGAAAAATACGCTCAACAAGATGCTGAAGTTAAGGCTAAGATTGAATCCCGTAACTCCTTAGAAAACTACGCTCACTTGTTGAGAGGTCAATTGAAGGACGAATCTGAAACTGGCTTAGGTTCCAAATTAGATGACGATGACAAGGAAACCTTGGACGATGCCATCAAGGAAACTTTGGAATTTATCGAAGATAACTACGACACCGCAACTTCTGAAGAATTTGACGAACAGAAGCAAAAATTGATCGATGTTGCCAACCCAATCACCGCCAAGTTATACGGTGGTGCTGACGATGGTGCTAAGTTTGGTGATGATGACTCCGATGATGATTTCGACCATGATGAATTGTAATTTTTGCAATCATTCTATTAAAGTGTAATATTGAAGGATTTAAAATTCAAAAGTTTCAAAAGCTCTAGGTTGAGAGCTCGAAAACTTGGGGAGATGCATGGGCAACTCCTGTTTATATATTGCTAGTTATACCTTTATAAATAGTTAAACTAATCATATATTTTTAGTCAACATTTGAGACTAGTGTCTCACCCCGTACATTCGAAGCTAAAATGCCCATATATGTCACCAATACAAACATGGTTTAGGAGTATATGACACTTAGGGCAAATATAGAAAATTCCTATAAGGAGGAGAATGAAATTAGGAGATGATATTATTTGGCTCAATGACATTTCAGGTTCTGACGCAATCTTCCTTAAATCTTATAATTCTTTAAATTCTCCACTATTGAATCTTATTCATGATGCCGGTAGCAACATGATTGAAAAATTTTCAAACTCACCAACTTTGTCGAATAATTTGTTCCCTGTAGTTTTGAACAGTTGTCTGAGATCGTCAATCAAAACCAGTTTTTGCTAACATTATGTAATTTGTCACCCTCATACCTGTAGAAAGGAAACATGTCTCGAAGGTTTTTTTTTTTCAAAAAATTTTCTATTGTACTTGATTGTTAATCGTGGAACACCCCCAACATTAGTTTTGATGGAAATATTAACTCCTCGTATTAGTTGATATTAACCCCATAACCATGTCCCATAGAAAACTACAGAAGTATGTTTTTTTTCAATCTTTTCCGTGGGTTATGTCCGGATATTGTCGGGTAATTTGTGGAGAATCACAACTTGAATCCCTTTTCGACGATTTCAACGTTGTAAAACCATCTGACATTCGAATTTGACAAAACCTCCATTTCAATTGGATCATTTACTAACCAGTTTAGGGAAGTGGACGCCGTTTTCAAAAAAATCCACGAAGGTTTAGACCTATTTAACTACCACTTCACTCGTCATGAAAACTCATCAAACGACTCACAGCGAGAGAAACTAGAGAACGATTTGAAGAAAGAAATCAAGAAATTGCAGAAATATAGGGATCAAATCAAAATATGGCAATCAAATGATTCTATGGAGGCGACAATAGCACCCCAAAAATTGCAAGAACATAGGAAATTGGTCGAAGAAGCAATGGAATGTTATAAGGAAGTTGAGAAGAATTCCAAAATGAAGTCATTTTCAAATCAGTCCATCATGTTAGCAGCATTGGACTCCGGAGATTCTGATTTATCCGAAGATGTCATCAACGCTATTGAGTTCCTTGAAGGCATTGTAGAGAGTCTAAATGAACAACTTGAATCGTTGGAATCGGAGTATGAGAAAGTTTCACAGAAGAAGATTCGAAAAAACAACTCCAGTGCAATTGAAGAGAGAAAACAAGAGATTGAACTGTTTCAGTCAAAACACAATTTCCATATTGAAAACATTGAGAATGTCATTGGTTACCTAAGAGCCAACAAGTTAGCGGCTGATTCAGTATGGATGATCCAAGATGATTTAAATTTCTATGTGGAGTCTAATCAAGAACCTGACTATGTTGACGACGAATCCTTGTACGATGAGTTGATTAAAGAAGCCCAACAGAACACTGAGAATGGTAATCTCGCCGCAAAAGAAGCCGAGATGAAAGATGACGTGCTATTTGGTGATGAGACAACACTCCCGAAGAAGAAAACTCCTGAATCATCTAGTGGATCGTCTCCTTCTCCCGCTATCCACAATCACGGCCTACACAATGAACACCCTAGAGCTTCTCCACAACCGGAACTCATATCGAAGTCTAAACAAGCAGTCTCCACTCCGCCTAAATCCAAATCTCTGATAAGTTCGATATCACCCATACCTCCAACACCCGAGTTCACCAGTCCTGCTATAATCAAGACATTGAAGCCAGCAACAGCCCCTTCGAACCCAATAGGAGCTTTGAAATGGGCAGCTGCGGCAGCTGGGTCTTCGAACGACGAACCATTGGTGGAAAAATCAAATGGACGTACCAGTAGTTCTTTGGAAGGCTCCTCTTTGAACGGTGATTCAAGTCTGGCCCAATTGGGAAAGCAAGACCAAGAGCAAATATCCAGATCTCAAGATTTAGCAACCGGTGTCCAATTGGGCAGTATCAAGGAAGATACCAGATCGAACCTAGATGTCAACTTGGAATCGAATCCACATTTCAAACACGTACAAGTTGTGAGGAACTCGCCACTATCGACAATCGAATCCAACTTATTCAGTGACACAAATTTGATCAAATTACCACCTGGTATCCAAGATCTCATAATATCTTTCACTTCTACCAGGAAGGTGGGCTCAGCCACGAGTCTCGACTCAAAGATATTAACTGCTCAGGTGCAATATGATCATTACAAGATTCCGCTTCACAAGCCATATCTACCCGATGTTATTCAAGTCTCATCGAGCAGTCAGGCTCATAGTTTTGCTCAACTGATTAAACCCCCATTGCACTTACTCAAACTCCAGTCCTCGTGGAACCGTATCAGAGCGCAAGATCAGTTTGACCATTTTTCGGACGAGATTCAGTTTTTGATCAGTCAAAACAGCCCAGAAAGTGCTCAATTCGTCAATGACTTGACACTTGTGTTATTTTATGGATTCTATTATGGATTGACTCCTTTGGAAAATTTGATTGCCGAAAGCTGTTTGTTCAAGCTTGGTTGGAAGCCATATGGGTCCAAGACGGCTATTCAGGACCCAAATAATCTGGAAGCAAGTGGACCCAATTCCAATTCAAGTAAGAGCCCTACTAAGATGAGCGCATTTGAAGAAGATTCGGGACAAGCTAAGCGGTATTTCTATTGGTTCAAATGTATCAAGACCAATGCAAATCCAGCTGTTGGATTAGAATCCAAAGCAAACCTCGAGTATGGTGATTATCAAGTATTTGATGTATTTGCTTGGGACATTTACACCAAGGCTGGGTTCAGGTTTGATACAAGCTTGTATCAATTTGAGCCATCCACCACTCTTTGTTAAGACTCCATTTATACTTTTCATCACATTTATCGTTTAGTTCCATAGGTTAATGGATAGTTAATCAACGTTCTCAGAACTTAGTATTATAGGCGAGCTGGGGCACATATCACTAGATAAGATAAGTGGCTCTCTCTTTTCCATGCACTGGGAGGAGCTCAAGATCAGGGGATCATCGCTGGTTAGTTGTGTAGTCTGGAGGTAGCGAAGGTCAAATACCGAGTTGGTGCTCGTGTCAAACGTGTCATTTATATCTCTAGGTGGATTGAGCAAGGTGTCATCTAGACGGTTTTCGAATATAAAAGCCTCTTCTTTGTCGTCTTCAGGTACAAAGAGACAATTTCCGTAGAGACCAGATTCTGAAGGGCCACTTTTGTCAGATTCTGACGGGCCACTTTTGCAGTTATCGGATTCTGAAGGGCCACTTTTGCAACCAATCTCACGGGGGCTTAAACCAGCATCAGGAGAATTGACCTCTTCAACGACCTCTCCGTTTGCCCCCAAAATAGCCACATATCTTCCCAGACACTGGGCTAGTGGCGGCATGTCATCTAGCTGGACATACGACTTGTTTGCCATTTGGTCAAGTCCAAACACACGAAGTGCCAGGTCTTTCAAACGGAACTCTTGTTTCATGGCATGCAAGCTCTCGAAATTTTCCATGGTGCAAATCAATGATATCTTTCAACTCCAAAACTTGTTTTGATACCCCCAGATCGCGTTTTGCTGCTAAATGACTGGCGTTGGTCTGTTGAAACGATAAGTATGAAATGGTTGTAAAAAAAACCAGAGCTGCGCACTACCCTTATAGAGAGAAAAATGCCCTCGGTTGTGGGGAAAATATCACCACATTTACTACATCTCTCAGAAACAAAAGAGCCATACACGCCATGGAATACTACTCTTCGTTGGACGCGTCGCAGTTGGACTCGGAGACGCCGACGTTGTTCGAGCTCATCTCTGCACACCAGCTCGAATCGCTTCTTTCGCCATCACTCCGGTACATTTTGGTGCACTATACGCAGAGATATCCCCAATACTTGCTCAAGATTACCAATCGGTTTGACGAACTCAACTTGTTGTTCAGGTCTTTCATCGAGTGGTACTTTCTCACTTACTGGCTGGGCACGTTCACCGAGAACTTCTACGGCTTGAAACGAGTGAGACAGAACCCATTGCTGGAATCCAAGTACAATAGCAGCAAACTCACCCAGCTCGTGCCCTCCATGATGGAAGAGAGACGGGCGTTGAGCGGCATGCAAAAATTTGTATCGATATTCGAAATTACCGGTGTTTCATATCTCAGCGAGAAACTCAACTACTGGCATGAGTTGTGGTACTCCAAGTATATCACCAATCAGTTGAACGCTGAGGACGCCACCTCAAGACGCGAACAGTGGGAGATTCTTGCGAAAAGGAGGTTTGTCGAGTTGTTCCCAACTGTGCAAAGTGCCTTGCGAGCAGCTAATTTGATCACTACTCTTATGTACTTGAGTGGATCAAGCAAATCTCCTAGTTTCATCACCACATTATTCGGCATCAACTACTCCAGACTCAACCAATATGACTATCAAAAGAACGACCCCGCACCTCTCCGGGCCAAGAAGGAAAAACCCGCTAGGGTCAGTCCCCCTACAACCACTGAGTATATTCTACGGTTGTTGACGCGCAATTTCACCAAACCGCTGTGGAGACTAGTCAAGTTGATCTTGGGCACGTTCTTCCCTGTGGCCATTTTTACGTTGAAGTTCTTGGAGTGGTGGAACAACTCTAATTTTTCCCAGAAGATTGCTAAAAATGAAGGAAACGTCTTACAAACCCTCATTCCCCCTCCTTCTGCATTGAACAAGCACGCCAGCATCGAGAGAAAGGACAAAACGGTGTACAAGTCTTCAGACAAGTGCCCTTTGTGCCACGAGGAAATCAACAACCCGGCCATCATAGAAACTGGTTACGTTTTCTGTTACACTTGCATCTACAACTACCTCACCAACTCACACAAGATAGTGAGCGAGAAATCACAGAAGAAAGTGTCGGTTGATTCAGATTCCGACAGCGAAGATGAAGATGAAGACGAAAAGAACCAGGACGGTGAAGACCAAGACGACGAAAAGAACCAACAACGTCAAGATCAAAACCCGTCAGTTGCAAAATACGACATCAGCAAAGGTGGTCGTTGCCCCGTCACCGGCAAAAGACTTCTTGGTTGTAAGTGGAATGCATTGACCGAGGAATTTGACGTGGAGGGTCTCCGTAGACTTATCTTCTAATGATTATATGATTCTCCTTTATATGATTTTAATAGTCATCTCTTTAATGAACGAATTAATAGTCACAAGTAAATGATAATCTTATCATCTACAGTAATCGTCTTTCTCCACAAATCAAGGATATCATCATCTACACTATCCATCTTTCTCCACATATCAATAATCTCATCATCTTCAACAACCACTTTCTCCACGAATCAAAAACCACATCATCTACTATGATCGTCCATATCAATGGATCAATACTCATCTTATATCCACCTTATAGATGGTCCATGATATTTTGCAATCAGTAGTGTGGCTGCTAAAACGTGCTCCAGATCAGTATACTGCGAAATTCGAAATATAAATATCCTGCCAGATCCCGCGATATGGTGAATTTCCAATTACTGTAAATACACTAGAAATTCCTTCCAAATGTCTTTGCAGGCCATCAAGTTTGACAGAGCACAGATAGAGCTTGAGCTTCTTGATCAGCTCCTCCTTCCATACCAAACGGCTTATATTGCCATCAACAATATCCAGGATGCTTTCGATGCCATCAAGAAGATGCAAGTCAGGGGTGCCCCGGCCATTGCTATCGTGGGTGCCTTTTCAATTGCAGTAGAAGCAAAGGCTATGGTCTCACAGAGCAAAAGTTCCACAGTGGCAGACTTGGTAGAAAAAATCGACTACTTGGTGACTTCTAGACCCACTGCTGTCAACCTTTCCAACGCTTGCAACGATATCAAACAATTGTTGCTCAAGAGCTTTGATCCGAACGATAGAGTATCTGAGGAAACCTTGAAATCAATTTTGGACTACTCGGTGGCGCTTTACGATGATGACTTGAGTAACAATTTCAAAATCGGCGACAACGGTGTCAAGTATATCGCAGACTCGCTCAAGAAAGAGAACTTTAAAGGTCCTTTCAGCATCATGACCATTTGCAACACCGGCTCTCTCGCTACTTCGGGCCATGGTACCGCTTTGGGAATTGTCCGATCTGTTCACGCTCAATTGACCCAGGACAAGGGCGAGTTCTGGCTCGACCACGTCTACCCTCTTGAAACAAGACCTTACAACCAGGGTGCTAAATTAACCACGTATGAATTAAACTATGAGAAGATCCCATTCTCCCTCATCTGTGACAACATGGCTTCTTCTCTCATCTCAAGATTAAACAAACTGCAGAAAGTCAAGGAACTGAAGGCCCCTGTCAAATTCATCATCGTGGGTGCTGACAGGATAGTGAAAAATGGTGATACCGCCAACAAAATTGGTACTTTCCAACTTTCCACAATTGCCAGCTTTTTCAATTCTCTGGGACTGCAGCCCATCAAGTTCATCGTTGCTGCTCCCAGGACCACAATTGACTTGAAAACAGACGTTGGTGACCAAATCATCATCGAAGAACGTCCAGCCAACGAATTGACAAACCTCAAGGGACCTTCTATAAATGAGGAAGGAAATGTTGGTGGGAAAGTGACTGTGGGCATCGCTACTCCTGGTATTGAAGTGTGGAACCCTGCTTTCGATGTCACTCCCCACTCTCTCATAGATAGTATAGTTACAGAAGAACAGGCTCATATCAAGGATAATGGCCTGTTTAGATTAGAATGATAACGTTTACGATATAATAGACATGCTTTATATATGCTAGAATTGTTCTATAAATGTATATGCTATGAAACCAATCAAGCCTCAGCTTCTTTCTTGTCTTCAACTTTTGGTTGAACGTTTTCATCTGGGAGGCCATTTTTGGGTTCTTCTTTCAACTCGTCCGATTCCCCTTGAATTTCCTTTTGTTCGGTCTGCTCCTGATCTTGTTCTTCTTGTTCTCCCTCCTCCTTATGTGAATTCTCTTCTTCTTCTTCTTTCTTTTCTATTTCCTCCTTCTCCTTTTGTAATTCATCTTCCTTTTCTTTCTTCTCCAACTCTTCCTTTTCCTTTTGCTCTTGTTCTTCTTTCTCTTTCTTCTCCAATTCCTCTTTCTCCTTTTGCTCTTGTTCTTCTTTCTCCTTCTTTTCCAATTCCTCCTTCTCCTTTTTGTCCTTTTCCTCTATCTCTTTCTTCTCCGATTGCTCCTTCTCCTTTTGTAATTCATCTTCCTTTTCTTTCTTCTCCAACTCTTCCTTCTTCTTTTTCTCCTGTTCTTCTTTCTCTTTCTTCTCCGATTCCTCTTTCTCCTTTTGCTCTTGTTCTTCTTTCTCCTTCTTTTCCAATTCCTCCTTCTCCTTTTTGTCCTTTTCCTCTATCTCTTTCTTCTCCGATTGCTCCTTCTCCTTTCTCTCTTTTTCTTCTCTTTCTTCTCTTTCTTTCTTCTCTAGTTCCTCCTTCTCTTTTTGTAATTTCTCTTCTGTTTCCTTCTCGGCTCGTTTTCTCTCTTCCTCCTCTTCCTCCTTCTTTTTCTTATCCTTAATCGCTTCGTTTCCTTTAGAATCATCCCTTTCAGCATCACCACTCACTCTTTGTTCTCCAGCGATATTGTTTCTCATGACTTCCTCCATCCTGGTATCTTCGATCGTAGGCATTGAATTCACATTTTCCCAGATAACTTGTCCAGAATTTCCATAACCTGGAAGCTCGCAGAGCTTGACTCTGAAAAAATCGATATCTTTAAGCAATGAATGCTTCTCATTGAAGTCCTTGAACTGGGCTAATTGAGTGCAAAAACAATTGACTAGTAACTTTTTATAATTTTCGAAAATCTTCAGCATCACATTCGAACACTTCAATTCTGGCAAATATTTCGATAAAACCTTGGTGACGGTACTCGTTTCCTTCACCAAAGTTTCCATGTACTGATGACATTGTTGAGGGTGCGTTAATGGCTGTGACCAATCAATAGTTGTGATGGTTTGACAATGCGAAAGGGTACGGTCATACATAATGGAAACCAACTTGGAAAATAACTCATTTTCATGATCTCGGTAATTGTTTATAATCCTCGAGAACGTTAACTCCTCCACTGAATTATTAGCTTGTGGATGAGGTGAAGTTGGCTTCGAAAATTTGAAAACCAGTTGGAGTTGAGACAAGAATGCAATATTAAACTCCACGAACTGGATACATAAAGCCAAATGCTTGGTTGTGATATGCTTTAGTCCAGCTGTCCTGGTAGCACCCGCATTGAGAACCGCTTGGGCAGTTTTAGAGTTGACTAGTTTAAACAAATTCAACAAGTTGGTTTCGATCAAGCTGTTTTTACTGGGAAATAATTTGGAGATCATTAGCCAACCTCTTACTCGGGTAAGAATCTTGGGCACAAGACCCGGAATCATGAAACCCTCCTCACCAATGTTAAGTTTGTTGGTGGATAACTCTTTGGTAACCAGTTCTGCGATCTCTTTATTTCCAGAATCGAAGAAATCAAGCGGGTTGAGCCAGTCAGAGCCTGAATATCCTAGTTCACCGTTACTTTCTATGTAGGAAGCATAGCCCGTGATCTCATCCAAAATCGTCTGGTGTTTGCCCAACTCATTAAGATCAGTGATCTCCTTCCAAACCTCCCTGTCACAATCTTGTGAAGTGCTTCTAACACTCGACAGGTGATATCTGTGAACAAAATAATTAACATGGTTTTTCACCCAGTCATTCAATGAGCTGCCAGGACCACTGGCGACATAACCTGGATTGATAAATTCGCATTCTTGTAGGTATGCTGAAGAAAGTCCATAGAGCCTCATGTATTTGGGGACCGGTAAGTCGGCGATTTGTTCCAGTCTGACATTGATAACTTTGGTTATTCTGATTTGAGTCAACTCGATTGCCTTGTTGATTGCAACAGTAATGTCCAAGGACATCACATCAATCTGTTCATTGGCCGAAGGAGGAATTGCGGTTAATGCCAAATCCAATAAGATTTTTTGGTGAGCAGTTAAGCGTCGCAAACATTCGGATAAGGATGTGTAAGTTTTAATCATCATGAGCTCGAATTCCTCGGGTGACATGGCTTTAAGATTTTCGGATAGAGAATTCGAAGAGTTGACACCAGAGTCGGATGTATCTGGAATAGGGGACGCCCGAGAGGGGGTGTTCGACATATCTTGCAGAGATCCCAGTCTACTGTTGGGTAAATTGACCTTGATTATATCCTTGATCTCAGTGATAATTCTTCCTTGGTAGTTAGAGTAAGCATCTATAATGTGGCCAGCCTTCGATAAATTTTGTATGAAACCACTGAGTTTTTCTTTCTTAGCTTCGTCAATCAATTGGTATGATTTATCAACTTTAGCATTTTGATGTTTTTTAGAGCCATCGATGGAAACATATATTCTGTTCAAAGTGTCTTGGTTCGAAACTGACTTGCAATGCTCACGGAGATCACTTAGCAACAAATCAGTGAAGTCATTTATGTACCCCTTAGAGCAAGAATGTTTTAAATCGTATAATTCTCGTTTCAAGTCTCTCAAAGCTGGGACATTTGACAAATTGGTCAAGGGATGGGAAAACGTGGGAAATTTGTAGTTGTAGCCACCATCAAAATCTTTTGGGTCGACACCTTTGATTAGGTGTTCCACAACAATAATTTCATTGAGGCACTTACTATGCAAGCCATTATTGAAGGACATTCTAGCCAAGTCAAATTGAGACACGACATATTGCAATTGGATAATTGCAGATTCTAAATGTTCAATATTCATTCTTTCTTGCAATTTGTTGAGAACTTCTAAGCCGGATTGGGCTTCATTAATTTCCAATTGCTCTAGTTTGGCGGTAATATTGTGGAATTTATCAATGCAGCCCTTCGATTGACCCAGGACTTCTTGGATATCGCCCAAGGTATTGAAGAAGGAGTCAGAAGATTTAGAGATCTCCTTGATGAGTTTAACCTCAACCAAGTCCAAGTAATGAGAGAGTTTATCTTGGAGTTCGGTATTGCTGGATAAATGAGTCTCGCTATGGGATTCTTCGGTATTATCTCCATCAGGGAGAATTTTGCAGCCCTCAATGACTTGTTTGAATACCCTGGGATCGTCCAATCTGAAATCAGGATCGGTGTAAACTTGAGGGATCAATTTAGAGATGTCTCTGTCGTCAATATCAAGAGGAAGCGTTAAATCATCTTGCAAGTTAGAAACAGATGACGATCTCGACATCGATGGACGGCTCTTTTTCTCCTGGGCCATGAATTTCTGGAGGGTGTCTTCAGTAAGCAGTTTGTAGCTCAGTTCGAAGCTTTTGTACTCGTCCACCAAATCGAGGACAAGTTGCAGCTCGATTTCCTTGTTATTTACTTTCTTCGACAAGGCCAGGAGCTGGATTTGTGGGATGTCTTTAATGGTGGGAGCTCTGATGTTGTTGACGATGTTGTTGCCGCCGTTCAACGACACGGAAGTTTTCGGGGTTCTGTTGCGCTTGGCCCTGGCGTTATCGGAGCCCACTGTAAGCTCGTAGATGGAATTTGGTCCCAACGGTGAGAACATGCTGTTGCTATTGGACTCGTTAAAAAACGCCAGTGACAGGAACGAGCTATCGCCATCCAAGCTGTTCCTGTGGGAAATGAATGAGCCACTTCTGCGAGCAGCGCTGTTACCTGAGTATGGAGCTTGAGACGAGTATTCGGACACAGCGGCCAAATCGTCGTTCAAGCTGACACTGCCTTCCATGGACAGACGAAACGACATATCATTTGGCGTGCTTATCCCAAGCGAATCCCTGGATGTTTGCATGGACTCTCGAGACATAGCCAAGGTATTGAACTATGATAATGGATTATTAGAGAGGGAAGGCGAGGAATTACAAACAAAAACTGTCAATTGGATGAAAAATGTTCACTAATGCTGTGAGACGTTGTATCAATCGGGACTGTGACAAGTCAAGTGTTACGTTTGTAGATTCCAAGTAATGTCTCCTTTAAGCGCTGAGTGATTGATCTGTTGATATTCTTGCGAAATTCGTGTGGCATGAAAGTCTCGCGACATTTTCGCAAATGGTGCATTCTGGTGAGAACATGCAAAATTGTGCTTAGTAAAACAGCTTCATTTCTAAGCAGCCTTTTGAGAAATTGTAGTACCCTACTTTTCATAAAACACACTTTTCAAAAGATTCACCATAGTTTCGATAGACAAAATGGCATGTGGAGATGAACAAAACTGCACCTCGTGCAAGCCAAAGGAAGAACCAAAGCCAAAGCCTTGTTGCGTGTGCTTGGATGAGAAAAAGGCCAGAGATGAGTGCTTGTTATTCAATGGCCAGGAGAGTGGAAAATGCAATGACTTGATTGAAAAATACAAGATCTGTATGAAGGGCTTCGGTTTCGAGACCCGCTAAGAAGTTGAACACGCCAAAAAGACCCTGTTGATAGTTTCTCTACATGTAAATAGATAACCCTTTATATATAAATATTATACTATACTAATCCGAATGTATACCCTATGCCGCGTTGAATGTGCCGTAATCTGGACCTTTCGTACCATCTGAAACTGTCCGGCGGATAGGCCGCCTGGTGGTGACGTCTTCAACGCCTTCTTGCAGGTCCATTAGAGCACGCAAGTCGTCGCCGGTAACGTTTTTACCAGGATGTTGCAGTTGAAGATTAAGCCTGTGAACTGATTGGTTCTGAATGAAATTATCCACCAAGATGAGCTGCAAACAGTTCATCACTATTGGCACCAAGAAAATCACAATGAATATCTCAAGCTCGTCTGGGTACTGATCGAGCCACTTGAGAATGACGTTACTTACTATCCATAGCAACTCTCGCTCAAAACACTCCACAAATCCGAAAAGGATGAATTTGGTGATCATGAGGCACATGAAGTACACGGTAAGTTGCTTCATGAAGGCCCTGAATGACGGCCGTTTGGGATCGGGACCGTAGTGGCCACTTTCGATTTGTGACAAGTGCAAGTAGTTCCTCAAAACCTTGGTCACGCCACTTAAAACAAGGTAGAGGACATACACACCAATAGTGCAGTCCAAGATGATGTTGAGAAAGTACCAATCACATGGATCATCTCCATCGTCATCGCTTGGGTTTTTGGGGCTCAGGTCATCACCTCGGTTCTTGGACTTCAACAACGATAATAGCACGTTGAACACGTGCACCCCCATGGCACCTATGAGTTGTTTAGATACATCAAATGACCACACCAGCCATGTTCTTCGCAATGGATACTCGTAGAATCTCTTGAAAATTAATGACGAAAGACAAAGAAGTCCTAAACATGCCTGTGTAAGCAACGAAAATGTTCCCACCAACTCACATTTTCCTTCGTTATCTGGCGGACTTGGCTTGCTTCTGCCAAATGTGTGACTTGTGATTAATGAAGTGGGTCCCAAAGCACTCAATAATGTGGCGATGAAGCCTTCAATCAGCCCTGTGCAACTCAATTGCATGGTGCTGAAATATCTTGTATTTTGACTTTTGAGTTGCTTAACTTTATGGATGCGGTTATTCTAGTTGATGTTTCGTGTAATCTTGAATTTAGTGATGTTTCAACCTTTGAATTCTTGTTTATAAACTAGGTTAAATTGTTGGGCAAGTCATTTATTTAAGGCTTATCTTTGCTAGTTTGGTCTGTGTACGGGCCTATCTCCAACCAGCTCGCCATTTTTGGTTTTGTTGTCTCACACTTTTGGGACATTGTCGCTAATGTCGCATGGGTTTGCAGCCATACTGGAGTAAAGGTTCGAACAAGGCAAAGTCGAACCCGTGCTAGTCAAACAGAAGGACAAAGAATACATATGGAAAGGTAATGCTTGGTCACCAAGTCAACTGAAGAACATTCAAAAAGTGAAAACGTCGTATAAAATCGAATGAAACATCCGTGCTTTTTAACTGCTTTTACCCGAATATAGACGTCCACAAAGCTTGGGCACTGTTTGGTGGATTATTACTGTGAGCCGATAGTTTTAAGCCCAGATACATAGGTTCTTAATTGATTCCTCGCCAATCTTCTCTGTTTGACAGCGAAACTTCGACAAGCCAGGCTTCACTCCGCCTCACCAATAATCTAATTGCTTGAGTAACCTTATGAACGCTGCTGGTGTTCTATTCTAGATTCATTCTTCCGTTTGAAATTCTACCGTTTAATATTCGACATCTCAAGATTAGACATTAATGGGAAAAACAAGTTGTAAGAGAAATTACTAGGGGAGAGGGTTGTTTTGCCTATTGCAATCTCAATCTTTTGGTTGGAGAATCGGTGTACACTAACTCCGTGTCGGTCTCTGCGCCAGATTTAACAAACATTCTAAATGTTATCAATGTTGCAAACTCTCGGATGGTGTTGTTCATGGGCGTTTTTATGCTGATGGGCTATATGTAGCGAGACCACACAAATAATCGTAAGCCTACATTTGTTGTATTTCAAGTCAAGGTGGTCTAACAAAAGTTGCTCTCCGTGCCCTAATCTATGCCTGACATGAATTATAAGATTGCTTTCCAAACCTTTATATTTAGTTTACGCAAGATGTCCAGAAAATGGGACTGCAAAATATCTATCCAGACCACAAAATATAACTGGACCGTAAAATATAACTGGACCACAAAATATAACTGGACCCTAAAAAGGTTCGACCCCAAATATATTTCACGCATCCAATGTCAATCAGACACCGAAAAATGCCCCAAAAAAGAAAACCACCACTTCGGAAAACAACAGCATTGCCAAAGTGCTATTCTCTTCGTACCAAATGAACTTTTCCTCATGCTAAGATGTGTTCTGGACATCCACAACAATTCTGCTGATAAATCGCCTACTATGGCCTGTAGCCTCAGATATTCGTATGGTATATTACCCTATATATAAGACTATTCGCTTTGCTTCCAATTGTTGAGGAAGTGATTGGCCAACCCCTTGGCCTGGCCCATGATGTTTTTGTTTTCCTCGTCTGGCTTCGAATCTGGTGATGGACTCTTGATGCCATTTTTCCCTGCCACTTGAGCCAATGAGCTGTAGCTTGGCTTGGCCAGATCTTCGATAAACTCGTCTTCCAGGTCGCTGTCAGAATCAAACATGAATGTGTTGTTCTTGCTGCTGGAAGGGCCTTTCTTGCTTTGTTGAGGGCTGGAGCTGGCACTTCCAGAGAAAGCATTGGCTGAACTGATATACGGAGGTAATGGAGATGCCTTTCTTTGCACTTCAGAAGGAGGTGAGGATATGTTTTGTCTTATCTGCTCCATATCATTGCTCTCGTATTCATTACCCTTGGATGTGTCAGAGTTGGTGATGTTGAAAAACAGATCAGCCAATGCACTCGATGACCGTCTCTTTTCACTCATTGCCGGCTGGCCTCCTGTAAAAAACAAGTCAGTAAGAGAATTAGACGATTTAGGCTGTTTGGCGATTGAAGTAGAGGAATGATTAGGATTCACCGATGACATGTGACTTGACACCGGTTGGGGTGCTTCAAATGATTGAGGGAAATGATGCTCATTTTCTTGTGCTGGGGTCATACTTGCATTTCCGAAAATCTGTTGTGCCAAAGATTGACTCGAGTTCCGTGCACTTATGGATAACCCTCCTTCTTCATCGGAATCCGACTCGCTGTCGGAGTCTTGAGGTGAAGTCTTGGAGTCATCAAGCGATGATATGGGCAAGCCTTCTCTTTCAGTGCGCTTCTCCTCGGGGTATAGAAGGTTGTTGGGGAGGTCTTCAGTAGCTGAAGTGTCCACATTCACCTGGTGCTGTGGAAACAGTTGCGAATAATTGATATTGTTGTTGTTGATAATGGATGGATTGATGATAGGAACATTGTTATGATGGTCGTTTTGATCATTACGGAAATCTTCATTTTCAATAATTTCATAATCGAAATTCAGCCCCAACGTGATGTTTTCTGGAACATCGACAACGTCTGGGGCTTTTCCGTCTTTACCAGACGAATTTGCGTCACCATAGAGTGAGTGACCGGGATCCACCGTGTAAACAGAGTTGTAATCATAATAGTAGTCATAACCTCTGCTGCTGTTCACATTATGTGATAAACTGGATGTATATGGATTTTCATCATCACTGCTCTCATCGGATGAGCCGTAGTTGAGTGAAGTAGATGGAAGGAGTTGAATCGTGCGATGAACGCGGCTATTATTGGTGGAAAGTGATGCAGTATCCTCAGTGTTGTCATTTGGGTTGTTTTGGATATCCCTGAAAGAATCCTTGGCCCCCGATGCTAATCCTGGCACACCACTGACATTGGTTGGAGACTTGACATTGAGGAAGAATCCACCCTCGTCTTCCTCCTCTTCATCTTCGTCGTCCATGTCGTCGTCATCAAATCCATCCTGGGGATTTTGATATAGATAGCTCTCGTCTTCTTCTTCATCATCATAGTAGTAATCTTCTTCGTCGGAATCTTCCTCGTATTCATCAGATCCATATTCATCGTCGTCGTCATACTCATCTATGGCAATGCATTGTTGAACTTCATCATTGAAATGAATGTGGCGATTTTTCTTGTCTTCCTTCTCTTGGGTTTGGGGTTCGTCGTCACTGACAATATTTTTGGGGACAGGAGATGTTCTTATATCAGTTTGAGAGATTGTTGCGTTGAGATCGTTGACTTCGTGATTTTGTTCCAGACCTTTCTCATTCGAAAAGACTGGTTTTTGATTTTTATCAGCAGCTAACTGGTTCAATCTTTCCTTGAGTGAAGTTGCACTAGCACTAGATGCTAAGCCGGCCACATTTGTACTGCTATTACTGGCAGAGTTGGTCAGAGATATGTTTTTATACTGACTATTCAATTTGGCAGAAATAGCGTCGTAATCAAAATATTCGGGAGGTCTCTCATTAGCCTGTTGTTGGGCCTGGACATGGGGGTGTGTTTCATCATAACTCAAATTGGCAGCATTGATACGATCTTGCTTATTACGATCTCTTGCTTTATCTTGCATTTTATTGGTTGCAAGCTGTAATTTCAACAAATTCAGGTGACTAATCATCATGTCTTCAACCGTTCTTCTTTTCAAAATCGGTTTGGGGCCTTTTTTGCTTTTATTGGGGATTGAAATATCACCAGCAGCAGCACTAGTAGCGGTGGTGACACGTTTGTGATCGTGGTCTTCTTCCTTATCTTTATTATCATGTTCCGGTTCATCATCATTCAAAATGGGGCCATATAGCCAGGTAACATCGCTATCCTTTGACCAATTAACCACTTCAGGGCTAATGGTTTTCAAGTTGGATCTTCTTTGGGCCCAAGTACGCCAAGATGCATTTTCCAATCTAGCCGAATTAGCGACATCTTTACGTTTGCTGATGACATATCTCCAAGATTTTGAAATGTCAGACACATCCCATTGATGAGATAAGTAGTCAACATGACGGGAAGGTTCAGTGGCAATATCTGTATCATCATGGGGTAAAATTTCAGGGGATTTCACGGTAGTAACGGGAGAAGGCAGTTTTGTAGCAGACAGTTGAATGGAAGAAAGCGGGCTTTCGGCGTCTTCGATGGTATACGAATAATTATCATCAGAGTCATGGTTTTTGGATTCGTTAGGCAGATTATCAACATTCTTCTCGGATTGGTGAGAGTGGTCATTAAGAGATTCGTTTGATTGTAGATTATCGTTTTTTGCATTGATATTCTTCTCTTGTTGTTCGGGATCAATGAATTCGTCTAATAGACCAAGGGATCTTGTTCTCTTCAACTTGAAAGTGGTGTTTTCAAAATGATCATCATCTTCAGCATCGACATGTTGAGAAGTTGTAGCCCCTCCGGTAAATACGTCACCGTAATTAGTAGAAGACATAATTATGGCGGGAAATTCACGAAAGACAATGTAACAAAATGAATGATCAAGAAAGAACTGGGGACGTTGGAGTTTTGATGTATTGAATTAATTAATGAAAATTGATAAATATAGATTTGGTAATAAATTTGATGACAGCTTTGAATTTAAGGGGAATATGTTTATGACGCTCACAAGAATATAACGCCAAATGCTAATTGATGGTATGGTTGGTGATAACAGCACCTTCCTTGATAACTGATTTGAAAAGTTAAGTGATTGTTAAAGTAATTAATCACTAAATTGAGGGATTAGTTAAAAGATAAAATGGCAAACAAATACCGGGGAATACCAGAAAAAACATCGCTGACATAACCTCTCAGTGGAAAAATATGCTTCGCAATTTACTATGTCTGAATTAGCCCTAATAAATGTAACGTTACAGTGCTGGTCCGGCCAAACCAGCTTCTTCTACTAACTACTCCTCTTCTCATTCTACTATTACCATTGTACTGACACCTTTTGTAAGATCAAAATGATTCTCTACAAACTTGTGACCCAACTTTGCTGGCCACGGTGCTGGTGCGATATTTCCCGTAAAATTCCTAACGAGTTAATCCGAGCGGACACTTAATTCCGAGTCAAATATAATTGAGACCCCCATTTTTTGCAGTCTTGAATCGATTCTTTTTTTCAATTCAGCCCTTGCTAGCTTGCTTTCCGATGCTTCGAGCATCCCCCTTGCCAACTTCGGAAAATGCCGGCCCGTATGTCTTCTTTTTCACTATGACTACTAGTCACGGCTGTGTGCAGGTTTCTCCCCCCACAACTTTTTCCTTAGTTGGCAAATCAAATACGAGCGTGCATCTACCGTTGCTGTAAGTTCATTTTCGCACAAAATGTCGTTTCTCAACACCAAATGTCGCTAAATGCAGACTTGCAAAAACGGTTCAGATTTTTGCAAAATCTCGTCAGGCTTGCAATCGTATAATGTAAGGCCAGCTCGTAGGATGCAAAAAAAGAATGATTCTGCCCAGGATCGAACTGGGGACGTTCTGCGTGTTAAGCAGATGCCATAACCTACTAGACCACAGAACCATTTGTTGAGTTAGAGATCCAACTTTGGAACTAAACCCTGCAATATATGCTGAGGATGAGTTGTTTCCAATTTACACTTACCTAGGTCCCCAATATGGGCTGGTATCGAAATATGAGTATATTCAGCTGGTTCTTGGTTCGTGTCAGTCTTTTCAATTGTTTAATTTCTTCACTTTTGTGTATTATGCTCGACTTGTTTTTGTTCCATCTCTTCTCTCGTTTGACATTCTCGGGTTCCACAGAATGCGAATTATTATTTTTTGGAATTTTGGTGAATTGTTGCAAATTTACAAAAACGATACTTTTGTTGTTTTCAACACCATTGCTATAAATCCACCACATATTGCTAATGACTTCATCCACTACTGATTCCAACGTCTTTGGGTTTGAAAACTTACCCTTCAACCATTCTGACGTTGATTCCGACCCAGATGCTGACAATCTTGACGACCTTCTTCGAAACGGCCACCAGAATTTCAAGTACCCGTTTGACGGATTGATTGGGATCTTTGCAGTCAAAATTTGTACCTCAAATGCCAGAACTTTGTCAAAGTACTTCCAACTTACCATGGGTTTCGAAGAAATCGCCTATAAAGGCTTGGAGACTGGGTCTCGCAAACTCGCCAGTCATGTATTACAAAACGGAAACGTCTACATTGAGCTCGTCAACACTTTGGAAATGGTCGAGTACGCCATAAAAAACCCCAATGCAACTCCCAAATATGTTTCTGAGACTCCTTTCGTGAAAGAAGCTCTTGCAGATTATGAAAAATTCTTGTTTGGTGTTGCTAGTTCCTGGTTTGCAGCCAGAGTCGAAGATGTCGACCTTCAAGCCGTTAGCACCATTGGATTCGAGAAATCATTGATCTCTCACCCAGAATACACTAAACTCCATGAAAAGCTCTATTCTGAGTTCTCGAATGTTCGTGAACTCTGCGAATCGTTGTTCATGGACACATTCGATGCATACGCAATACAAGAATTTATCACTCGTCATGGTGAAGGTGTCCTGGATATAATGATTGAAGTAACAGATACCGAAGCTATTTACACACAAGCCACCCAAGCTGGGGCATTGACTGTGAGACCACCCAAAGCCAAAGCTGACGCAAATGGGTCCGTAATGATGGCCACCATTCAAATCCCTCATACTGATATTCAACATACTTTGGTTCAAAAAATAGACTATTCTGGTGCTTACCTACCAGGATATGGCGAGCCAGTTGTCAAAGAGATCGCGTACCAAAATCAACTTAACTCCATGAATCCCGTCAAGTTAGTAGCCATTGACCATGTTGTCCAGAATTACACCTGGAATGAGATGCTCACTCAGGCCATGTTCTATGCTAAAATTTTTAAATTACACAAGTTCTGGTCCGTTGACGAACAAGACGTGTCCACGGGACAGACAGCATTGAGATCAATAGTCATGGCATCGAGCAATGGGAAAGTTAAAATTCCAATAAACGAACCAGCAGAAGGATTGAAAAGAAGCCAGATTGAAGAGTTCTACGACTATAATGCGGGCCCAGGAGTTCAGCACATTGCTTTGAGAACGCATGATATTTTGCTGACAGTGAAAGCGCTAAGATCTAGAGGTATTGAATTCAATACCGTAACCGATAAGTACTACCAGGTTTTGCAAGAACGGTTGGAGAGAGATGATATTGTTTTGTACGAAGATTTTAGTGAAATCAGAGAGCAATTCATTCTAGTTGATTTTGATGCTTCATCCAAGTTCAAGTTTACCGATAACAACGGGGTAGCACGTTTCAGATGTCACTATATCTTGCAAATATTTGCCAAACCTCATCACGACAGACCGACGTTATTCACTGAAATCATACAGAGACACCACCATAGTGGTTTTGGAAAGGGCACATTCAAGGGATTATTTGAAAGCATTGAAGCCCAGCAGAAACTCAGAGGTACTCTTTAGAAAACTCTGGTTTCATGCCGAGTCTGCCATTAAGAGTATTCGGCTGGTGTTTAGTTGGATGTGGGTCAATATAGAAGAAGATTTGGTTAATAAAAGGAATCCAGACTGTATGTAGAAATGTTCCTGGCCAATTAGTGAGAAAACCTTTCATCAAGCAAGACTTCGTGGCCAAGCTGGTTAAGGCGTGCGACTGTTAATCGCAAGAGCGTGAGTTCAATCCTCACCGAGGTCGCTTTATTTTTTTTTTGTTCTCCATAGCTTGTATAGATGGGGTATTCGAATGGCCTGAATCGGGCCCCTGAAGCGGAGATTCTAAAGCTGGCTCGAGGGAGTTAAGCGTATTATTTACAAGAGCTGTGATTCGCCAAAATGGATCTGGACCAGGCGGCCGAAATGTCAGCACCACTAAACACATGCCTACACTGAATAGCCTAATACGAGCTAGAACCACCAATTTTTTAGAAATGCCAGCTTCTCCGCTTATTGGAGCCTGTGAAAACCCGAGCCATTTATAGACATCGCACAAAGAAAAACTCGCTAAAACATAAAATTAATGAGGTGAGGTGAGAAAAAATTGCAGCGTTTGAATCTTTGTGAGAAAATCATCACGAAAATTTGGAGTAAAGTTATTCTTTTTTTTAGTGATTGAAGCTGAAAAAACATACCGTTTGAGTTTATTCATAGTTATAGGACCAAATTGACAATGGAATCCATTACTCGTGTTTCTATGAAGGTGTGCCCTTTTGTTAAGAGCCAACAAGCTCAAGGACTTCGTCAGTTATCCCAAAGATCAGGCTTAACTAACCAAGCTCGTCAATGTCCATTCATGGGTGCCGCTTTAAGCGCCAGAAACTACTCAAGTGCCTCGAAGCCTGTGAGCGCCACTGCTGTTCCAGCATCTAAAGCTGCTCCATACGCTTTCAAGTCGGACAAACTCGCTGAAGCCCAACTTGATTTGGGTTCCAATGAATCTGGTTTCGACTACCAAGGTTTCGTTAACACCGAGTTGTCCAAGAAAAGATCAGACAAGTCTTACCGTTTCTTCAACAACATCAACAGATTGGCCAACGACTTCCCAAGAGCCCATTTGTCCAGTGAAGAAGAGAAAGTCACCGTCTGGTGCGCCAACGATTACTTGGGAATGGGCCGTAATGAAGCCACTTTGCAAGCAATGAGAGAAACTTTGGAGAAGTACGGTACTGGTGCTGGTGGTACCCGTAACATTGCTGGGCACAACCAACATGCCATTCGTTTGGAGTCTGAATTAGCAGCTTTACATAAGCATGAAGCCGCATTGGTCTTCTCGTCTTGTTTCGTGGCCAACGATGCTGTTTTATCCTTGTTGGGTCAAAAAATCAAAGACTTGGTCATTTTCTCGGACGAATTAAACCACGCATCCATGATTCAAGGTATCAGGAACTCAAGAGCTCAAAAGCAAATCTTTAAGCACAACAACTTACAAGATTTAGAAGAAAAATTGGCTCAATACCCTAAATCTACCCCCAAATTGATCGCTTTTGAATCTGTTTACTCCATGTGTGGTTCAATTGCTCCAATCAACGAGATTTGTGATTTAGCTGAAAAATACGGCGCCCTTACTTTCTTGGATGAAGTCCATGCTGTCGGTATGTACGGTCCTCATGGTGCCGGTGTTGCAGAACACTTAAACTTCGAATCTCACTTGAAGTCTGGTATCGCTTCTCCAAACTTCAAGACCGTAGTTGATCGTATCGATATGATTACTGGTACTTTGGGTAAGGCTTTTGGCTGTGTTGGTGGATACGTCACCGGTAAAGCCAATTTGATCGATTGGTTCAGATCTTACGCTCCAGGTTTCATTTTCACCACGACTTTACCACCTGCCGTCATGGCTGGTGCTTCAGCTGCCATTAGGTACCAAAGATCTACTATGACTGACAGAATTGCACAACAAAACAATACTCGTTATGTCAAGAACAACTTAAACCAAATTGGAGTTCCAGTGATTCCAAACCCCTCTCACATTGTCCCTGTTCTTGTTGGTAATGCTGCTGATGCTAAGAAGGCATCTGACTTATTATTGCAAAAGCATAATATCTACGTACAAGCCATTAATTTCCCAACCGTGCCAATTGGGCAAGAGAGATTAAGAATCACCCCAACTCCAGGTCACGGGCCTGAAATCGCCAACCAGTTGATCGAGGCTGTGGACAGCGTGTTTAGCGAGTTGAGCTTGAACAGAATCGACGATTGGGCTGCCAAAGGTGGATTGTGTGGTGTTGGCGAGTCGAAGGGTGAAGTTGAGCATATTTGGACCGACGAACAATTAGCTTTGACTGACGCCGATTTGAACCCCAATGTAATCGACCCTGTGGTCCCTACTTTGGAGGTCAGTTCCGGCAGAGCTGAGTAGATGTTTAGTTCGGGCCAATTATTTATTATGCCACTTATTCAGAAAACGAAAATATGAAACCCAGAAAACACAGAAAACGCCAGAAAACACAAAAAAAAATCAACAACTTTACATATTCAAGGCCCGAACTTTTCATGGTTGATCAATAAATGACTCAACAACACAGTGTAGCTTGAACGTAGTGCTGAAACGAATATTTGCTCTGGAGCTATTCAGTCAAATCTTGCAAAAATGAAAATCAAGTTTGTCAAATTTGTTTTTCCGCGCTGTTCCAAAGTCAAAACATCATCAAACATTTATTTACATTCGCATCAGATTCTCGATTTAAACCACATTTTCTTCTTCAAACATGGCCCTAGACAAACAGCAGCTCGTCAGGCTCTACGTGGTCCGACTTGTTAACTCGCTTGTTCCCGAGGAATTTGGTCCCGAGTACGCCCAGAGCGTGGCGGCCGATTTGAACGCGTATTTGGCCCAACCAGGCCCGCGGCTAGCACCAGCCGATTCCACCATTGCACTGGTGAAGAAGGGTCTTTTGGCCCGCGGTCGCGCTGCAGAATGGGCGCAGCTCAGTCGCGTCCTCGACCGGTTGTCCCAGCTGGCATCGACGGACCAGATCCTCAGCTATCTCACCTTTCTAACCGCGTTGAACGAAACCTCTAACACCAATACCAGCGCCAACACCAGTTCCCGGGCGTCTCCCCAGCATCGCACGTCTTCACCGTACAGTGGCGGCAGCGTGGCAACTGCGCCGCTCGCGGACATCGTCAAACCATACTACACCACTCTCGCCGAAGATGAAATCATCCCATACCTCTCGTACACATTGCTCGGACTCGACCTGAAGATATCGAGGTTCAGCTCTACCGACGACGCTTCGGTGCTGGTGTCATTGCCGCAGAATTTGAGCCTCTCGCACAGCAGTTTGATGGCCTTGATCGTGGAAGCTGGGGTGGTGTATAAGTGGCTCAAAACTTCAATAGAGGTATACCACGGCAGGGAAAAATCGTCCATCAAGACGGCATTCTTCCGGTGCTTGGAGCTGGCGCTCAATCAATACGTCATTGAGGTCAACCAAACATTTTCACACAGTGACATAACCTTGTTAACAGTGTATAATCAGCTCTTTGACCATATTTTGGCCCTTAGGCTATTCTACACATTGACCAAAAAAGTTACTAAACAAATCAATGGCTACGATTTCCTCCTTGAAGTGTTCCAGCTATCCAAATTTGGTGACGAGAATGTCGCCCGCACCGCTCAAAGCATATTTGCACAGATATCCATACCGTATTATGAGATTATTGAACACTGGATAATAAGAGGTGAACTCATTGACAATAATGACGAATTCTTTATTCGCTTCCAAGTTGAAGAGAACCACTTCCAAGACATCATTCAATTTGTCAGCACCAAGATTCCCGACTTCTTCACTGTAGTGAACAAAGAAATTGGCTCTAAAATCTATCAAATTGGTAAAATCTTGATCTTCCTAAACAAGTACTGCAAAGAACTCAAATGGGTGAACGACTACAGCAATAAGTACTCCGATTTTATCTTCCGCGTCCACGATGGCCTCAAATCAATGAGCATGAATCAAATAAATCAATTGGTCAATCTGCAATATCTGGAAATTTTGAATTATTTGACTTTGGTAATTTTCGAAAGAAACCATATGTTCGATCATTTGGTGAATTTCAAACGTTTCTTGCTCATGAACAATAACGACTTCATCGAAGCCATTATCAAAAATGGCTTGCTAATGTTTAACCAGCCCTCTCATACCCTTACCCCAGGTGACCTATCGAAAGTCTTGGTGGACTCAATTAATTTATCCAGCATCAAGAATTATCCCTACGAATTTATCAATCGATTGGACGCCCGGGTGCTCGACCTTAGCCATGGGAATATTGGCTGGGAAGTGTTCACTTTGGAATACAAAATCCATGATCTACCCATTGATAACATTTTGAATTACAATCAGGGCCTCTTGGAATACTTGAAAATGTTTAATTTTCTTTGGAAATTACGTCATCTTAGCTTTCTCTTGAATGAAGGTTTCGTTGAACACAATAACATTTGGAGAAACGATCTCTCGGGTATCCAACACAAATACTCTAAATTGGCCAACAAAGGGGATATTGGATTCAAAGAGCGCCGGATATTATGGCTTTTGAAATCGTTCAAAACAATTAGCATTATTCGCAACCAACTTACCAAGTTTGTCACTGAGATTGTGAGGTATTTTTCATTCAATTTGATCGAGGAACAGTTCCAGAATTTAGTGGTTGAGAAGATTTTTAAATCCAAAGAGACATCTGTTCAAGATAAGATCTCCATTAACAAAGGGTTTCTGGATAGTTTGCAAACTAATGGTACTTTTGGATTGACTGCGAATACTTTGGTGCACAATATGAAGGAATTGACCATTGATGAACTAATCAATATTCATTCTCAGTACATCACCACCATCACCAATTGCAAACTTCTCGATGACGGGGTTATTGGGAAAACTTCAGGTGACAGTTTCATTAAGAATATTTACGGACTTCTCGAGGTGATTTTCATGTTCATCAAGGGATCTGAAGAGTATTGCCTGCTCATCACTAGTTATATTTCAATCATGAATATCGAGGAATCAGACGACACCGTCATGAACAATGAAAGATTCGACGAAGACTTGGACGTTTTGAACGATAAACTACACAATATCGTCCACAAGTTGTACCAGGAAATATATCTTCAAGAATTCAAGAGCATCAAAGAACTATTCGTGAAAGATTTAAGAGCTGACTTGGATCTCAAAGATCTAAGCAGATTCCTTTAAAATTTTTGTCCCCACCATATTTTTATCCGGACTCGGACTACATTATCTTCCGCTATTGTTGAGTCTTGTTTAGCCGTCATTACCATACTCCCTTTCTACCGAGGAGGTGTGGATATGCCCCACAAAGTGGTACCGGCACGACCAATTTTAATATTGATGATTTATGAAGAATCACAACTTCAAAGCAGACATAACTCGACAGGCATCAGCATATGCGTGACAAGAACGTATAGACCAAGTTCCAGCGCTATCGGAGCTTACCTTCTCTGGTTTTTGGGTGGTTTATACTTTTCAACCGCGGAAGCTATCTGGAGCAAAATGACACAAAACCGTTGTTGTCTAAGGGCGCTGAAATTTAAAACTGTGCCATATAAAGCACAAGATTATCTTGACATTTTTTTTGAAAAGCACTATTTACAAAGCTGGTATTTGTTCAATTGCTTTATATTTAACAAAATGGAAGAAGTCGACAGTGTCTTGGTTGATAACGTGAAATCGTTTGCCGCTGGTGGATTCGGTGGTATTTGGTATGTTTACTTTAATTGATTGCTAAAGATTGTGGTACTAACATAACAGTGCTGTTTTAACGGGACATCCATTCGATTTGGTCAAAGTTCGTTTACAGACGGGTGTTTACAACACCACGTCCGAGTGTATTAAGCAAACTCTTGTTAAAGATGGGTTGAGAGGGTTTTATCGTGGTGTGTTACCCCCATTAATTGGTGTTACTCCAATGTTTGCTGTGTCATTCTGGGGTTATGATGTGGGTAAGAAACTCGTTAGTGGATACACAGGCCGCTCCGCCGATAAATTCACTATTCAGGATATTTCCACCGCAGGGTTTATCTCTGCAATTCCAACCACTTTGGTTGCTGCTCCATTCGAAAGAGTTAAAGTTATGATGCAGATTCAAGATGGATCCAAGAAGGCCACAATGGGCTCTGTGATCAAGGAAATGTACAGAACCGGCGGTATCAGATCGATTTTCAAAGGTTCCGCTGCCACTTTGGCCAGAGATGGTCCGGGTTCTGCATTGTACTTTGCCACATATGAAATCTTGAAGGAGAAATTATCTACCCCTGGTGAGTCCATGTCTATCATGGCCATCACCACTGCGGGTGGTTTCGCTGGTGTGGCCATGTGGTTGGGTGTGTTCCCAATCGATACTATCAAATCTACCCAACAGTCTTCCAACACAAACGTATCCATTTTCAAGACCACTTCCAACATTTACAAGAAAGGTGGCCTCAAGGCATTCTTCCCAGGTGTGGGACCTGCATTGGCCCGTTCATTCCCTGCCAATGCCGCTACTTTCTTGGGTGTTGAAGTCGCCAGAAACTTCTTGGATAAACTCGTTTGAAATTCAATGAAATGAAAGGCGCCCCCGACGAGTTAAATATGTTTATTTATCCTATAGATTCATTCTAAAAGTTACTGAAGTATCTCGTCTTTGTAGTCATTTTTTTGCAGTAAGTCTACTGAGAGACGGCTATTTCGAGTGAAGTAAAAGGGTCGTGCACAAGACCAAAATAGGTTTATTCCAATAATTTGGTTATCCTCAATAAAAATGAACAACCAAAGAAACGATAAGGTTATTTTCAACATTTTGATTGAACTAATCAATTGATCCAAGCATATCCACCATGTCTTTAACCGATGACCAAGTAAGTATCATTGCAGGTATAACTACAAATTGATGAAATACTAACCTCGTTTAGGTCAGTAATGAACTCCGTAAGATGAAAGCTTTCATCGAGAAGGAAGCTCAAGAAAAGGCTAAAGAGATTAAATTGAAGGCGGATGAAGAATACGAAATTGAAAAAGCCTCAATCGTCAGATCGGAAACCGCTGCCATTGATTCCACCTATGAACAAAAATTAAAGAAGGCTTCTTTGGCTCAACAAATTACTAAGTCCACCATTGCCAATAAGACCAGATTGAGAATCTTGGCCACCAAGGAGGAAGTGTTGAATGACATTTTCGAAGCTGCTGAAGCTGAATTGAAGAAACTTACTGATAAAAAATCCGACTACAAGCCCGTCTTGGCTGGTTTAATTGAAGAAGGTGCGTTGGCATTATTGGAAGACGAAATCTCCGTCAGGGTCAGAGAAAAGGATGTTGCTGTGGCCAAGGAAGCTGCAGAAGAGGCTGCCAAGGCTTATGAATCCAAGACCAACAAGCCAGTTCAAATTTCCATCGACGAATCAGAATACTTATCCAAGGATAACGCCGGAGGTGCCATCATCATCAACAGTACCGGCAAAATTGAAGTCGACAACACTTTGGAAGAAAGATTGAAATTGTTATCGGAAGAAGCATTGCCTGGCCTCAGATTAGAGTTGTTCGGTGTTTCTCCTTCAAGAAAGTTCCTTGATTAAGAAATTCTAATAATTCCTTTATTTCTACCAAAACTAAATCCTTGTTCTCCATTCATTTACTTAACATATAATTCTGCCTGACTTTTAGCTCATTTATAAACACACTTTTGATACTCCCATGTAGTTGTAGCTTATTTTATCATTTGAAATTGTTGTAACTTGGTGGAGGTGCACGGACCCATTTCTTCCTCATCATCAATTTTACAGTTTCAACCGCCATCAAGTAGTTATCAATTTTTTAATTCTTCGTTTCAGCATAGAAAACAGTCATGTTTTCCTTAAATCACCTTGTCATACGAGCCAGGCGGCCAAACACTCATTGCCGTTACTTTAGCACTTTCAAAGCACTTTACCTCCCTCGAATAAGGAATCAACAATTAAAGGCAGATTTACACCGACAACACGAAGAATTGGTGAATACAGAGAGAAACGAGGCAATTTCTGAGGAGTTTGCCCAGCAAGTTCAAGAGGATCAAAATCAGATCTTCAACAAGTTGAAACCAATCACTCCCAATGATCATTTTGTATCTTGTACTACATTTGATATAAACGGTAATGTGAAGGATGTATCCAAGAAATATCCCAAATTAACATTCTTAAAAGAAAACAATATGTTCCCTCGAGATCTTCGGAAGATTGATACATCATCAATTGACGTTGTGCCTCATATCATGGTTCGTCCTGGGAATACAATATTGATAAATCTACTCCATATCAAGGCTATCATAAAAAAAGACAGTGTCAAGGTGTTTGATACTTCTACACCTTCGATAGCTGCAAAGTTGGGTTTATTCATGTACGATTTGGAACTGAAGTTGAAGATTCAAACAAGCCCTCATATCAATCATAATACTTACTACGAGTTTCGGGCACTAGAATCCATTCTCATCAGTGTAATGGGTTACTTGGAGGCAGACTTGAAATCTCTAAAATCCGAATGTGGATTGATTTTAGCCGAGCTAGAAGACCAGATTGACCGAACCAAACTTCAAGACTTGTTAATCAAGCTGAAGAACCTACAAAGTTTCTATCAAAGAGCTGTGCTCATAAGAAACGTATTGGAAAACCTCTTGGAGACCGACGAAGACTTGGCAGGCATGTACTTGACAAATCCTCATCCTTATCCCGGCCCACCAGGTGCATACGATGATTTGGAAATGATTTTGGAATCTTACTATAATCAATGTGACGAATTTGTTCAGCAAGCAGGGTCATTAATCAACGACATCAAGGCAACAGATGAAATTGTTAACATTATTCTTGATGCTAATAGAAACTCATTAATGTTATTTGAGTTGAAAGTCACCATCTATACGTTGGGATTCACTGTTGCCACTCTTATTCCAGCGTTCTATGGTATGAACTTGAAGAATTACATTGAAGAGAGTAATTATGGATTCGGAGCAGTGTTGGTGGTCTCCCTTCTCCAAGGCCTTTTGATCACCATGTTTAATTTTAGGAAGCTTCAGAGTGTACAGAAATTGACAATGATGGGATCTCTGGGAGCACCCCAAGCGGTAAAGACTAGATGGCAACGAGCATTCTCCAAGAGAGCATGGTATCGATTACTATACGGTAGGAAAACGAGATACGACAAACCCACTTCACACGAAAGAGACCTCATTTGGAGGATGATTAATGATGATAAACCTTTAAGGTAATGTACATAGATGTATTATAGAATAAACTAGAATTATCTAAACTAATCAGAATTTTCTTCATCTGAATCAGATTTGTTGACGACTCCTTCCTCATCATCGCTTTCGATGTAGCCAGGAACATTATTAGTGTCATCGGCAGGTTCTGGGATCTCAGCCACAGGTTCTTCATCATCGAACTTTGTATGTTTGGAAGGTAAACTGGCGGTGTCGATTGTAGAAGAAGATCTCTTCTTTGGGTAAATTGGCTGGGCGTCTCTCTCAGCACTTGGATCAATTAAAGTCCCTTCTAAAGAGACAACTTTACCTGTAGTATAGATAGCTCTGACGGTGAATTTGAGTTTACCTTCGATCTTCACTTCATTTTCATCAATCCAGTAACCAAATGACTTGAATTTGCCACTTTCTTCTTCTTCATTGAATTCGTCAACTTGGCTAGGTATGAAGTGCCAATCGGCAGGAATATGGTTTTTTCTGATGGATGCATTAAATGTGTCGTGGAGTAAGAGACCGATGTGGGAGGCTGTTTGCATGTAGATGTAACCTTCTAACGAGTCACCGATTTGGGGTCTCCATATCAAGAATTCCACACTCACCCAGAAGAAAGTGAAGGGAGAAGAGTTGGAAACTTTGGTGAGAGTGACTGGGTTGTTTCCGGAGTCAGTAGTGGAGTTTTCGGAGGAAATCTTGATATTTTGGTATGATAAAACAACACCCTGGGCCTTGTGGAAATATGTCATTACTAATGGATCCAAATGTTGCATTTTTATCCCGTTGATTGGGTTGGATAAGTGACATGGTGCTAGAGATACATAGAGGTTGGTTTTGACGTTGTAGAAACACTCAGAGAGCCCATCTTTGACGGGATTGGTGCTTATGTGAACAGGCTTTTTTCTGAATTGAGAAGCCTGCGCTTCACTGGCATCTGTGACAACTTCAGTAGACATGTTGGTTTTAAATGTATGGTGTGAAGGATTGAAAAATAGATTTTTTTTCGATGAGATGAGAACAAATGTAACTGCGAAATTGTTCGACTGCGAAATCAATGAGAATGGAAATGAGACATTTGGAGAAAGATTCAAGGCAAAGTTATTTTCTTGCTGGATAGCCGAAGGATAAGAGGATGAATGGGTCTCATACGACTTAATCTCGCGATATATATATAACTCTACAAAGGTATATACTGAATTTACTCACCTATTGGCTCTTATTCAATTTGTGTTCAATCTGCATAACTAACTAACATCATATAAACCGGTTTTTCAACTTCGATAACCGGTTAGGCAGCGTCCTGGCCATTGGCACTTGTTCCACAAAGGCCGCTGCCGCATTGGCAGCATTGGGCTGAGGGTAAGGGGTCTCAGCAATGGATTTGTGTGCCAATACGTTGTTTCTAAACGAAAGGCTTTCTTTCTCCTTGAACAATTGCTCCTTCTTTTTGAATGCAGGCTTGATACTTGGATTGGCTTTGAACATACCGAAATTCTTTAAAATTCGACTTGCATAGCTGGTGGGAGCATCTTCCTCAGGGGTGTACTCGGGAACACCTGTGAACCGCACTTTTTTAACCTCTTTACCTTCTTCTTCGACCACCAGTGATTTGGTTTCCATCGTGGATTCGTCACTTAGCGAAAGACTACTATTCAACTTGGTGTTGCTCTTGGTGAGCTCAGCTCGGGTCTGTCGTTTAGGCTCTGAGGGTGTCTTTGTTTGAGTGGACGGTGCTGCTGGAGGAGACGATGCTGGAGAAGATGTTACCAATGTAGAATTTCTCTTCAAATTGACAGAAGAAGGGGCATTTGGATCGAATACGACAGTGGAAAACACTTCCTTTTGTTGGGTCATTAAAGTTCCAGACTTTGCAGCTTGTTTCAAGTGTTGTTGAAGCCTTTGGTTGGCAGTTAGCTTTTTTTGTGGGTTGCTTTGTCCTGATGATGAGAGGGAAGACGCAGGTGAAGTTGGCTCTTCCTCTTGCTCTTCTACTATGACGTGACTCTTCATTCTTGTAGGAGTAGGACTGGAAGGCCCTACTTTGGATAATGAGGATGATCTCCTGATGGTTCCGTTCGGCAGTTTTCCCCCATTTGGACTGTTTTCGGCAGAATATGATTTCTTTAAAGCAACGAAAGCAGCACCAGTTTCCAAGTTCAACGAGGACAATTGAGAAACAACTTCGTTGCTCGAGATAGGCTGTGAATTGGATCGTCTTCTGGACGTTGATGGGACTGGAGTAGGGTTTTGCTGTTTTGGCTGAGCAGAAGTCTCTGCATCATGGAACGTACTGAGAGATTCATTAGAATTCATGAAAATCATTGATGAAGGTCGCCTAGAGGTAGCTTGTCTAGAAGAATTGGAACTTGTGGACAATCTTCGTGCTATACCCAGCTTGTTGGAACTTGTCATGAGAGAGCTATTAGTGCTAGATAGCGATGATGATCTCGAAGAGCTAGAAGGGTCAAGGTCAGATTTTGATGCGACAGAGGGTTTTTGAGGTTTCTTGAAAACAGGGTCTTGATTTCTCTGCTTGGAAGTAGGAGATGTCTTAGCAATATACTCTTCTAAGACTTTGATGTGGGAGATTGACAAGCCGTAGGCTTTTCTGAACTGCAATTCAGCCAGAACCCACTCACAGCCAAAAGTCCGGAGTTTAGCGATTGAAGTTTCAACAAAAGTAGTTGCCTGGCTCAAGAAGTTGACGAAATCCAAAACGTTTTTAGGGTTATTTTCATGAATGGAATTTGCCCGGATGAACCTAGTTAAGTTTGCGATCAAGACACCATTCTTCTTGGTAGCATTGAACAAGCCGTCAATATCCTTAAGAAGGGTGTTTTTGAAGAATGCAGAGTTTTTAAAGCTGAAGGTAAACCGCTGGTCGTACAAGTGGTCGTAGTTGGAGATGTAAATTTTGCGGCCCACTTTACGAAGAACCGAGTAGATGTCATTGAGGCGGAAAGTCCACATTAACACCTTGTGCAAGCAGTAGTTGGAATGGGGCAAGTTCTTCATATAGCTGAGCTGTTGGGAAGCGGGCACTTGCTTTAGTGACTTCATTTGACCAATGTCAGCCTTGAGCTTGTTGACATGAGGTGTCAAGTGGTCGACAGTAGAGAAGAGGGCATCCAAGTCCATGTCTATAAGGGAAGTTTCGATGGCATTCTCGTCGTTGGTTTGCGGAGGAAGCAGGAACAAGAAGGGTTCACGGTCAGAAGAGAGAGCCAAGTCGAGCAGCAGCGGGAGAATTACATCTTGGATCAATATTTCCAAATCCCTAACGTAGTCGTCGTTGGCTCTTTCCTGTTTGGCGGCCTGGAGCCGTTTGAGGTAGCCCTTAGAGCATATGGAGCACAAGGAGTCGAAGGCTTTCAAGCAGCGGGTGGCCATTGCCGGTTCTGGGATCAACTCTAACGGGGCCAAAGCAGGATCTGGATTGTCGTAGGGGATGTGAGTGACGACAGGACTGATGTTGATTTGAAGGGCCTTGAAGAGCTTGTAGTTGGCCAAAAGTGACAACCTGCTGGCAAAAGCCGTTTCGTTGATGGCGAACAAGTTTCCCTGGAGCAAGACGAGGTAGTGGAGCAAGGCGAGTTTGGACGAGCTATTGGCGGATGCGTCGGCGAGTTTGCGAAGGAAGGCTTGGAGCAAAGACAACTTTCTTATGGCGTAGAGGTACTGGATGATTTTAGCATCGAGAGACAGCACGGCGGTGGGCTTTGAGCCCATGGTGAATGAAGGGAGGGAGGTGGAATGGCTAGGGGAAGGAGATGGACTTTTGGAGGATGTGGATTCGTTTTTATGGGTAGTATTAGCAGGATTGGTGGGTTCTGTAACGCCTTTCACAGAATTGGTAGATTCTGTAACACTTTTGACAGAATTAGAGGTATCGTCGCCATTATTAGAAGAATTGGTGGGCTCTGTGGTAACTATAGCCGAATTGTTAGGTTCTGTAACATCCTTTGTGGAACTAGTGGCGCTGACAGCTGTGGAATTGGTGGCATTAGGCGCCGGGCCGCCTTGGTTCTGGGACATGGCACACGGCGAACGGCGGAGCTGGGGCGAGCTGGCACAAGCTAGAACGGGCTAGTATGAGCTGGCACGAGTAACAGGACGAGCTGGCACGAGAATTGGTGTTTCACACAAAAAATTGGACCGGGTCTGATGGATGGGAAGAAAGCTGTTGATAGCAAAATGTCGCTGATAGGGTTTCGCATGTTTCAATTTACGTCAGCGAGCGAGTCACTGAAAAAGCCAAAAAGGACACTATTGCGGTGCAATATTAGCTGAAAAGGGCTTCAAATTGGCCAAAATAATCTGGCGAGTAGTCGAAACACACCACCAAACTCTGGCGGTTCCATGATATCTAAGGGCCCTGTATCACTTGACTATAACCGTTTTGACGGGCAGCGGCAGGCAGACCCATACACCTCCAAAAGACCCATGCACCCAATAATATCATAAACCACAACAAATCTGCGATTGGCAAACTGCTCTTACAAAACAACTACATTGATAGAAAGACGAGGAACATGGACTCCACGGCATATCGGGCCACGGCGCTTCTCACGGAGCACTTGGGATTCCCGCCACTCACGATCATTGACCATGTAATCAACGCTGTGAATCACATTCTGTACAAGTGCTTAGAAGCGCTTGAGAAGTACCTAGACCAGCGGCGACAAGTGTACGAAAAAGGCAGCAAGAACCGCAAAGTCCAGGCGGAGCTCAGGAAGGAGATTGAAGCTGGCACGGCCAAACTCGAGACGCTTCTAGCGGCGCAGATTGACCGTAACTTTGACAAGTTCGAGCTCTACGCGTTCAGAAACATCTTCACCATTCCACAAGACCTCATCGAAGAAGGGTGGATAAGGCTACAGCACCACCGAGGCATTGATTTTACCATGACTGACGATAGCAGCGAGGTGGACGCGGAGATCAAGCGGGTGATGCGCCAGATCAACTTGGAACTCAAGCTCAGACAGATCTTGAAGTTGCAATTGGCCAAGGCGGGCAAATTGGTGCAGTCGTTGGTACAGTTCAAGGTGCTTCTTCTGGAGACGTTGGACGAGCCGGCCAGTGGCACGTCGGCCGAGCTCAAGGCAGCATTCAAGTCACTTCAGCCCATCAGTGACAACTTATATTTCACATTGACCGAAGTGGACAACTTGGTGGCCCAGGTGCTAGCGCTCAACGACAAGTTTTTCCACCACGAGCCACTCAACGACCTCTCCAACTTGCAGTTTGCCCCGTCGCTACGTGACAAGTATATCCAGAGCAAGACATTGAAAATTCTTGAGAAAATCGGCGTCGTCACTGCACTGCCCATTCAGACTCCACAAGAACCGCGATTTCCATCGCTAGCGCAGCACGCCTCCGCCGACGACGTCGACCGGTTGAAAGAAATCAACGCCCAGCTCCAGTAACTTCCTTTCCACCCAATTGTATACTAGTGTAATATATGTCTTGTATTAGAGTATTAAAGCATGTATTGAAATTGTAGTGCGAAACCATATTTCCCGCACACCCAAATCCACATCCACCAATAAAAATGAGCTAAAACTAATAAAAAAAACTACTCCATCTTTACTCAAACACTCCATCTTTACTTGAATACTTCATCATGGCACACACGTTGAGACCAGATCCAGCGTTGCAAAAGTTCAACGTCGCTAAGGAACGTCAGGGCCACTACTTCCGTTTCACCCCTAGAGCCGCTTTATTCAATATCGTCGCCATGGGCTTGGTCCCAGTTGCATTAACTTATTACGCCTATTCTACCGAGGGACAAATCAACTTCTTCAGAAAGTTCAGAACCGACAAGGTGTTGAGTGGCGAAGAATACGTCCCAAGAGACAAGGACTTGTAAACTATGCATACTTCATTATTTATTCCGTACAATAAAAGATAATATTTATGTTTGTAGTCAGCTGAGAATGGACACAGGTTTGAAGATTACGGAAATTGACGTTTGAACATGAAAATCGCCTTTTGAAAGTAGAAATGGTGATTGCGGTTGGCAGTGAAATCAGCAGTATTGATGCTCAAGAATAAGAACTGACAGTATCAGATATGAAAATGACCGTTGAACCATGGATATCATCGGTATTACTGCCTTGTCCGAATATTGTCGGTATTGGTCTAAAAATGAAAATCGATGACTTTTCTTCTTGAAGTGAAGAGGTATCGGAAAAACGGAGAGACGAACAGCTTTAACCTGGCATGTACAACGCTTGAGCTCCTAAAGTCGATTTCAGTGATATTTCACATTTTCACACCTTCCTCCTGCTAACATCACTGATTAAGAACTTTTGGAAAACGCTTTTGCATCCAAATACTGATTAACTATGGTAGTCTTATCGCCATTTGCATTTCTGCGCTAACTTCATATAGATATCGATAATATCAAATGTCAAATCACGGTACATATCAGATGAACAATATTATATACTAGATAACATTTCACCAATTGGTATCGGGTTTTATCACGTACTCGTACTAGGTTGATACCGCAAACACATTACGTGACTGCTCGGGCTCATTACATTATTAATGTTACAAACTTATCTACTCTTACATATCCAATGAATGCTATACCTGTCCATTAAATTATAAAATTATCCAGAAACCGAAATGAATTAAACAGCCTATGCTATTGGCCGTTGTTTAAATTAACTTGAAAAGAAAGAAGTCCTGACTCCATATTTTTCATGACTGGGCCATCTCCAACTTGAACTTGCGTGAATGTCGTCTTTGTTGGTGATGTAGTCATAGGAGGTATTGTTGAAGAAGAGAAAGCAGTTGTGGTGGCTTTGCGAAGCCTTGGTCGCTCCACCAATTGAGTTGGGCTGGAATTCTCATAAACAAATGAGTAATTATTAGAAATTGGAGTTTTGATTGAAAGCTCACTACAGCATTCTTCAAGTGAGAATGTGTGTGAATTGGTCGGTTTTTTCCGATTGGTATTGAAACTTCCCATGGTTGCACTGTCGGCGAAAGATTGGGACTTTTTAAGAACCCTTTTGGGAGATGCAGCTGTGTTGTTATTCGGAAGACCAACCGCTGATGATCTTCTTGAAACTTTGGGCTCAGTGAAAGTGATTGGTTTCTCTGAAACTTTCTTCTTGGATTTTTCCTTTGGTTTATCAAGAGAGATGCCTAATCCAGCACTGATTGGTGGTTCCAATCCGAATCCAAACAGCTCAGTACCTGGAAGGATCGAATGAGTATTTTTAGGATCATCGAAATCCAATAAAGAAGAGATGAAATTCTCATCAGGTTCAGTAGCGTCATCATCAGCTTCATATTCGTCTTTGATTACCACTCCTGATTCACCATTGGAAGAGCCATTTAAAGGGCTGGTTAATTCAGCAAATGGATCATCTTTCAAGATATCATCAATTGTTATGCTATTCTCCACCGAAGTATCTTTAGTGACTTCGATTAGAGGGTCCAATGTCGACACTATGGAATCATGGGAATCATTAGTGAAAGACAAGACATCTTCCGGGGTCAAACTAAGAGACCGATCGAATTGGAAAGTTGGAGATGAGGATAACTCGCTCGTTGTTGAGTTACCGTTGACACTGAATGAAAATTTAGACATTAAAGGAGGAGGGTGTCTGATCATATCCTCTTTCAATAATTCGAACACGTTCTCTCTTGAATGGTTCAAGGAAGTAGTAGATGCATTGGGTAATTTTGAAGATGAGCTCATCTTTTTAATTGTGGCAGTCGATTTAGACTTGGTAATGGTATTTGGTCTCATAGAAGGCTTCTTTGGAGATTTAGCCGACTTTACCGTCTTCTTTGACTTTTTCGATTTTTCAGATTGAGCCACAGGTCTTGTTTTGATGGGAGCAGAAACCAAGTGGAATGCGTTGGTGGCGGCCGGCGCCGGAGCATTGGTTGCGGCCGAAGCGGCGGCCGATACCGCCTGATGTTGTTGCTGGGCTCTCACAAGATATTCTGCTTGGATAGCCAGCTCGGGCAGTATATGGCCGAACGGGAGGATCTGCTGCGGGAAGATTGGGTTTTGATTTTGGTTTTGGTTCTGATTGTGGTTTTGAAACGAGCCGACGGAAGTGACTGAATTCATTGATGTGGGAGTTCTATTGGGAACAAAGCTGGTTCTAGTGGCCGGGAAATTTTGGTTAGTATTGGGAGCCATCTGCGATACCATGTGGTTGTTTCCTGCCCCCGAGATGGCGTTCGGGGTCACGGGCATGACGGGGAGAGTATTCGGGGTGGAAAAGACCGCCAGAGACGGGTTGGTAGGGGTCTGGAGATGGAAGCTGTTGATTTTCAGGGTTAGCTGGTGGTGGAGGTAGTCAGAGTGGAGGGCAGGGTCGTCGTATGTCGGGCTGCCCGAGGCGGCAGCTGCAGCGGCGGCGGCGGCAGCGGCGAAGTTGTTGTGCCCGTTCATGATGGACGAAGAAGGGGAAAAGCGGTTATTTGGTGAATGATGGAAGGAAAAAGCGGTTCGTTGGTGAATGACAGGAGGGAAAAGGGTTTAATTGATGAATAGTGGGAGGGAAACGTAATGAGTTGGTAGATGGAGACGTTCAGCTTAATTGAGAAACAGAAATGATTATTCAGTTATTGATGGCGATAGTTAATTAGTAATAACGAATTACAAGTGCCTGACGGAGCGAGTGTATGGGGCGAGTCGATTGGTAATAAACGGAATCACAAAGTAGTTTCAATCCACTAATGATAATCCAGCTAAAGAAAAAGATGTACTGGAAAATTATTCATCAGTTTTCTGGTTTATTACTTAGCTGCGAGTTATTAAGGAAATCTAATAATGGGTCATGTTTGGAAAGCAACGAGCGTAAAATTGGGGAGGAAAAATTGCGGGTTTGTGTAATTTTTTCGGAAAATAGGCCTGTGTAAAGTTGAGCATTGGCTGGCTGAAATTTAGCCAGCTTTTGCATTTGAAGTCGTTGAAGCCAGCTGCTGTAGATGGAGGAGATATGTATAGAGACAAAAAGTTTCGGATCTTGTTTGAAGATGGAGATGGTAGTTGAGTTTTGGGGCATTTGGATATATTGTTTTGGGTTAGATTCTGAGGTGGAGAGGGTCCTTTCGGCAATGTAGAGTCGCAGATTTCATGTCTCAGAATAATTTGTAGGATGCGAGTGAAGAACGATGCAGGGGTAGTATTGGCATTGGCGTTTGTAAAGTATAGGTGTTGTTGTTGTTGTTGTTGTTGTTGTTGTTGTTGTTGTTGTTGTTGTTGTTGTTGTTGTTGTTGTTGGTATTAGTATTGGTATTGGTATTGGTATTGGTATTGGTATTGGTATTGGTATTGGTATTGGTATTGGTATTGGTATTGGTATTGGTATTAGTATTAGTATTAGTATTAGTATTAGTATTAGTATTAGTATTAGTATTAGTATTAGTATTAGTATTAGTATTAGTATTATGGCACTTTTGATGGCACTTTTGATGGCACTTTCTATGGCACTTTTGATGGCACTTCTGGTGACACTCTTGGTGACACTTTTGATGGCACTTTTGATGGCACATTTAATGGCACTTTCTATGGCACTCTTGGTGACACTTTCTATGGCACTTTCTATGGCACTTCTGGTGACACTCTTGGTGACACTTTTGATGGCACTTTTGATGGCACATTTAATGGCACTTTCTATGGCACTCTTGGTGACACTTTCTATGGCACTTTCTATGGCACTTCTGGTGACACTTTCTATGGCACTTTCTATGGCACTTTTGATGGCACTTTAGCATTAGTACTTATATCACTGGCAACTTCTCGGATCTATTGAGCACTTTTGAATCACCTTCTTGAATATCGTAACTGGCAAAATTCTTCTTTCGTTCTACGTCTGAAGCCCTATCTATTCGAGATTTCCTTTCAGTATTGTGTAAAACTTGGTGTGGTCTGGTCTGAGGTGTCGGTACCAACGGACCCTAGTCTGTCTTTACTGCCAGCATTCTGTTTAACTGGTATAATAGGCGAAATATCACATCTGAAACTCATCTGTCAACTGTTCATCTACCAACGATTCTCCTCATTTCTGCTTTCACGAGCTTCAGCATTCCTCCTTTGGTATCTCACTCTCAGAAGCTCAAGCTGCTACATCTTCCAAAGCTACACACAGAAGGTTTTCATAACAACCTCTTTACAATTATGCCTTTCAAGAACAATCAATGTTCGTCTGAAGCTCCTGAAATTACAGCCAAAAGCTGTGAAGCAACAATCAATCATCAGTAGACCCAATAAATCAATCATCAATCATCAATCATCAATCATCAATCATCAATCATCAATCATCAAT